>OU015462.1:12766667-13204167 GCA_907164805.1 Brachyptera putata | reverse complement strand
TGAAAGTGTAAATTAGAAAACTATTACCCAAATTATTCTTGATGAGTTGAGGATAAATTAACACTTATGACTTTGAATAAAAAAATATGAGTTTATTGTTAAAAGTTATATAAAAGCAATAGAATAGGTCTATGGGAAATGGTAATTTATATAAATAAAATCTGTGAATGGAACAAAACAATGTCTGAATTGATTCTATAGTAACCTTTCTTTTGGTAGGCCTACAACATTTTTATGAATATACGTGTTTGTCCCACGAATTCATCAAGTTTTCGTGATTTAAATATAATCAATACCGGTACTTGGTATAAGTCAATATGTTTGAAAGATCGAAGTTTCCCTCAATTATTCTCTATGGAACTAAGTTACATAATTGCCGTCGATATTTTTCATCGGAACAGAAATTCGAATCATAACGAGTCTAATTATATAAACATAATACGGCCTATGATGCAGACTTTATATGTTTCAGATTTTGAATATATTATCACAACAGAAATAAAAATGTGGAGCTTCGTTTGGATATTCTACAAATACCGAAGTGAATGTTTATGGTACTGAGTAATCACCAATCAGGTATGTTCATCATTTTGGAATTGCTATAAGTATACGAAATGAAGTAAAAATGGAACGAGGGTGAATAACCTCATTAATAATTAATGAATAAAATTTAAAAATTAGCTTCAATCTTTTTCTCATTCACTATACTGACAGTTCTGTTTGCCTGTTCTGCATGTAATGAAAAAATGCACAAAACACTTTCTGCCATTTGAATTATTTCTTATTACTTTCAGTACAGCAATAAAATGTGTGCTAAAAACAATTTGCACCTTCTTCTTTGTAACTTCTCACAGTAAAAAAATGTGAAACACTCTGATGTAGATAAATAATTAAGTACCAACTACACTTTCCACCTATAAAATATATTCTAAAGCAAAATCATAAAAAGACGATGCATAATATACAGGCCTGAAAATACCCATTTCGTATAGAGTTATCACGCATATAAGTTGTTATTATTGACATAAAAATTGAACAAACGCATAAACAATTCAATGAAGAGTAAAGCATCCATGAATTTTTAATTGAGTTTCAACATATTTGAAAGAAGAAGTTCAATCATTTTAATAAAGAATTATACTTGAAAGAAGAATAACTGATTCATTTCATCTTTAGATGAAGGTATTATCCGTTCAGGTGAAGTTTATTAAAGTATATAAAAGTAACATAACTTGGAATTTTTATTGTTTAATGTAATGGTTTAATAATATTATCAATCACCTATTATTTACATTTTCTATACATCTGATGATTCAATAATGAATGATTTATAATCTTCGATTGTTAAATTATTCTACGGTACATCATTTCACAATAAAAGTAATAATGTAGTGCTAATATATCAAACACATCTCCTGTATCTACATATTATAACACTGCATCTATGCTAGCTTGTTTCATTAAAATGCAAACACACAATTAATTTATTATCGACAGTGAATGACCATTCCTTTTCGAAGGACATTCAAACAGATCTTCAGTCTTCTCTCAAGAATTGAAGAAAATATATTTCTATGATATATGTTTTGTGTGAACAATTACAAGTTGACTATTATTTTGATTTTTATTCTCATCTCATCCTGTTACTTCTTTGTTGGCAACGCAAACTTATACTGAAAGGATATTTCGTGCGAGCAAGACAAGTATAGATCTATGTGTGATTGTTTGACAACAGCAATACACTCCACGTATACCCGTCGATCATATATAATTGTTATTATATCCCAACCATATCATAATTGTCTCAAAGTGTTAATAAAGCGAAGAACTTGGAAAAAATAAAGTATGGCTCCTAATTTTATTCAACATTATTTATTAATTACATTCTGAAATTAAGCTAACGATTGATGAGTTATATGACGAAAAAAAATAGAGCTGATAATTTAATACTGAACCTTGTTCTCAGCGTAATGAATTAAGTACCAAATTATTCATAGGAAAATAGAACTTAAATTATAATATGCATGAATATGTGTACGAAATTGAATCTAAATTCAATTTCTTTGATATAATTGTATTACCGTATGATTAATTCTGCGAGGTGAATTATGAATTAACTTCTGACATGTTTTTGTGTATTTTTCAGGTATAGGCCCTATAAGCTTCTTGATGATAACTATATTGAACTTTATCAAATCAAAAAAATGAGTACAGGAGGAACACATATTTTCAATACCTTCTAGATGGATGAATAAAAAGTACTCAACATATAACGCATAGTTTTCTCAGTTATGCGACTGATTTTATTTTTAGCTGTATACATGCGGCAATGTTAGAATCCAAGGGTCTCAATTCAATTTCACATCATTCGAAGTAGGCCTACATCATTTCGAAAGAGATTACGTTTACGATTAACGTTTGAAATACGTCACCACCAACAACTCATATTTTGCTAAAGCGACTCCTATGTGCTATCTTAATATAAAAGCTTATTCCATTTTACAGCTGATTTGATTTCTGTCATTGATCATTATAGGAATTTTAAAGATCCATATTACACGTGTTTTGCAATTCACTGCCATGATTAGCCTATGACTACTTGTTTGCATTTTCATAGAATTTCCTTTAATAATAAATAACCATTTTTATCTCAAATGGATACAAAAATACATTTTATCATTTGTCAATCTGAATAATGCTTCTAATATATATTTCAGAAAGCTTCCGACAGCAACTATCAATTCTGTACGATTGATTCCGTATAATAAACTATCATCAAAATCGCTGTGTGAAAGTAGGTATATATATATACAATATCCTTTTCGTAATGTGAAACATTTTGTACGTCAAGTAATAAAAAGGTGATGGGATGAAACTAAAAGCGATTCATAAAAAGGCTATTATTTGGGGTCACAGCCAGTAGTGTTGTGGCGGGGTGGGTGGGCTACGTTCAGGTGTACATAGGCCCGTGGGTGAGGCATGTTAAAAGCTAGGAGGTCTGTCTCAATCATTCGACACCTTCGGACCATAACAAACCGCATGGCTATGTGAACTACCGTCTGCAGGTGAAATGATTGGATCAAAGCAGGACTACTCAGAAATAACGTGGAGTCAGAAAGTGTAGTTAGTATCTTATTCGATTGTATACTTACGTTTTGTTATTACCATTAATTATATAAAAATTTGATACTTTTGGTACTGGTCACAAGTTTTTGTTTTCTTATTCTATTAGTTTTCTACTGTAATATTTGCATAACATTTTGTGTTCATGTGGTAACACGATTGGCAAAATAATTTTGATTTCGACGAATAAAATGATATATATATATCTCTCTATACGAATAAAATGCATAGAGAATTAAACTCACCTCATGTATTGACTTGTACAATTCATGACATTACACTGTATATTTGGTCGTTTTTGTTGTGATTCGCTCCAAATTTAAATGTATGATTTTAATATATACACATATGTAGGCCTATATATATATATATATAGGCCTATATATATATATATATATATATATATATATATATATATATATATATATATATATATATATATATATCTATTTATATTGATGTGTGTATTGTGTAAATATAAATTATCGAATCAAATGAAGTTGTACATTAGTTGAAGTTGTACATACAGTTGTACATTTTCAGTTCCTCTGACATTTTTCTAATAATCATCCCCGAACTTATTATATAATAATATGAGTATAAGTATATGAGAGCCGATTGTACCAACTGGTGATTAAATATTAATTAATTAATCATTACTTAAGGTACAAAAGTAACATGGGTAACCAAGGGTGATAACAAGTTAATTTGCTAATTTTTGCTTTATTCACTAATCATCACTTGGTACAACCGGCTCTGAGTATAATAATATGACAACAAATATAAGTATGACTATATATCGTAGATACGACTAAATTCTAGAACAGTAGATTATGATATTAGTATTCATAGCAATTTAATGAAAAAGACGGGGTTCAATTTACTGGATGTGAGATGTCTGGACTACACTATGATTTATATTTCAACCTGTATTATTTATTGTTTTTTGTGATTGTTTGTTATATAAACGATTGATCAATCCACTTGCATGACAACAATACACACTCCAGTCTATAATTACTAGTTTTCAACACATGTTACATATGTCCGAACTATTGAATGTTTTGTATCTAATCAAATTTTTTCAAAATACAATTCAACATACACGTCTTCTAAACTTCTGAATGAGTATACATAAAATGTATATATTATAGTAATAGGTCCGGTTCGTGATCTATAGGTTAACCGTCGAGGGAATAAAAAAGTGTAAAGAATAAAATTTTATATTTCCAAGTTCCACAAGGCGGTGAGGAAAAAAAGGTTCATGTCAAACAAATGCACTCGGAGGAAAATACTCGCACCTCAAATAACTAAAAAAAGATTGTTTCTTTATTCAATTAAGACTTGGTAGCTATATATTACTGGTATGTAGATAGAGAACACGTTTTTTTTTACTATACACGTATTCAGGAAAGATGAAGGTTACGAGTGACCGTCCTTTTCGTCCCACACCACTATCGCTCGGACGGTTCGTTCCTTCACCTCTCGTGGATGTAAGTATAGCCAGGCAGTCAGGCCTTCACAGTCTTCAACTTAAATAGTTTGGTTTGTTGATAGTGATCCTTTGAAAAACAGGTATGTCAACCCTCAAACTCAAGCTATCAAAATGTTTATTTTAATTTAACCGACAAAAGAATTTGAAAATATATTCTGAGTGACGGTTTTGTATAGGTAAACGCTCATTAATTATTAACGAAATTGTGACACAATCAAAATGACAGATGAGATGTTGTACATGTTTCACTTAGGACCGGACTTGAACTGTACTCATTATAGTGAATCAATCAATAATCAGCGAATTAGCATATGTTTGCACCCTCTGCTATTTATGAGATTTTCGTACACCCTCAATGATAATTAGTTGATTGCTAGTTAATTACTTGTTCGCACAATTGGCTCTTATTATACAGACCCATATTTCTTTCACGGAGTATTGAAATTCAAGTTGTAAAGTACGAAAATGCCCTGCACTAGTATAATAATCCTGCTATTCGCATAAATATGTGAAGCGATCAAAAAAGGTTATATAATGAAAACAAGATCGCATATAAGTAGAAAAAAAAATTGTATCAATTAATTGATAATCTCAAATTAATCCATTCCATACTCTCAATTTGACACATACCAATTTAATCACATCTTTGGGTGTAAGTCTTTCAATCTATTGTGCACTATAATATTGAGTATGAAAGTAAACATACGCCTGTAGGAAATCTTGCGAATATTTTTTCCCAAACTATGGTAAAAACACCTTTCAGGAAATTTAATTACATATCATATAATCTATTTTTGTCTGACTATTCTATTCTTACACAGACCCTTCCATAAAGTTTATTGTAGAGATGTGCAAACTTCCATCGGTCACGAGTATTTCAACTGAAAAACTATTTCTCACAGTATCTAAAACGGGTCTATATACCGGCGTAAGGCAGGCAGGCTGGCAACCAAACGACTATACCTAAGAAGAGGACGTTAGCTTTTATCGACGTATTGCGAACAGCAATAAAGCGATCTAAAAACCCACCCGTAGCTCTGTGTGAGAGCATCCCACGAACACGGGCAGCTAGCCCCATTTCCGGGCCCCGGGGAGAGGTGGGGGTGAAGGGGGGGGGGACATTTTATAGGCGCATCGCAAGAGTAGTAAAATTTATTTGTACGAATCACGACATGTTTTTCACGCGAACGATTTCTAAATCCATTTCATTTGTTTCCTGTAAACGGATGGACTGTTTCGAAGTTGCATTTCAATTGCACTAAATTGTACTAAAAGGCTAGAAAGAGAAAGAGATAAAGTGAGCTGAAGAGAAGATGAAGAGATGAATAAAACAGTTGGCGTTCGATGATAATATATACATTTGCATGATAATAATTTGTGAGTACAATAGTTGTTAGCATAATTATTTAGTGACGGAGGAAATATTTTGGCTTAAATTCAACAATAATGAAGTGAAGATAACCAGTCTGGCTCTGTTAGATATTCAGGGAAACTGAAATCAAATCGGGCGTGAGTTCGAGTCCCGCTTAATCCTTTTTTCATAAACATCAATCATCAATCAATCGCTTAGTCGTACATATAAATAAGTCAAGAGTTGTGGGGTCAAGTGTTGGTGGGGTTGTCATGCAAATAACGATCATAATAGAGCGAATACAACGTACTATTAATTAGATGAGCGTAGCGAAGATTTTCATTCCATATACCGAAAAATTTTGGGCTTGTTTTTTTTTTTTTTTTTGTTTTTTGGTGTAATTTTGTACGCGGCATACAGGTCAGGAAAAAGTTTCAATCAACTCGAAACTTTTTTTACAAATTGGTGTTATACCAGAATAGGTTGGGATTGTTTTTCAGAAAAATCGGTCGGACGGTTTTTCCAGAAAAAAATTGGAAAGTATGGAAATTCTCCATAAGAATAGGCCGGGGGAGAAATACTTGAAATATTTTTTTTTTCAAAACCTCTCAAATTTATACTGAATGTGGGAAGAACTATCATACACATTTTAAGCGACTTATGGAACAATCGGATGTGAAATAACGAAGAAAACGCATTTTTAATGTACTTTTTTACACATCAATAAAAGCAATTAAGAAAGCAATTAAGAAACTATTAAATGTGAGCAACAAGTGTCACCAATAAATTAAAACGTTTAAAATCTGTGATGGATATGAAGAAGGAACTGGTATAATTGTTTGGAAACCAAGGTTTATATACCAACAGAGAGCCGTGGTTCTTGAACCTTTGAAGTGATCCATGGCCTGTATATGTACATTGAGCTGACAAAATGTTCTTAATTCTACATTTCCATACTTCTAAGCTCATCTCACAACGCATATAAGGCGTTTTCCTAGTTAGATGAGCGTAGCGAAGATTTTCATTCCATATACCGAAAAATTTTGGGCTTGTTTTTTTTTTTTTTTTTTTTTTTGTGTGTGTAATTTTGTACGCGGCATACAGGTCAGGAAAAAGTTTCAATCAACTCGAAACTTTTTTTACAAATTGGTGTTATACCAGAATAGGTTGGGATTGTTTTTCAGAAAAATCGGTCAAACGGATTTTCCGGAAAAAAATCGGAAAGTATGGAAATTCTCCATAAGAATAGGCCAGGGGAGAAATACTTGGAATTTTATTTTTTTTCAAATGCTCTCAAATTTATACTGAGTGTGGAAAGATCTATCATACCTATTTTAAGCGATTTATGGAACAATCGGATGTGAAATAAGGAAGAAAACGCATCTTTAATGTACTTTTTTACACATCAATAAAAGCAATTAAAGAAAGCAATTAAGGACTATTAAATATGAGCAACAAGTGTCACCAATAAATTAAAACGTTTAAAATCTGTGATGTATATGAAGAAGGCACTGGTTTGATTGTTTGGAAACCAAGGTCCATATACCAACAGACGGCCGCGGTTTTTAAACCTTTGAAGTGATCCATGGCCTGTGTATGTACATTGAGCTGACAAAATGTTCTTAATTGTACATTTCCATACTTCTAAGCTCATCTCACAACGCATATAAGGCGTTTTCCTAGTATATATATATATGTCGGCATAATTATTTAGTGACGGAGGAAATATTTTGGCTTAAATTCAACAATAATGAAGTGAAGATAACCAGTCTGGCTCTGTTAGATATAATATATATATATATATATATATATATATATATATATATATATATATATATATATATATATATATATATATATATATATATATATATATATATATATATATATATATATATTATATATATATATATATATATAGGTCTATATAAATACACATCGAATAAATATTATTATTATCTCGAAAATAATTTGCCAGTTTCAAATATAAACCCAGGTTGAAATTCAATAAAAAATTCAAAAACATCCATTTAATTCAAAGAATGAAGTCTTTACAATTGAATGGCTGATCAGACAAGATGTCTAGAGAATAATTTATATTATATTTTATTGTAATTCAATTAAGAGGCATAATTGTTTTACATCTTCTATTGTTCCACGGCTCTCCCCCAAAGTTATAAAATACATTACTACAATAGACACTATTTTCTACAGAACAGTAGAACTAATAGAAACAACATTCACTAAAACCGAGAGCTTAACAGAGGATTATATGGTCTCAAAGGGTCTTTATCTCAGATGTGGATTATGCGCTAGCAACGCGTTCTCAGAGCTGAAAGTTGTGCGAGCAAAAGAAACCTTCACGCAGTTTCATTCGACTCGTTGTGAATCTTGAGAATGCATTAGCTACAAACAAACGAGTTAATTCATTCAATAGAACAAATAATGATTTTTACACGTATCAAGCGTGGGAACGTGTGGTGATGTCGACTTATTAATACATCAAGTTATGTTAATATGGACAAGTACCTATTATGTATTTACATAATAATAGAAGAACATGAGAGCGAAATATTTTTTAACGAATATTTTTTACTTGTTTCAACTCTATATAATAAAGTTCATGTATATCTATATCTATATCTATATCTATATATATATCTATATATCTATATCTATATTATATATATATATATATATATATATATATATATATATTTATATATATTATATATATATTTTTAATATGTATATATATATATATATATATATATATATATATATATATCATCAGTTGCTACAATCAGCTCTTATTATTAAACAAACAAATCAACCGTTAATTTTGTGAACACACCACAATGTATTCACTGGGTTTATTGACGGACTGTGGAGATGACCATTCCGGTGAATGATGAATTAGACGATGTAAATATGTGATGAAAAGTAATTTTTTAGGTGGGATAGTGGGATGGTGACGGTGCTATTATCAAGAAGTCATCCCAGTATTCACTTGAACGACAGAGGAAAACATCTTTCAGGATGTTGACCATGGCGAAAATCGCATCCCGGTCTCCTGAATGACGGCTCAGCGCGCTAGCCGGTCGCGCACCGAGCGGTCGCCTCCGAGTGCTCACCGAGCGGTCGCCTCCCAGCGCTCACCGAGCGGTTGCGCACCAACCGATTTTTCCTAGACCGGTTTTCCGGACTGTTTTTTCCGGACTGATTTTTCCGGACCGGTTTCCCACATTTAGCCATTTTCCAGACCGGTTTTACCGGTCCGGTTTTCTTGAGTGTTTTTTCCGATTCGTTTTCAAGCTATAGGTTACGGACCAGTTTTCCGGGTCGGATTTTCCGGACCGGTCTTTCCGGATTAACGGAACGACAGAAGGAACAGGAAAAAATCTCTGTCAGGATAGTCGACAATGGCGTGAATCGAACCCCGGTCTCATGAATAACAGTTCAGTGTGCTAACCACTCGACCACCCGTCTCAGTATAGCACATTGATGTATAATTAAATGAGCTATCAATACTCTGCATCATATATTTTTATCTTCCATATTTTATCTAATCATCATATTTATATCGAAATATATCCCATTAGGCCTATGAGGGTTTGATTTTCCAAGGCGGAGACAGTTACTATACAGTCTTCTTATGTATAACTAAATAAGGTATAAGCTATAATTATTCTATAGTTAAAAATTCAGGGGCGTCGGAACACTTTGAAAGCTGGGGGGGACATGCTCAACAATTGCGACCCGCGGAGGAAGGAAGTATGGGGTGCCACATATTCGATAACATTTAAGTATTTTTCAGGACAGAAGAAAAAAGTACTGAAAATACCAAGATGGGGGGGGGGGGGGGGGGCGATCTCATTTTGTGAAAAAGAAGCCATATAATAACAGTTGTGCAAAGGCCAGTTAACGCGAAGCCTGCGACCCTCGGGGGGCAATGGGGCAAGGACCCCTTCTGGCCCCGCAGGCCCCAGTTTTCAATATGACTTGAAGTGCTTCAGATGAGATTTATATGATAAAATGAATTGTTTCAAAGAACCAGAGGTGCCCAACTGATATTTGCCAATCATAGTTATTGTAACTGCAGGGTCGTTTTGGGTTCTGGGTCATTCCCATGTTGATGATTCCACACGTTAATGAAGTAGGCCTAAAATATGCCTATTATGCTAAATTAATAATAAGTAGATTTTCTCTCTCTCTCTCTCTCTCTCTCTCTCTCTCTCTCTCTCTTTCTCTCTCTCTCTCTCACTCTCATAGGTATACATGTAAGAGTCAGCTCGCATTGTTTAAATCTAAATCCACTTTATCGCTGTGTTTTGCCATATTATTTCACTCCAAATTTATAGCTAGCATAGCTATAAACGACCATTGCGATTCTACCTTGCATCTTCAACCTCAATTGGAGTTTTATATAAAAAAGTTCCGATGTTGATGAAAATAAAAGTGGACTCTATTGTACGTTATTTATATTCTCTGAAAAAACAGCCCCCCCCCCCCCCCAAAAAAAAATCCAACATTAAATTTTAATTCAGTCTTACCTGTACTCTCGACTCGGTAAGGCCAATCCTCATTGCAATTTCCTCCCTCATGAAGATATCCGGATAATGCGTCTTCGAGAAGCACCGTTCTAGCTCGTTAAGCTGTGCCGGCGTGAACCGCGTCCGATGACGCTTCTGCTTGGCGGGCTTGTCGGAGTCGTTTCCCGGCCCCTGATTGAGGCCTCCGCCCCCGCCGCCTCCACCACCGCCGCCGCCGCCGCCAGACTGGTGTTGAGATCCCATACCCGGGGGATCGCACAGGGAATTACCTCCGAGGCGCCCATGGTGGTCGTTATTACAGCCGTGGTTCAGAGTCGATATTTTTAATTCAGGATGGTGCCGTTTCAAATCATCACAGATGTCTTTCGAACCTTACAAAAAGAAGGCATGAATTAAATACCCACAATGTAAAAGTCCCACAATACGAAATTAGTAATAGAATAATGCAAATCGTCTAGTTACTCAATTATATAATTTTATAAATAGAGCCTTGCTTACTCTATGAGCACTAGGCCTATATTTAAGTAATGTACTTTTATATGTTCGACTTTTGTTCTCTCTTATTCTCGTTTTCTTTGTTCTCTTGAATCTTGATTTTCATGAATATTTATATTATAAAATATATAGTAATTAGTGACAATTCTAATAAAATGTATTGTTTGGTAATACGGCCGACTGTGTGTAGAAAACACAGGCTCAGCTGCTCTGCTTTACAGTGATTCATATTTAATCGGATTGATTTTATAGTGCTAATTGTCTCTGTCAATGTTAGTGTGCCCTATTTGTGTTGCACAAATGCATTGCCACTCTCAATAGCTCAGTCAACCAAGACACCATTTTAGAAACTAAAATCACCGCTGAGTATGGGCTCGAGTCCTGTACAGGACACGGGATTTTGTTTAACTTATCATAACTTGATAGTTCTATTATCAACCCTCATTCGTATACCAAAATAGCTTTTGGTGGGGTCATTGCGCGAACAATAATCAATCAACAACAATTACACACACAAATAAATATTCAATCCAATAAGGAATACTGAAATCAATTTGTGTTTTATCTCTTATCTTTATGACTACGGCCTAGCATCGGCAATAGATAGTATACGGCTGGATATTGTCGATCGGAATCGATGGCGATAAGAATCGACGAGTTAGTTGCGGCTCTCAGCGATACAGTTCGATAATTAGCTGATGTGTCGACAAAGTTTGTCGATTTCAATCGGCATCAATATACAGAATCTCAACGCAGAGCAATGGTTCACGAGTTTAGGTACTCGACGGTTCTGTAATTCCATGTCTTTATTACAGTGGTATGGCATCGGCCAGTCAGTGTTAACGTAAATTGTGTAATTGATTTTATTTACAACAAAATGTTGAGTTAAGAGGAACATTTCTAAATTATAGGCATCAAATTTATAATTTTAAATCTGCCTACCAGTTTTCTACGTGCTATTATTGAGGCTATTTCGATTTGTCAATTATTATGCACTATGGTGTTGTACGACAGGCATACAAGCACTGCAGAGAGGAACATAACATAATATAGGCTATATACACAAAACATTGGGACTATTAATTGAACTAAAAACTCTATATTTATGATAAAATGGTATATTTAAAATTATTGAGAATAAGAAATTGATTCCATATAATATAATATGAAATAATAAATCAATAACACTTTTTGAGGTGTGAGTTCTTGGGATGTTTTTGAATATGGAACCAAGATCTCAAAAAATGGAAATAGTTCTGCATGGAATCGTGTTTTATCTGAAATTTCATCTTATCTATAATATTATAACTATAAGACACGGTATCACCAAGTCCAGTTAGCCTTTATCTTAGAGTTTGTGAAAACAAATAACATGGGTACGGTGACAATTCAACTGCCAACTGACTCTATAACTACAATAACTATAACTGGCAATAAGTGCCAGTTACAGCTCGTTCACGTTTGTAATTCCCGCACTTATAATCATCAGATTGGAATACTATCATTCCCATACAAAATGTTGAATATTTAACATTGGTGGAGGTGCCATGTTTACCATCCCTTGCAGATGTAATACCATTTCCCTTATTTCAATTGATATTGAACTTGGACAGACAATTTATTCGTCGTTATTTTTTTCATAATACTAAGAAAATATACTTCGATGATAATTGTGGGTAATAAAGGTATGTATGAATCAAATGTAATAACAAACGTTTCGACGAGTTACAATTAAAAAGTTCTATAAATCCTACGATTTCTTTCAGAATTACATTATTTGAGATCATTAGTCATCTAAATAGTCCACATTTAATTAATGAATAATGATTATGGTCTACTTCTTGTCTCTCTCTTTTCTTCTCTTTCTTACAGAATAACACAATATTTCAATTTTTAAATTACCATCGCAAATTTGACACAAAGTCATTGTTACCCAGTTGACTGTTGAGGCTAAGGAGAGCAAGTTGGGATCGTTCGTTCATGAGACACCACAATGACAATGTCACCATTCCGAAGGAAATAAGTGTTCGTAGTAATTAATCAAACAAACTATAAATGGTCGGCCTATGAACTATATAAGCTGTCCAGGGATATATCGACAACATGACTGAGGTCCGGTAATACGAATAATAAATTTGTTGATTGAGCAATAATAAGTGGATTAGCTTGTTATTACCCTTGGTTACCAATGTTATTTTCGTACTGCAATTGATTATTTAGCTTAATTAACACATTTTTATTATTGGTAATATGGGCGCTGAGACGGGTGGATCAGTCGCCGTCACACTGAACCGTCATTCAGCAGATCGGGGATTGATTCCTGCTGTCATGATCGACCATCATTCATCATTCACGGACAGCAATAGATCTTAGTCATAATTAGTCATAATCACAGTAGTCACTGTAGTCACTGTAGTCACTGTAGTCACTGTAGTCATAATTACAGTGAAAAACACAAACTAATGAATCATCAACAACATTGTCATTGATTTACAAAAACATTTGACCTCCTCGAATAGACCTACGTCACGTTTCTTGTTCATTATATTATATTATATATTTATATTATAATAAATGACTTTTTTGATATTTTGATATTTTGGAATTAGTTTCATTTTAATTACTTGATAGTGTCTATATAATATAAAAAATAGTCCATAGACAATTGATTATATTGGTGAGAAAACCACCTCGAAGACTTGGAACAACCAAGAGGTTCCGCTTCAGAACGGTTCAACTATTTCATTCTTAGATCCTCAATTCTTGAACAAAAATATTGTATATCAAAATTTCGATGTCGATGTGAATTATATAATCATGTTAATGTTATGATTCAGATTTAAAAAAATAGTTGCATTTCAATCAAATATCTATTGGTATTGAATAGAAAGCCACTCTTGTGGTGCACTGTCCGAACTATCATGAAGCCATCATTTGATTTTATGTAAAGTTTTTGTTATTGATGATAATAATGAAAACATATCGTATGCCCCCCAAATAACCTCCTAAATTAGTGGGGATGTTGAGCAAGCAGTAATCCTATCATGTGAGACTCGATACAGTAAAGATCTCACCCAAATGATACCGGAGACCTCGAAATGTGTTAAAATATTTACACCAGAGAGAAGAGCTTATTATTCTTATGCCGCTAAAAACGTGTTCGCTCGGTTAGCAAGTGTTCCCTTCACACACACCGCCCTGCACGACAGTATTGTGCCGGCCACCTCATTAAGACGCGTTACTCGGTAATTATCACAATCAATGAGTGTGTATGCGCTCATCCAGGCGCGAAGTGAATAATCACGAGTTGTCAACAGAAAGTGTAACAAGTTGTGACGTATGTGCATATACTTGTAGCCTCGGAAGAAGAAGGTCGTCTACCAGCGAAATAATAATATACGGATTTCGGTAATTGTAAAATAGACTATTGCTGCAATTGCATCAATATAATGTGACGCCATTGAAAGATCAAGGATGCGCTGTTGATTTATTTTCGTGAATCTTGAACTGATTAACTATAACTTAATACACAAAGTGATGCAAATATATTTATGATATCTAAAGGGCATTATGTAAAGTGAAATCAATTCGGTCCTGGTTTCGAGTCCTGCATGAAGCACGCGTTACAGCACGCCTAACTGTAAACATCGTATCACCTGCACATTTGTATATACAACCAAATAACCAAACTGTACGTAGGGTCGATAAGCAAATAATTACCTCTATCAAGAAGGTCGTCTAACAATTGAATATATTTGTACAAACTTCAGTAATAGTAATATATTATCATGCAGCAACTGTAGGATTAAAAGATTTGAAAGTTGCAGTTGCGTTTATTATTGTATAAATAACATTCTGAAAAATCCATAGCTCCAAGGCTTAAAATATCACAGTCATACAAATATGAGGTTGCAGATATTTATGTTTGTTATGTTGGTAGACGACCTGCTTCGGTGAATACAAGTCTATATATATATACAGCACGATTGCAACCGAGAATATTATGGTAATGAAAATGCAAACCGAAAATAGAATATTGAAGTTTATTATTATGTAAATTGAGACGGTTTTTTGAGAGGAGATTTTACGTTAATTGGTTTTTGAATGAGTTTTGAGGAAGAACAGCTTAATGTGCATTCAATATGTATTTAAGTGGTGTGTTTCGTTTTTCACCCGAAAATATGAAAGAAAACTTAATAGCGCGAAATGTTTAGAGACCTAATTGGACCGACATGAATATGATGAGAAACAATTAGGATGAATGATCTTCTATTCTTTTTCTTTACTTCTGGTTTTAGAAATATTCCATACAAAAATAGAATGTTTTTTCTCCCTATCTATTGAAATTGAGTTGAATAGCATTCATTTTGATAATGATTTCAACTTTTATATTGATCGATTATATGATTTGTATCAGGTAAGATTTTACTATAAGGTTGAAAGAGGAACACTCAACGCAGCAAAATGTTACTTAATATCTTGAGTAAATTTTACAAAATAATCCAGCAATTAGCTGTAGGCAGGGAAAAGTTTTACTTTTTGTTTCAAATTCAAACCACATGAAATAATATATTGGCAACATGAAGTTTGTTGTTTTCGAAGAACTTGCATTTCTTACAAATGAATTTTATGTGTGCCTTTATGTGAGTTATATTTATATGTATACAAGTTATATATATAAGTATATCAATATATGTAAATACGAAGCAAATGTATGGGGCATTACAATATTTGAGGATAATTGATGATAAAATGGGAATGTTAGAATAATAAGTTTGAGCGGAATATGGACAGTTTTTGTTATCTGCCTGAATATTACTTAGCCGGTATTACAAACGTGGCAGTAGTTCTAACTGGCAGTTCAACTTCAAAGTTGTTATCATCATGGGTACATGTGGTATTTGTTTTCACTAACTCTCAGATAAAGGCTAGCTAACTGAATTTGGTAATACCGGGCTTGAAAAGTGTTATGAGACAGTTATTTCAAGATCATATTATTCTGAGTTATTTTTTCATCTTGCTTCAAGTAAGTTAATTTACTGATCAATATTATATTCTTATTCACATTTTGTAAATTTTGTGTTGTTATAAGTTGTTATCATTACGGTATGCATTGCATCCAGTTTCGAGTTTTGATGCTCACAATGAGTTTTAGCTTATCTAACCCTTTTACTTTGAACGGACTTCACAGAAAACGGTTCAATATATTTTACTTCGAAAACGATCATGATGATAATAATTTGTGATAGTGTTCTACTCGAATCATCATCACGACTGTATCTGCTCACTTTGACATCATTTTCACGGCCTATTGAGAAATCCTATATAAAGGCTCCTATATATAGAATCCTATATAGAAATCCTATATATAGGGCATATAGTAATTGTTGTGATTTCCTAGTGCGTTTTCGATTCTGTCACATCGAGAACAAAGGTTCGGAACAATCCCACCATTCATTTATTGAACTTCTTTGAATGCATTGTTGGATGAGAATAATAAATCTCAGAGTATAAGTTAATGTATCTCTGAGTTTCTTTAATAAGGAGCATTTTTGTTCCATTGTATAGGCCTTAGACCAGTGATCTCAACTCAACTGTGTCCATTTGTAATACAATGAAAGTTTGAGAAGTTCTTTGAATTTATACTCTGTATTCTGTAATTTGGCATGATTATGTAGCCCATATAATTATTTGCAATTGATTTATAGACATATAACTGCACATATAACTTTTCCGTAAGTATACCGTACTTGGATACTTGGATATTATTAAAGTTACATTGATGATAATGTAGAAATACCCGTAATAGGCCACATCGCTTATTCAATTGTATATATATATCAGACTATATAATATTAAAACAGAGTTTATGTAGGTCCAGGCCCTAGATCTCATGTAGCGTATACTGTGCAGAATGCAGATAGAGAACATCCACATGCATGTTTTACTATTTTATGAATATAAAAAGTGACACGCTACAGAACAACAGACAGTTGATGTATAACATATTGGCCCATCTGTATAGGCCTATATATTTATTTTGAATGTACATTCTCCATCTATTAGTGGTCGTAAACGTAACTGAAACACTTTGAATTCTATTCGTAACAATTTAATTTGTTCATTTGAGGTTGACAAGTTTTGTAATGTTCGTCTTTTACGTGAAAATGACAAAGTTTGAATGTATGCCCTATACATTATTTCATTTCACCTGCTAAACTATATTCACTGCTTTGCCAATAAGCATATATTCACATTTTAATTTCCCGCCTGAGAAGATGATCAACGTTTTTAAATGATAACACAGCAACACATTTTCATCGCTGTGCTCATTTGATATTATCTGTTCTTATATGCTCCTGCAAGTGTTATAGTAGACCCTATTGACAAACAAATGCCAAATATTTTCAGTACATTTTAGTCATTAATATAGTAGATTTTCTATATTTCTTGTATACAATCTCAACACTTGAAAAAAGAGTCGCTCTTCAACTTATAACAATTGGAAGGTTCATTAGAATAAGTTTGGACTATTGAGTTCGACCATCAACGTTTCTTTACTTTATTGCTACCTATATTCTTATACACATGGGTCCTTTATGATGTGTCTAGCATTTATTTGCCTCAATAACGATGTATAACTGAACCATTACACCGGACAGTGGCTATAAATTATCAATAAATCAAAATGTAGTCCACATTATGTAAAACGTATGTCCCACAAAACATACATCGAATGACATCAAAATCACTATACTATACCTCCACACAATTATAAAGTATACAAACAAAATTGTTGATCTCGCTATATTATCTCACAGTATCACATAAAAGCCAAGAAACACTCACAATCTGAAGGTGTCGACGACGCCGATTGCCTTTCTGTTGGCGACGTCGAGCAAACTTCACTAAACTCGCCTGTCTGCCAAGCACTACGACAAATTGATTGCATTAAGCAGGCAGTGCTGGAATAGGCTACCTTCTGAATTGGGTTTAATTTGGGCGCGGCGTTCCTAACTCAATTTAATCCCTTAGTTCACCTATCAAATGAGAAGCTACTAATGAGAGCGAGTGAGAGAGAAGGAGAAACACGATAATATGCATCTACACCGTAAACAATTAGTGAGAATTTGCACACACACACACACAAGCACACACTCACACAAGCTGATATATATAATACGATGTGGTTAGAATTAAGGTTAATAGGAAGAGGTACCGCCCCGTCCCGCGTCTCCCCGCTCACCTCCTAGACTGAGTCCTCCGCCGTTGACCGTCAGATTGTTGAGCATCGTGTGCCCTGGCCGAAGGGCAAGTGACGAGAGAATCTTGAAGCCGTTTTTGGGGGGGCCACCCCACTTCAAAGATTGATATTTAATCAAAACTATTTTCACAAAAACCAACCGCACAACGAAGTTCACTAACACAAAAACATTGTCATATTCTACAGTCCTTCGACAGGCTTTAAAAACAAGTCTGCCACCGTTTCGGTATCATCGGTAACTGTTTTACAGCTAGAGTACTCAAACTGATCGCTTCCCAATTCCGACTCAGCTCGGGATTTTAATACGGTTGGTGTGGAATCATGGAGGTACAACTTTTGCCATCCAGTGTAGTACGCGTTGGAGACGATAAGACATGGTGGGAGGAGCATTTACTGTGTATAGCCAATAGTGATGGCGGTATGTTGGATAGATATACTGTGGTAACGCCCGACTGGAGCGAATAGTGGGCGTGAGAGGGGGCGGGGCTTGAAAGATGTGAGAGAGTAGAGACGATGGTCCAGCGATTGTGAGATGATACAGAATCCGGCGATGGTACATGCACGCTGGATCGAGTACTTACGGGGAGAGGAGCGTTTTGGGTAGTTTGACGTGGTGTACGTGATTAATAAGAAGTACGTATACGTATACCGTTTCTCCTAGATTCGATTCCAAATTTTACATTCTGGCGTATTTATTTTATATGGAGTCTACAGTTATTTCCGACAAATGATACATTTCTACTTCAACATTTGTACACAATACACATAATAAACATGAAGGTTAATTGTGACTTGAATAATAATCTTCAAAGTACAGTAGCGTAACTATGTACAAATTGTATAGGCCTCTATATGTATCCCCCCCTCCTTTTTTCACATTTTTATTCACACCTTCACATGGCCTATTATAGCTATCAACGTATTTTATTCAACTTCTTTATAGCTCTAGATTTTCATTTGTTATTTTTTAGTCATGATTAGTTACATAATCATTTTCATTTTCTTGATTTATTACCGTTCTTCCTTTTATTTTATCCTTGTTTCATTATTCTGTGTCGTTCTGGCAGTCACTAATTCAGATGGCAGAGTCTGATGATGAAGAATTTTATAAATATAGGCCTAATATATATATATATATATATATATATATATATATATATATATATGTATATATATATATATATATATATATATATATATATATAATATATATATATATATATATATATATATATATATATATATATATATATATATATATATATATATATATATGTAGGCCCATGTAGTAACCTGTACTATATTTATAAATCATCATAGATAGATATGATCTAATGTCCGAACGTTCACCTGTGGAGGTGCCAGGTCAACAACTAATGGAGGAGCCGGAAAATCAGAACTTCTTGGAATTGACATTCAATTTTCTCGTTCAATGATTAACGTTTTCACGAAGTATATCATAAGTAACATATTCTTAGCATTCATTATATTATATATATAATATATATATATATATATATATATATATATATATATATATATAAAATATATATTATATAAAATATATATATTATATATTATATATATTATATTATATATTATATTATATATATATATATATATATATATATATATATATATATATATATATATATATATATATATATATATAGGTTTATATATTATATTTTATGTATATATATATATATATATATATATATATATATATATATATATGCACTTTCACAAAATGTATTGTTATAGTGACACTTTTCTCTGTACGTATAGGCCTACACTAGGCTTCAATGAAATGAATTTTTGCTTCACTGAGTTTCGATTAGTAGAGATATTTTGAATTGCGTTTGTACATAAATGTTTGACATTTTAATAAAATAGTGCACAACAGCGTGTATGTAAAGCTTGGTTGGATGTTCAAGGGTTGTTTATTGAAAGCAAAGTGCGGGTTTGTTCTACCGGAGAGGGGTTGTGGGTGATAGGGAAGGTGTAGAGGGGGAGGGGGTGCCGTGACGAGGGTGTGGTGGGGGTATAGTGGGTGGTGGGTGAGGGGAATGTGGTCTGGTCTGTGGAATGTGTGGAGAATGATTGTGTCGTGGTAAGAAGGTGCATTGATTATAGCGACGTTTCTGTGTTAAGCAAATTGCGTTTATTATTGAGAGTTGACTTTCAGGTCATCTATGTTTCCAAGGCTTGAGAGATTGAGGTTTCATAAATTGGCTACCGTATCTTATATTTTACTGTTACATAGTCTAATTTTTATTTCAATTTGTTAAAATTCTTTCACTTATATCACACAGCAAGATGTGGGCCATACATGATTTTCTTTTCAAACACACACGTAAACTTTTTTAAAAATTGTGACTGAGCTACACATTTGATTGAAAGGACAGATTGAACAATGGGAAATATATATTTTTTCACTCACTTCTCCCTTTATCTTTACTTTGCAGTCTAATGACCTTAAAATTGAATCAGTAATTTAAATTCAATATATGCTTATGTATAAGACGTGCGCAAACATTCGTTTATTATGTTATCATTAGTAGCAGATACAATTTATATATATATTTATATATAGGGCCTATACATTCATATGATATACATTTATTCATTCATTCATTAATTAATTATTTATTTTCTATTTCTTTTTTTATAATTATCATGTTATACAATACAGAATACACCAACATTATAGCTTACATGAAGCAAATGAGAAATATTCAGAATAATTGGAGATATTCCAAAAAATGAATGAAGATATTTATATAGCCTGCTTTCAAGTGGTCACAAATGGTTCAAATGTGTACAACAATGTTCTGTAAAGTGTGGTCTCCAATCCGAGCTACACTATATTAGTTTGCTGCAACTAAAGTTTTTTTACGTTTTTTACGTTTTACACGACAACCTCTCAGACAAATATCCCATAGAACATCTTGACATTTTTGGATCAGTCAACCAAATAAATAAACATTCAACTCTTAGTGTTTGATTCAATCAAGATTGCCTTTCTTTATCAAGACCTCGAGAATTAAACAATAGTTCATTGTCACCCAATTAAGGCTGATAATGGCAACCGCCTCACTCACTCATGCAGTTAGCTATAATACATGTTTCTTAAGAAAATGATCTCACGCTGGGGTCACGGGTTCGAGACCCGCAAAAGTATCATTTATCCATCCATCCTCTTATTTTTATCCCCCAAATGGCCCAGATGTTCATGTGGTGGTAAAGTAAACAATAATGATAGATATCATCAAGGATGACAAGGTATCAATATATATCTAATTGTTTATTCTTTTGACTATAAAGGGACAATGCCATTGTTTTGTGGCATATGTTTCAGATAGATGAGTACATGCACAACTTATATTTCAGGAGAATGCAATCTCTTCCTCGCGTAACCATGACAACGTCCAGGTATAATAATAACATCCTCATACTTTTTCATCCCCTCTTCCTCCCCCCCTCTCACATTCCCGCTCCCTTCAGCGCTCCTCACAGGTCTCTTCTAAATATACACAGTGTTTCAGAGCCGAGCTTGGTATTATTAATAATATTCAGAATATGCAATCTACTTGAAGAGGTTATTGAAAGTAACAAAAACTCGTTATATTAAACTTAATATAAAATATACGCAGAAGTTGTATTAATAAAGGTTAAAAAGCTTCGTTGTGCTGTTATTAAATTGTTGGGAATGTTTATATATTTTCATTACTTTCAGATGTTTTAGGCTATCCACAGCATGTATTCATATTCTATAACTTATTTTAAGTGGTATTTAATTGCATTTATTTATGGGTGATAAACTTTGCACAGGTGATAAGTTACCAACAGGTATATTTGGAATTGCTTAATTCCACTTGAGGAATAATTGAATTTGGTTCAACTGTTATTTCATAATATTTTGAGTGTCTGTTTGTAATGTATTCTTGAGTATATTTTTAGGTGAAGAAAATCATGTTGCTCATATACCACATTCTCAAAACTCAGGAAAAACTTGAGAATTCTTATAATATTTCAATTAGTATATGTAACTTATTATTATCGTAGTTATACATGTATATTTGAATGGCTAGTATCCCATTTTACTATTCATTCTCAGAATGAAGAAATTAAACAGGTCTACCAATTATTGTTGGAAGGATGGGAAATATCCTTCTGCCGCCGATTCACTCAATTACAATAAAGAATACGAATTTATTGTAGTGAACTTTCTCAAAACGATATATTTTTTATTCTGAAGCCAAAATATGGACGCAATTAATGGTTACCTATGTTCAAAGATCAAATGATATTACAAAATTTGAATTAGCTTCATGCGAGTCATTCGAATCATCTGATAAGCAAGAATATGTTCTTGATTTTCTTCTCAAAACGTGGAGATTACATTGTGAATTGGCAGTTCATTATTCATAGCATATTTATATAACTTCAATTTGAATAGACACATTACTATGATAATATAAAACTGAATTGTTTTTCATGTATCATAGATATTTTTGTTTTGAATTACTCCTACAAAGGCCTATAAGCTTACAACATTCTATATAAAATTATTTAAACATTTTCACCAATTTGATTCGTGTCTGTTTGACATGTTGAAAACAATCCACCTTTGTATTGGGTTACCTGCCTGCATATACCTCGCAACATTCCCCTTTCCACCCTTTCCCTGTTGATCCCCATACCCTATCGCCCCCTTCCCACCCAACCCCACCCACCCTTTCATCAATGTAGCAGAATATAACAGAACATTATTACATTCCTGGCGTGCAGAGCTCATTGCTAAGCAACCATACCTGCTCTACCTGCTATATACCTGTATCAACGAAAGAAGAATTTCGTTTACCAACAAAATGATTGTGAAAACTTTGGTAAATACGTAATCTTGCTCATATTTAAAAATCCAACTCTTTTGAAAGATGACGTTGTGTGCCCAATGATCAATCTCGTACTGACAAGTTATAATACCTTATGAACACCACAGATATGCAGACATAAGTGTGGAATTTATTTTTGTTATGTTGGTAGACAAACTTCTTCTTTCGTGGATACTGTATCTACGAGTTTCACAATCACTCGTCCGGAATTCTTTCGGAAAGAATATTGTATCCAATGGAGCGGTGTAAAACAAGAACAAAATAAATATATATAATATATTGCTCGTATTTGCTTTACGGGAGTGGAAAATGTATTCTTTGATGTCATTATTGAAACAATTTCGTATATCAGTAAAAATGTATAGAAATACACAGTTGAATAAATGCATGAGAAGATGATGCACGAGGCTATGGGTGTATTGGCTGGACAAAGGAATCAACTGTGCAGTGAAAAATATTGTGATTTGTCTCCAGTATTGACTAATTGTCTCAAAAACGTACAATAAACTGTTGTTTTGCTATAATTTATAGGCCTAATTTGATCACATTTTTTTTTGTAAAGAAACAAAAAGGAAATTAAATGTTTCCAGGTTTGATTTTCGGGAACTGAAAGAGAACTATGTATCAACCTAGAACATTTCTTGATGTTCACTAAATTATTGACTAATTACTGCGTTCATTCCTATTCTATATCTATCCTATACTTACTGATAAACCATTCCTATATTCAGATGTTGTTCTCAGTCAACCATAAAACTGAATACAGCTTGAATATCAGTGAATAACAGGCCACCGTGAGTTTTCTTCCGAAAAGGCTCATACAAATTAATGTGATAAATTATTAAAGGTAACTATTTTGATCAATTTCCCGTTCAGTTGTCACGTTTCTCTTACTCTTTGATTGAATTCGAGTACACCGGTAATCATACCATTTTACCAACTACCAAAAAATGCTCTCCTCTATCGATCTAGATAATGCTGAGGGATAAGTATTCGTAATTACACTTTTTTCGAGATTGGTATTCCGTGTACTGATATTAAATAAAATAGGCTTCGAAGCATCCGGTAAACTCTTCCCGCCATCCCTGCATGTGTTTAGTTTACGTGGACGTTTGGCAATCTCCATTGTCTCTCGCACTATAGTCTCGGGCAAAATTCTCTCATGCTCAGATACTCACTATGCAATTTTTTTCAAAGTCTTTTAACCTTTTGGAAACGCTATTTAGACGATATACTAGGCTTGTGGAGCCATATGGTATTGATAAACTTTCCATAACCATCCATGGCCATCTACCCTAACATCAAAATATCTACATTGTATGATCCTACTCTGTCAGTCTTTTCGGTCTCATAGCAAACGCATTCCATGGCCAACTGTCGCGCGGGTTGGTGGTGTGAATGTGCGTTGAGATATCATTTGGTATGAGATTGATTTTGATATACAGTGTGGCCTAAAATACCATCTGGTTCCTTATAATAAGAACGCCCAAGAATGGTATACTCCGATTTTCTTCTATTTCCATCCATCGTAAATCTGATGTTGGGATGTGACTGTTTGGAAATATTTTCAAGGAGGATCTGGAGATAAAAGCACTGGAATCAGCTTTATTTAGGCCGAAGATGTACGTGCGGTACTTCGACGACACTTTGATTATATGGACAGAGTCAAGGTACTTCGACGACCTTTTATTCTATGGACTGACACAAGTTGGAGTAATTACTCTTTCTATGCACATTAGTCGGTACTTAAGTGCATCATCACCAACATCAAATCAATTCAGTTCGAAACACACTCGCTGTAAGATCATCAAGGTTGAGTGAATAGTATAATATTACCAAAGAGAAAAATGATCAAATATTGATTGAAAAATTGATAGTCAAACTCAACTATAACTAGACTATTCAACAGAAATCCTCGTATAGAGAATAATACCACTGAAGACCAAGTTGATGAGATGGCTCATCTTCCATACATACCGTACCATATTCCATACTAAAATAATAAAATCAGTTTCCAATTAGTTACCTTATGTAAGATCTACATGATGAACATACATTATTCTTTCATTCATTATTATTTCCATCATTAAAATTGCGCTCATTTTCATTGTCATATTTTTCATCATTCAACTTATTGAATTAAATTGTGTCAATGATAAGGCTCAAGTTCATAGTGTGAATCACAGTGTATGTTTATGTTTTCACTGTCATCTATTTAAACCAGAGATAGGCCAAATGTGGCTAAGTGGACGAGAGTATATACAGTATCATATTATATTATATAAACTAATTTGTTAAAAAAAGCAACATTCTGCTTGAGTCCTCCATTTCTTGAACATTTTTTGAATACATAGCCTATAAATAACTTATATAAAATATATACAGAATAAGGGCAAATAACCGAATTTGACATAATTCTTCCATACACCTTCGGCCGGCCCTGAAAACCTTCGATCGCACACATATATGTATATTTACATATATATATATATATATATATATATATATATATATATATATATATATATATATATATATATATATATATATATATATATATATATAATCAATAAATGTATATATTAGGCCTATATATATATATATATAGGCTTATATATTATATATAGATATATTTTATATATATATATATATATATATATATATATATATATATATATATGTATATATTTAGTACACGACCTATATATATGGGCCCACGTATAATGATACACGCTAGAAGAAAGTTGAAGTGTTGTCATTATCTTCAAATTAATCCAATTTCATCCGTCGAGATTGAATTAAGCTCAGGGTGGTGTTTCATTCATAAATCGCAACAGAATATTGTAATAGAGATTTGATTAAATTACAGTTGAAACTAGCATGCGAAGGTGCGGTGTTATATACGATAAAGTGGCTTGTATCAGGAAATTGGAGCTCTAAGTGGCACTGCTTTAGTTTGATTAGACTGTGAACGTTCGAAACAGAAGAGAAACACACCTTCGTATATGTAAGCTATTAGAGGAAATCTATAAACCCTTCACATCAATCGAGACTGATCATTACAGAATGGATACGAATAAAAACCATCGATGCACTAATATATTCAGAAATCAAGTATGTTTCCATAATAATAAAAATAGCTTACCACTATCATCATTTTCATGGACCAAAAAAGAAGTACATTAGTAGAAATATTAGATTGTTCACATATTTTGTGTTTTTAAGCCAATTTTGTTACTTTTAGTTTCGAATAGTGTAAATCCTTGTTTCCTCTGGGGTAAGAAATTGTCCTTGTGATGCCTCATTCGAAGGATTGATAATCACAGCTATGGTTTGTCAAAAGAATATGAAGAATGAAAGTGATATTTTGGTGGAAGTGCCCGGTATTTTTGTAAACCACACCTAACAATATAGGTCTCTTAAAAATGCATTGGTTTTTATTGTTTCCGGGGTTTACGCCAACGATTAAAGAAAAATAGATTTTATTCCAATTGTGAACTTTTCAAATTTAATACCCCAATAGTGAATTATATGAATTTTCATTCAATTTTCTGTTTGTTATTTTTCTTATTTTCTTCGTTAGGAAAAATTTGGTGGAAGTGCCAGGTCTGTTTCCAAATATCAAACTAGTTGCGAATAATAGCGCCTATTTTTTCTTCTGACAACGATTTCGGATATTTATTTAATTTTAATTCTGGAGACTTCTTTTTTCAGCATACTATATATATATATATATATATATATATATATATATATATATATATATATATATATATATATATATATATATATATGAGTTATGGGCCTACTTGTTTTTAATTAGTTTTGTATCTCCCTCTTCCTTGGTATAAACCTCAGAAACCCGCGAACTATTTCTTTTCAACCCAGCACTAATGAGAAACTTGACAAGGACTTAGTGTTGAATCAGTCGTTCTGCCTAATTTTGAATATAATCACAATTCCATGACACAAACATCTCCTGCTAAGTTACAAGTTCTTCATTTCCTTCGTCTAAGTCAACGGATGTTAATCGACCTGCCGTGCAGTCATTAGAGGAAGACACGCCAGTGACGTCACGTGAACGGATATCCGTGCAACCGGCTCGGAACTCTCCCTTCGAGTAAATCCCATTTCCGTGGTCACCTCGTTAACACCTCATCGAAGACCATACGATATATTTGTATCCAAGCGATATGAAGGCTCGAACCATCACGCGCGTCAGTGGTGTGGGATAGGGAGGACGGTTGATCGGAACGTTCTTCTCTCGATAATAGGAGTGTATAATATAATATACGCATATCACAGTTGAATACAAATTAACTTGTTTCCTTTTTCGGTAGCTTAACGTGCGTATCCACGACTGTGTGTAAACAATGTAGGGGCCTACATTAGTTGTTTAATAGAGCATGCATATGACAAGTTTTGCACATATTGCAATAGATTAGGTTCTGATCGAATCTTTTGATATCTATCGATGAGTATGAGTTGGTCTTTCATTTCATGAATGCCCGATTTGGGCCGCAATAATGTAATTTGTGCTCTATATGTCTAGACCATATTCGTACAATTTTTCCATCAGATGGGTAATTTGATCCATTCAGTACTTGTTCGTGGACCGCAAAGTTTACAATTAACCTGGAAAATGATATGCATTCTCTCTTGAGTTGAGGCTGAACGTACACATAGGCCTACAAGTAGGGTGTATACTACGGTCACTCTCCACGTTGCATTAGGAACAAATTATCGGGATTCAATTGAAAAATTCAAGAAAAAAACGTAACATTATACCTAATTTTCCCATGATTCACTTGCCGTTTTTATGGAATAAATGCAGGAAAACGTGCTCACATCAAAGTTAAAATAAGATGATGATATATTTCCAAATAAAGTGCATTTGATGAACTAAATTAAATTGGCAGTTGCCTACAATTCAACATAACTGAAAACTTCGAGTTCATTCTGCCAATCGGAGATTAGCTGCCATTTTTTTAATAATAATAATAATAATTCTTTATTGTTTGTATGATCATGTGCATGATATAAAACATTGTCAAAATATCGAAACATTGTCAAGTATAATCAATTGTGTAAGATGAGGTCAGCGGAAAAAAAGAGAGAACTAAAACCTAGAATCCTAATAGTCCACTTATTTACTCCATTAACCAGTCAAAATTGTAGAAACTTAAAAAACTTAAGATGAACATACATTATACATTATGCACACAGTTAAAATATTCATCAATCGAATAAACACATTCATTAATTAAAAAAGATTTTATCACAGATTTGAATTCAGTATTACGTAGTAATTTTATACGTTCAGGTAGTGCATTGTATAGCTTACAAGCTACATCAATTGGTCCAGAAGAGAATGCTTTTACGTTACTTTTCAAAATTTTGAAATCATTCTTGTTTCTGGTATTCACACAATGAGATTCCTTGTTTGTAGTTGCATGATGGGTTTTTTCTCTAATGAATAAAACACAGTTAAAGATGTAAAGGCTAGGTAGACATAAAATTTTGAGTTTTTTAAAAAGCGGTGTACAGGAATCTTTGAAGTATACCTCAGAACATGGGTTGAAACTTGCTCTCGACATGTATAGCGTATAGCTCTTTTTTTCAGAATGAACAGCCGCTGGGCATTGCTGGAATTTCCCCATAAAGTAATACCATATTGAAGTTGCGATTGGATAAGCGCGTAATATACCATTTTCACGACTTCGATGTTTGTCACTTCCATTAATCTCTTGATAAGGTAGCAGCCGGAAGCAACCTTGGAACTAATGTGTTGGACGTGGCTATTCCAATTCAAAGTATTTGTTATTACTATCCTTAGGAAGGTGGTTTCATGGACCTCATTGCCTTGCCTTGGTTTCATTGCCTTGGCGAAATATGTTGCATAAATTAAGGTCAATATCTTCAAGTAAGACAATAAAAAAAACAAGCCAGAACAAAGCCAGAACGGTAGAATACTGTCAGAAGAAACACCATACACATTGAACCTTCTGCAGAAAAACATGCGTAATTTCATGTGTTTTATTTCTAAGTTCTCAAAGAAAATATACTTTCAGAGCTGAAAATAAGGGCTTGAAATAGTGAACTAATAACTCACGACATTTTTGGGAAATTATATATGCAAGTTTCAGGAATTTTTTATTTGTGATGGTGGGCTGTGGCGGGCATGTCATGGTTGCATGTGCATCACTGGTCTGGACCTTTAACAATTCTTTTTTAAAATATGTTACAAAAATTTTAGAGACGAGACTCTCTGGTAACAATTTATTGATTAGTGAATATATTTTTTTCATCAATATCGAAGTGTGATCCAAAATCATTGAACACCAATTAAATCTATGCATGAAAGTAGGATAGTTTGGACGAGGCCCCAAAAGGGTGATCTTTCCACCCCATTTTATTAATTTCGAGTAAAAAATAATGAACTTTGAACCTTGCAATATATGAATATAAAATACGATCTGACCATTTCTGTGAATCTGAATTTCTGGGACATTTATGACATACGGGTCATACAGGTTCATTCTCCTATATTCGAATATTTCGAGTAATTTTTGGAAATATTTCGAAATTACTTAAATTAAGAACGTATAACATTATACATTAGAGGTTGTATATTATGTGGAAATTAATTGAAAATTTGAATATTCATAACTGAGATTGAAAACATTCTTCATCAAATAGTACTAGTGCCTATTTGAAAATGTCTTCATTTCCGTCGTTTGGATATTTTTTATACTCAAAATTAAACCAAGTCCTGTGAAATATTTCATATAGGCCTGTACATCTGAGTCTATATAGACGTGTATGTTTTTACCGTGTCATGTATGTCTACATCAGGTCGACTAATGAAATCTGCCAACTATTTCCCCCTCATACCGCCCGCTTAATTCCCGACCCCCCGCTTGCCCCCGCCAGGCTATCAACCCCGCCCTTCCTGGCACCCACCTCCCCCTCTGCCGCCCCCACGAGCAAGTCATTCCGACGGGTGGTGGACCCCGAGCACGCTTCAATGGTATTCGTTGACAGGGGTATGTATTTTATACAGGACAGACAAAATATTTTCACTATATATAGGCCTATTATAATGGTGAAGAAATAAATTGTGATTTTCTACTGTTTCCATAATGCCCAAATATGTACAAAGAAATATGTAGGCCTACATATTTAAATTTATTATGGGTGTCATATTACTAAAATATAATGATGATTCCATTGTTTTTCGACGATGTATGAGTGCTTAGAATTGCAATTCCTTTGCTGCTCTACGTATTTTGCCGTGAAATATTATGATTTCACGTTCCAATAGACAAATTGGACCAAATATTTAGAAGTATTTCATAAAGAGATACAATTGGGACTATAATTTCCCATGAAACAGAACTATTTTGTGAAATATTCGTATCGTGCGATCTATAAATCTATAATGAATTTATGAACTTAAATTTTCTTTGAGAAATAGCTCAATTCTAGTAGTCTTGGGAACTCAAGCTTTCAACTTGTTCTCCTAAATGTATAAAGAGTATTTTTCTTTATCGAATGAAGTGAACGGAAAACGAAATATTCTCTCAAATATTCAACATATAGGAATATTAAAATCTTCTTTGAGAAAAGAGGAAATTTTATTTCATAGCAATATTGTACACCCCTAACGTTGTACTCAATTTAGTTGATCGGACGCGAAGGGCGAACCGTAATGAAAGTGTCTTTGCTCCGATTTGAAGGCGATTAAAGACAGCTCATGCGATTAACTTTACGGACGTCTGGCGAATGAAAAACAGAAGGCGTGAGGCTTAATGTGATCTAGACTGTTTTTAAGGGCATAGTTGTACGAGATTGTTCGGCAGAAATTCCTTGATTAGATTTTAGTGTATTTACTATGTTGTATCTGTGATGTATATCGTCTTAGCCTGTGACTATATACAACCAATGTAATATGAAATATTCCCCCGAATAACCTAACTGTTAGTGGGATCGCTCAAGAAGAAATGATCCTAATCACGGAATATATTGTGATATTAATCGCATAATAATTTACCGGGCATAACAAAGTTTTGATTTAAATAGCTGGAAGATTTTCATTTTCGATATTTCCATATTAGATTTGTTGCGTCTGTTTTTGTCTCATCTATTATCAAATAGCTCATCTAATTACATGGAAAGTTTTTTACACATGAGTTTTTTTTTTTCCAATACTTGAGCCTATAACTTTTCAATGAAGTCAGAATGCGAGAAAAAGTAAAATGTGGAAACTCACAGACAATTTTCATTGGAACAGATTTAATATAGCGTTAACAATATTTTACAAATGATTATGAAATTGGTCAAGTTCAGTGGAGCAGTTCACGACCAGGTCGTGAACCATATGTGATGAATATAATCTTGAATATTTCAAATTTGTCACTTGTATGATACAAATCAATAAATGTTTTCATCATTTTTTATGCCGAACAACGAAAGATTCACCAATGAAATGGTCATCTCTTGCTACCACAAAATAAATTACTAACTTGTGACAGTATTATAGAAGGATTCGAGAATGGATTCAAAATTACATCATTCAGTCTAGATTTCAGAACGAAATCACTGATAGTTACTATTTTTAAAATAGTGATGTTCAGTGGTACAAAAAAATACAAAATGGAAGACGCGAGAATTCAAAAGAAGCAATGAACATCAAAGTTTCTCAAACAAACATATAGCTAGTTAAATGTATGTATTTGTATGGTTTTGGAACCTGAATTACTGGAATTTACGTTTTCTGAAAAATTATGGAACATTTCTGTAACAAAATAATTCCGGTCAACATATAAAGCTGCAAAATGATAATTTGTTCAAGGACCTGTATGTTCAGAAGTCAACCAAGAGCCAATTTCAAAATACTTGCATCCACGAAAGAAGAAGGTCGTCTACCAACAAAATAATTATAAGAACTCTCTTGGTCTAATTTCATTATCTCGTTACAAGTTCATGTACAGAGAAATACCTACAAATGCCTCCTCTCTCTCCCTTTTCACCCTCATAATTAAAATAGCTGTTTTGTAGTTTTCCTATGTTATTATGTCGTTCTTACTTATTACGTGACGCGTGGTTTTCCGTGACGGCGTTGATGGATTCGAGCGGCGGGAGCGCGCGGGGCGGGCGGCGCCGGAAACTCGAGCAAATTGAAGCAAATGGAAAGAAATGGAGTGGGACTTAGATTTAGAGTATACATGCTCCTTCAGTTTAGCAAGAAGAAGGAGCGAAGTCAAGGTAGTACTATAAGAGTCGTCATGAAAAAAGTTGAAGACTTTATATTTACTGGCGTAAGTAAAACGGATGATTCAAGAGCGGAAATACAAATTAGTCATTATATATAATATAAATTAATTTTGTTGAATTAGATTTGACAGAGAGATGGGGTTAACAACAATTTTCAGTTGTTTTTGAGTAATTCTATGCACACTTATAATTGGTAGATTAAACAATAATTGATGAAATAATTTATTACCACCATTGATCACCTGTGTTATAATCATACTTGATCTTATGATTAGTTAATTATTAGTTTTATTATTCAATCAAGAGTTCTTACAATCGCTTCTGTGAATAAATTCAGATTTTGATGAGGGGTGTAGCTACAATTCACTTTACAGAAGATTGTATGTATGTAATTGAAATGTATGAATAAATTAGTATTCAGCTAGATCTGAGACTGCTAAAATAATATTCAACCAATGGATGCTGCTTGTTCTTTTTTTACATACAGCGTTTTATAGTTTTTTATAATGATTCACATTAAATTTTGAGGTACATTATTCGTATTTTTTGTATTGGTGAACCCTTTATACACACGAAGCAATCGAAAAATTGTGGGATACAAAGTTTTCTTTATTTCTATTTGTAAGTAGAGCCTACGAAATAGAAAAACTTTTCACTAATCTCCTATAGGCCTTTTCCCGTCTCTGTTTCGAATCCGAAGAGATTGTCCTTTAAACAGGATTCTTTAAAAGTTTTCCCTTCTCACACTTTTACTTAGTGCAGTAGTTTCTCACATTGATCTTGAAATATATACTTACATTGAAAAGTGGAAACTTTACCTAAACTTTAAGCCTTGCTGAAGGGCCATGTATAAATGTGAATTGTTGATACAATAGAACAAGTTTACTTTTCACAATCATTGATACGGTACTCTACAAGCTACTATAATTTTGGCTCAATTACATCTATTAAATACTTCTTCATTCATTTTTCGATATTTCAAATCTTCAATCATCGAATCAATATTAATTTGTTCACATATTAATTAATATTATCCATTATTATTCAATATTAATTTAAATATCAATTTCAAATCAATTCTCACAGAGGCAGAAGTGATTCAGGCAAATAGCCTATTTATACACATAATCAATGTATTCTACGATTTTCCAATGTGGAAACAAATATTCTGAATGAAATTTCATTCTGGAATATAATCGAATTGAATTTTCTCCTATTTTTTTCATGAATAAACACATACAAATAAAAATTGTACTTTAATTAGTGTTATGCCCACAAATCCTACAATTTAACATTTATACAGTACGTCTGCAAATTTTCATTCGCTTCCTCCGACTTTTTCGTGTATATAAACATACGAACCCACACACACACCCTCACAAATACGTACAGCCGCACGCACACACAGACACAAGTTTGCTCGTCGTATTCCCCACTTCATTACGTGCATGTGGCTTACGCTAATGGAAATTGATAGCCTCAGTGATATCTAAATCATACGGTATTGCAGCGGAAAACGGATCTAGCCCTGGACCCAGGCGCCCCGATTTATGGGGAATCACAAACGCTTGGAAGCTATATTATGTGTTTGGGAGACAAATTTAGACGATCTTTTATCCCAATGCTTTACCCATAAACTCCCTCACATACAATATATCCGGAAAGACTTTCAAATCGTTTCGAAAATAACTTCAATTTTTACTATCAGAACTTTTATTCAGATTATTCACTATTTGATACGAGAATAATTTTTAATTCATATTCAAATTGTTGACAATGCAATTTGAAATAATCAACACGTCACAGGGCTATATAGAGAAAATTGTATTCGACTTCACTGGAAACCTAGAAAATGAAAAGTAAATCGAATAAAGTTTAAGTTCGAGTTAAGTGAAGGTATAGGAGTATATTCACAAATATGTGGTGCTAATTCAGAATTCTGAAAATATATTAATTTTCATATTTAATATACTTTAATAATATCTTGAATATATGGATTCATATTATATATATATATATATATATATATATATATATATATATATATAAAACACTGTTAAAAAATCGCGACGACCCCCGGGACTTGATCCCGGATCTCCAGATCGCCGGTTTGACGCGCTACCCATTATGCCAGAGAGGAAGGTCTTCTTGAACAATTTCATCACTCTCTCTCACATTCTTTCTCTATCTCTTTCTCGCTCTCTCTCTCTCTATATATATATAGGCCCCACATAGTACATATATATATATATATATATATATATAGAGAGAGAGAGAGAGAGAGAGAGAGAGAGAGAGAGAGAGAGAGAGAGAGAGATGAAACCCAAATCTATCCCGTGAGCTTCCACAATAATACTTCATACGTTTCTTAGTCCTTATAAGGATGTTGTGTTTACAACATGATCTTTCAATGTTGAATACTATCAAGTGTCAATTGTGTGATAATCTGAATTGCCTAACAAGAACATAACACAATGTTTTGAATTTATCTTACCGCCATTTATTTAAATGGTCGTTAGACAAGTTAAATAAAACGGTAAGGCAATAAGATTTCTGCTTCAGCTTCTTGAGATACTGACATTAGACAACAATTATTAACGATATGAGGAGCACATATATAAAAATCTTTTATTTAATTATTCAAAATTCTGTACCAAATAATCTGAGTGAGAAAATAACAAAGAGCTTAAACGTCAAGGTAATACCAGAGTCGATAAGGTAGCAAGTAGTACATAAGGTAGAACTGCTTTATCGACTCTTTGAAATTCTAAAGAGCAAACAACATGCATGATTCAAGTTTTCAAATATTACTATAGATGTGAATGTTTTTAACTATTCCATTTCGTTTTTTTTTCAAATTATTTTTGTCATTTCAGAACCATATCTGTAATGTATGTAGGCCTATACTAAAAAAAATATGATTTTTGGAGGTTATATGAAAGCCGCTCTAATTCATCTTGATTTTCAAGTATAGCCCCAACGACAGTATTTAGATTAAAAAAATTTCATACCCATTCATCCCCATTTCCTACATCGCTACAAGTCCCCCTTTCACAGGGTTATTCGCATATTACGATGACCGTGGCATTAATGTTATCGCTTGTGACCAGCAGTTAAGAGACGATCACGTTATCGCATCTGAATCGCTCTTTTACTGCTATTTTAAAGGTATAAACGGCCCTTTCAATAGCAGTAATAGCCACTATAACAATGATGTGACTTAACGATAGAACTTCACACGGGATGTTATAGGTCGCCAATAGACCTTTTTGATCCCAACCAATATCCGAGTTTATGTATTCTCTTGCAAGGGTGCTGTGATGTTACATAATACTTTCATGTTTGAATTATTGAAATGAGAGGAAGATGGGAAACATAATGTTATAGGTTATTAAAATACGTAAATATAACGAATGTGAGACATATTCTTTTATTCGAGTTTCATACATAAATATTTTCCGCAAGTATGTGTGAAAATCTCTACCTTAAAAATGTGTTTTCCACATATAATGAGAGAATAATGTGTGGAAATGATTTATTCAACCATCAATATGTCCATACACTAATTAATATTTCCAGTACGGAAACAAATTCAAGTTCAAACGCATTCGAAGGGAAAACAATTCGTGTTTTCAATTGCTGAAATAAAACCAACAACCATAGCGATAGAATCAGGATCATCTAATTGCTGTTTGTTGGTTTTTTCTCTCCGTTTTCTCTCGCCTTCACTTTTTCTATCAATTTGAAACAATTCTCCGTTTTTTATGCTTATTCTCTTCTGATTATTAATTTCATGGATTAGATCTTATATGACTGTCTCGCTATCCTTTATTTCTTTACTCACTTCATTATAGTATGTGTATAGGGAAATATAGATATGAGTTGTAAGATACACGATATAGGCCTAATAATGTAAATTGAATGGAAATGGAAAGCTTGACAGACCTTGATTTTGAAACTGTAAGCCGCAGTGCTCGACTACCTATCTGGAATATGATTTAAATCTTTTCTCATGTGATTGTACTATTGCTGGTAATCTGTTGGTTATGACAGTTATCAAGCTTGTGATCGTACAAAAAGTTGAAATTCACTAACAGTTCTACTAATTCAAGTAATTTATCAGTCATGTTTCAGTAATTACATACATTTTTAGTTAAAATCAATGTTATCATTGGGTTATACTATGCTTGTCTGGTTACCACAGCGACTAAAATTTGGAAGAAAACAGAAATTTGCGTGTTGGAGAGAAAAATGTTTACAATTTGGGTGAAGTTGTCCATGTTATTACAACAATGTGTGACAATTTGAAAGAAGCCACTCATCGAAACAGTCCATCTCTCATTGCGTTTCCACAGTTTGACCTCTTTTTCAACTCTGTTATTATTACGAACACCTAAAAATAAAACTAGTAAACCGGTATTACCAAGTTGAGGAAAATGGTGGTCCGGTTTTATATCAGGGCCGATATAAATTGTAATGTAGGTGTTGTATAAAGCCGTGGCAAACGAATAAGAGCCGTATAACCATCTCGTAAAGCGGGCCATTTGTATGATCCGTTATCCTCTTCCAATTCCAGCAGGGAACTTTCAGGGGGGGATTGGTATGTGGGTGTGGAAGAAGGGGGGGGGGGGGGTCACCGTGACAATTTACTACCAGTATATCGAGAGTACGACGTTAAATTGTACTCACCGATAACGTGAAAAAATATTTATTTTTTTACGGGTATATTTTTCCTTTTTTTATCAACATAAGGAAATCTTGACTGTCAGCTCAAAGTCTTCAGCAATAGATAGATCATTTTGAGACTAAGAAAAGCGTTGATAAATTTATATAAATATTATTAAAAGGTCCAAACCAACTTATGTTTAAAACAGTTTTGATATTTTCGGTAGGCCTAATACACACTTATATAATGAAACTAAAATCGTTTTATAGTTTAGAACTTTGATATGTGTATCATATTGAAACTTGAACCTGACTGTACATTTTACATTAACCCTCCATTTCACAGCCCATTTCAAACAGGATAGAAGATAGCTCTGCATTTGAATTCAGAGGTTGTAAAGGAAATAAAATCGTCTTATCCATAGGATAAAAGTCAACAGGGAAAATATTGGTTTTATATCTAACATTTTTAATATCTTCTAAACTTGGAGTTGAAGTTGGCAACGCCCAGTCACATCGAATGAAGCAAAATGGAGATAATGGCGTATTTTAGTCGTTTTTTCAAATGAGACTTATTTACACAAGAAAGTAAGAAATGGAATAATAAGAAAATACTGCGCTCGTTGTGTTAAAGGTCGTAATGTAAACGCATTCAATTTTTCATGTTTTTGTGATTTTTGCTCGTACAATTGAAAAAACACTCCAAAAAATCGTTGGTTTGATTGAGTTATATGCGGCATGTAACGTTTTCAAGATCATTCAAAGGCAATTAAGTTGTATTCTCATGATTTTCAGTGCGCTTGTACGTGAAGTTCTTTGGTAAGCCTACGAGTAGGTCTATAGGTATTTATTCGGAGTGTTTTCAACAAATTAGTCACAAATACTCTACACAGACTTCACTTACTTTCAATTACTTACTCACACTAATCACTTACATTACCAAATGCAGATTATTAATTGATAATTACTGATAATTAGTCATTCAATAATGAACTAATCGACTGGTTACACCCTTGGTTATGAATATGTTATTTTCTAATCTAAACTGATAATTGACTTAATTCACACTTGATTATCAGTTGGTTCAACCAGCTCTTACTACTGTATTATTACAAGATAAACAAAAATGAATAATCTGCTTAGATATGGGTATCTCTCGTCGAGGAAGGAAGAGGTTTCATTGGAGGGGTTGTTATATGGTAATGATAAGATTTGGCAGTAGAATAACAAATCAGGACAAGTCAACAGCTGATTAACTAAACACCAAGTACTAGACAAACTGACCATTAATATTGAATCAAGTTTTCGTGTTTGTACCTGTAAAAATAACATATTCGTCGATTATTACTTGAATAAAATATTGATATATCGGTGGAGGTGCCGGGTTCGGGAATCGTTCAATTTTTTTTATGAAACTTGGCAGTTTCTTTGTACATTTTGTGAGAGGCTGTCAGTGTAATTTCAACTTTCTCATACTAGAACCGCTATAAATCGAGCTGTGGGCAAGAAAATAGACATATTCAATTCTTTAGTGTATTCAATAAAGTGAAATAGTGAACTCTATTTTCGTTGGAATATTCTATCATTCAAAAACCAAAAGTAAATCATCTTTGTATTCAATTATGATTTGCAATAACATAAACGTTCATCTTTAGATTAGCGTAGCGAAGATTTTCATTCCATATATCGACAATTTTTTTTTTGTGTCTGTAATTTTGTACGCGGCATACAGGTGAGGAAAAATAATCAATCAACTCGAAACTTTTTTTTTGAATTTGGTGTTATACTAGAATAATTTGAGATTGTTTTTCAGAAAAATCGGTTGAACGGTTTTTCCGGAAAAAATTTGGAAAGTTCGAGAAATCCCCATAAGAATAACCCAGGGGTAAAATACTTGAAAACGGAAATTTTTCAAAAAAATTCAAATTCATACAGAATATGAGAACAACTATTATACACATTTTCAATAATTTGTACAACAATCGAATGAGATATAACGAATTCAAACGCAATAAAAGTATACATTTCATCGAATATCAGGATCAAAACATGTAATGCAAAGCTTTTCCTCATTAACATACAAGCTTGATACATAATCATTGTTTCCAGGGCTATGGATGAAAGTAATCGTTCGGACGAAGCACCCCAAGAACCATCTCACCATCCCATTTCGATTATTTACAATTAAAAACAGGTAATTCCGACACAATCAATATTAGTTGATTAGTTTTCGATGAGTTGATTTTTATTTAATTTTTTAAGCAAAGTGTGAGTGGCAGTTATAATAAAATTCAATATGAAATAGTGAATATCCATCAGGGGATGCAATACCTTCATTATTTTCTTGTCTAGTATTAGTTCACAACAATTAGATGAAGTTACGATCGGTTTTCAAACTGAACCTTTATTTACTTGCAATTAAAAGATAATTCACGTCGGTCAAAAAAGATGTGCCGCTGAATTATTTGTACAGCAATCAATAGCGTACGTCATGTAGCTGTAAAATCGAATTGAATTCACAGCGTGATATTTCCCACCTACGATTGTCTATAACCGTTTCCGAGAGCTGTCGTGAACAGTCGATCACACGGCTCAGGGATTTGCCAGCTGTTTGAGGGGGAGAGGGGAGGGGGTGAACGTTATGGGAGGGCGGGGAAAATTTGGACAACAAGATATTGGGAAGCGCAACACATATCTAGATGGCAGTGGATTACAATGTTGGTAGACCATGGTGACCATCAGGAAACAAACGATAGCCGATTTTCAGGATCAACTAAACTATAAGCTTTAGGCCTAGCTAGACTCAAAGGGCTAGGACTTGAATTGGTTATTGTTATCTAGACGACCTGAATACTTTGGCAACGTAAGATAATAACAAAGGCAGGTTCCGGTATCTTAGACTTGAAAACCTGTACATATTTCATTGAACTCATAAGCAGTGCTATAGGATGTTGTGCTTACAACAATGAAATTATACAAAGACTGGACATGTCGCCATAAAACTACTAAAAACTACCCAATCAAATTCATAGTCTCTTGGAGCCTGCTAGGCCTAGTACGTTATTCTAAGTGACACTTCTATAGTAATAATAACAATAATAATGTTTATCAGTGCAGATTGATCATTATACATGATCTTTTGCTATCGTCATGAAAGCAGAATAATTCAAAATGAATGAAATGAAATCAAATGAAATCGAATGAAATCAAATGAAATCGTTGTAAAAACAACTTGTCGGAGTTGAAATAGTAAAATATTCAGTAGAAGAGAGATGGACCGAGCTAGACCATGGACCCTGAATGTATATTTGAGCGCTGGATGAGTAGAACAGGACAGAGGGATGAGTTATGGGTAGACCAGTCTAATTCAGAAAAATATTATAGGATTGAACGACTCTTTCTCACTTTCCAAAACCACCAAATAAAATAACCTTCCATCTCATATTTATTACCTGTTACTTATTACATATTAGGCCAATAGATCTTAGTGATCAATAAAGTGCGTCGTAAAGCCCAATATAAATGAATTTGAAATTATCAGTGGCAAAATTTGAATACTGTGAGTTTTAATTTTTTAAACGTCAGCGTTTCTTCATTCAAAGAATAGCTCCATAGTAATCCGATGAGAATTACTTTATTTCTTAGTGGTTTATTATTCACAAAGATAGTGTGCTGTTTATGATTATCTCAATAACATAGCCTGTGACTTGGAGTCTGCTTTCTCGAATCTCAGACGACGAAAAACTATACTGGTTTGAGATGGAAAAACACAACAAAAAAGCTGCTACAACTTACTAGCAGATTTTAATATGGAACGAAATCTGACGACTGTTCTGTAGGCGATCAATGAGATTTACTCCTTACATATTACAAATATGTAAATTTCATATTCTCTCAATAAACAGCAACATTGTGCAGTCAGTTATGATCAGTAGATTCATTCTGAGACTAAAAATAGGTAATAACTCCATTCTACATATCTTATATCAAGCTATATACGGCCGTATAGGGTAAATTTATTGTAAAACATATATATATATATATTATATATGTATGTTATTATGTATATATGTATATGTATGTCATATTTTGTATGTATAGATATAGGCCTATAGGCCTATACACATTTCATATTCCTTTTCTTCAGAATCCGTAACAACAAATCACTATATTTTCTTTTCCCTTCAACGTCTACGATTTCCATTGTTGAGACTCAATACCTGCTGTGTGTGTGAGTGTGTGTGTGTTTGGTAGAGAGAGCGAGAGCAAGTGTCATATCAAACCTCGACCCAACCTCTGCTGGTACCGCGCGACGCCAGTTGGAGGCGACATCCCTCGGGGACCTCGTCGGCGTAGTGCAGTTTCATGTCCGCATTAGTCTTGATATCCGCCGTGACGGGACAGGGAACCCCCTAGACACTCTCCCCCCCTCGCCCTCCCACACAATCCCTCTCAATACCGACCCATCTCCGTCATCAACCTCCTTTTGTTCTCCTCGGATCCATCATTAATGCCTATATAGTTGCATGATTGGGGACGTCGAAGAGCACAAATCGACTCCGATGGTGAGGACCGAGGGGGAAGAAAGGGAGAGGACGGGTCGTATGAACGCATCGATGAGGGATAACGATGATGCTCATTGTTTATTTATTGTTTTTATAATTTCATTTATAATAAGGTTTGGGTTTTGACATATTTTGACAGTATAAGAGAAAGAATGATTGATGAGTGATGGATTTTTGGAATGATCGCTATCTCTCATATTAAATCTATAAGATTTTCTTATTATGAATTGAAAATGATTGAAATTCCTCAATGATAGTGATAGAAGTGATAGAATGATAGAAATTCCGAAATGATATCCAATTTATGAAGTAGAATAATTCATATAATCATGTAATTTAATTCATTTGATAAACTCATGGAATATAATAATTCCATGAACGTAAATGATCAATTTGCGTCAAATTTTCAGCATTGCCAATTGGAATACTAAGAGATTCTGGCAAATTTGATTGTTTTTCTGCTGGTATTATCATAATCTTTGTCCTTGTATGTACAGTCAATTTGTTTACCACATCATACTTTTATACAAACCTAGAACACGAATCGGTTGAGACTCTTGTCGATTCCATGATGAGCTTCCGGGCAGCGAACATTGTTCCAGCCAAGGCGAAAGAATTATTATGAAAACCAAAAATCGACCTATCCAGTATGTGAATGGTGTATTGAGAAAACCATATCGAACAGTATCAAACATTATGTACAAAATAAACTAGAGGGATGTGATTTAATATTTCGGTAAATGAACATTCATACGTTATCCACATTGTTTCTGTAGTCTAATATGAAAAAACCAACTTTCTGAGAACCATAATCATCAATAACCTTGAATGCTGGATACCATTTTGATAATCGAAAGCTAAATATTAAAATTTTCATTCTAAACACAGTGCTTTAGCTGTTATATAAATAAATACTAACTTTCGGTCACTGAGTTTTTTGTAATTCTACAAAATACATATATTTCTAGATAAATTTGCATTTTATACATATCTACTAAAATGTAGACAGAAGGCTTACCCACCCAAAATCATCGTATAGGCCCCTATTCATTATTCAAGTATTGATTTTTCAACAACCAATTACTTCCAGATTTACTTCTAATTCTTTTAGTGTATGTGTGTTGTAGAAGATTTATCCTTCTGTAACCATATGCCCTGATTTCCAATTTAATAACAGCAAGAGGGGTGAGTGGTTGGGTTAAGGACGTGGAAGGGAAGGGTAGGGAGGAGGGAATGACTTTCACCACCAACGAACAATAAATGAACGTGCATTAATCTGCTATTTATCATCCTGTATGCATTTAGGGTAGCGATCAGCTGATCTCTCGCCAGGCAGATGGCGACGGCAGCCGATAATCCGCTTAATAATGTTGACTTGTGAGTTGTGATTCCACATGTGCATGATACATAATCGACAAAATCATTTACATGTAAGTGTCAGTAAGCATACTAACACTGTACACTGTAATCACTTGTAAGTGTATGTGTGTGTGTGAAAGAACAGATAATTCAATATGACTTACATATATATGATGAAAAAAAGTTTGAATGGTATAACAATATATTTGTACTTTTAGATTTTTCCCCGTGATAAAATACTGGCTGATGATACGTGTACGGAAATCACCAGCTACTCATTTAAATGGTCAGTACAAAAATACTGGCAGATGATTACTCCCTCTGTATCCTTATTACTCATATATAAATGAACCAACGTAATAATAATCCAAGGGATGTTCACTATGCTCCACATCGCCAGCGATAAGGATCCAGAGTTTGTTTACTACCTCAAATCAAAAGGATTGATATTTAATTTAGTGTTGAAATAAAACAAATCCGGCGGAACTTCACTGTCATCGCTGAGAAGAGTGATAGGAATATAGCATCTATTATTACTAAGTCTTATACAATAATTAGGATGGAAATATTCCAGAAGATCTTTACGGTTTTCGAAAATGGTAGCAATAAGAATCTAGAATTCATTTCAACTTAACAACCACATTTTCAAGATAGATTGATATCACAGCTAGTGTTGAAGTAAAAATAATTCAGTGGAAATTTACTGTCTTCTTTGAAAGCATGTTGATAAGAATCTAGCATTCATCTAGTTCCCATACGAAGATTATACTATGTGAGTTTCTTCGTGTCAGGTTTTCTATCAAGTTTTCTATGCTAATAGAAGACGATGAAATAAAAATAGTTGGACACGTATTTCTGATCTGTTGAATTTGGAAATAATGCACTGATATTGCGTAATGATTGTGTTGAATGAGATAATGAATGATAATAACATTATTATTTCTGAGAGCCATTTGTACAGATAATTCGATATAAGTCGAAAAATTCAGTTCATTTCAACTTGAAATATATCACTCATTATACGGCACACCACCAGATATCTTATGAAAATGATCCACCAAACAATATACAATATCAATTATTATGAGTTCACTTGACTGGTTTCAGATATTATTTTTTAAGGAATATCATTTTGAATATTACTTGATAATTTCATCAAAAGGAAGTCAAAACTCTAACTCATACATACACATTGACGCCATTATAGCTTATACCCAGCATTCAATCAAATACATCACTCATGTGCATATACTCACACTACAAAGAGTAACGGTTATACCTTACATACCCTCTACAAAGTATCAGTTGGGGATTTTGTTTTAAATATAACGCGTAAGTAGTAGAGTGCATAACATTTTATAGAGCACAAAAATGCAATAAATTCTACTTTATATGTCGTATACTCTATGTGCCTGCTACGGATATCTAGGATACAGCGTGTGTATAGCTTTCTAAGGTTCATAAAGCGGGGTGCAATAACCGTTATTTGGTATGGCCAGAGAGTTTAGTTTAAAAAGAGATTCACTACGTGCAATAATAGTGGAAAGTATTAAAACCCAGAGAGCTTAGACCAGTTTTAAAACCTTCCCATACATGGTCTGAAGAAAACAGACATATAAAATACTTGGTAAACACTGATTTTCTGGGTAGGGTTAATGTAAAAGTCAACACGATAAAGTGAGGAATAAAGTGCTTTGTGGGAAGATTCTTGGTTTTTACGGCTTTTATTAAGCTCTCTGTTAGAACAAAGAGTGGTGTTAATAAGTCAACCGTGCATAAAATTATATTACACGTCATAACAATACAGATGAACGTTAATTATAATTAAGTTGGCCCAAAATTACAATTTTTGCATATGAATTTGTGTAATTCTTTATTATTGACATTCACAGTTTGATATTTATCTTTTTTTCCTAATTCAATCAATTGAATCAATTTTAATCAATTGAATTGAAAATACGAATGAATTATTCGTTATTGCAACGGTCGTAGTGCAATACTTTCGAGTGAAGATTTCAAAGAACATTCGGACATTTCCGCAAGTATTTTGGTGGAGGAGCCGGGTTTGTTATTTTCCACCATCATGCCAGTAACCAAATTCAAATACACTGATTCACTGATTCGATCATTTCAATATTGTTTAGAAAATTTGAAAAATATGCGTAGAAATTATTTGAGAAATGGAATTGCACATATTATTCCCACAAGAAAATTACAGACGCCATATTGAAACGTCAAAACGTCAACAGGTAATTAGCATATGCATCCGCACATAGTATTTTAGATATTTTTCCTGAAAGGTATATTAATCAGATCGTACATACAATCATGAACTACTTTGAAACTATTTCTCTTATCTATTCGTAGGCCTACTATATATAGACCTACTTATCCTTTTTTTTCATGCAATTAGACTATAGTTGAGAAATTTTAAAGTGGAGATTCAATGATTGCAAGATTTGTCATCACAAATCATATAGATACTTTTGAACCTATATCGATTGAAAGTGACCATATTCACGGCTTCCATTCCTCATTATTTGAATTTCTTTGTGGTTAAGGTCGTTGAGGATAACGGGGTTCGATTCCCGCCCTGGTTGACCACCCTGACAGGGTTTTTCCGTGATTTCCCTCTGTCATTCAGGTCAATACTGCATGATATAACCATACCATGCAGTATTAACTTTAACAACACGCCACGACCGACTCCTTCCCACTATCCCGAAACACATAATAAAATAATCTTTCATCTCATCATCCCATCATCTAATATATCATTCACTCACGTCAATAGATCGTAAAGTCAACAGTACGCTACAGTGCGTTGTTAAACCAAATATAATTGAAATAAATGAATGAATAAAATGTTCTGCTTGGGTTCGGTTCAACGAACAATAAATTTATCGATTAAGAGGTAAAGGGCGGATTAACTTGTTTTCACTATTGGTTACCAATTATATTTTTTGTATCTTTATCAATAATTTTCCCAGTTTACAAATTTTTATTGTTCACACAACGCGATATTGATGGAAACTAGACTGAAGACCCATATGTCTCTCACATCTGAGTTTAATTGAAAGTTTGGTAGGTGTGTATTTTTCAACAAGAAAAACATTCTCGCTTTTCACGTCGAATCATAAATAAAGTCTCATCTCTTAACCACTGCACTGCACATACATCAATATTTCACCCTTGATTATAGAGACATTCAATATTAACCCGCTTAATGAAGCCAAGATCAAATTAAACCAGGATCAGTGAATATTTATTAAATCTTCAGTGCGTTACTTATTCGACTTGTTGCGCGTGCGCGAACCGTGTTATTTGTTTTTGACGCCGTTGTAACATTGGGCGGCTTGTCAACAATATCAATTTGTACACGTGCATGCAATTTAGGTCACGTGTCATGACTGAGGGGGAGGGGGAGACTGCCCGATGGCTGGAGGGGGATCATAATATTGCATGGGGTATTACGTATAATAAACGAACCGTGAGAACTGAAGTTATCACACAATGTTAATTGTATATATATGCACAAATATCTTCTTCAGTTATTCCAAGTTTATACTCGTCCTTGAAGAATAAATAGAATCAAGATATTTCTCCCAAAATTTTTCTTACAGTACAGAAATTTGTTATTATGCCATTAGTTTCATAACGATAGTGTGTATTTTGAAATTTTTAGTCGAGTGTAATAAAGTCCCATATGTATGTCCAACTGTCATTTAGTTATTAGCATGAATTTAAAACGTACACCTGAAGTTTGTATTTGCATAAAATTGTATCAGATAACATTCAGTTCGTATTGTAAATCTGTATTGAATTATTTTCAAATTTGAATCGTTTGAAAATTTCAGCAACATATTTTGATACAATCGCAATTATTTCACTCAGAGGCCTATATATATTCCATATTTAAATCTATCTTCTTGAAAAAGTGTGAATATATATATATTCATTATCAATTAACAAGTACAGCTTCACACAAAGTCATTGTTCCCCAAATAAGACTGAGGATGAGAAAGTAGGATCATTCTGATGGGATACCAGATCGGCGATCTTATCGTCACGAAGCGAACGAATAATTTAATAGAGTAAGGTCCGGTATTACCAAGACCAGTAAGACTATACTGAGAGTCGGTGAAACCAATAAAATGTGTAACTATGGTGATAACAAATGAAAACCGACAGTTAGAGCTACTTACACGTTTGGTAATTCCGGTGTGGTGGCATTTCTATACTGTAGCTGATTATTACACCCCAGTAATGAAATGCTAGCTGATGATTACTGTACGGTAATCATCAGCCAGGCATTTTAATACTGATCAGTACAAATATGCTGGCAGATGATTACTCCCTCTGATTTCTTATTACTGCTTCATGAAGTGACAAGATTAATAATAATCCAGCGAATCTTTACTGAACTCCATACAACAGTAGTAATAATAATCCAGCATTTGTTTACTCCCTCGGGTGTGAAACATGAATGTGAATCGGAATAATGATGTAATAATAATCTGGCAGATCATTACTGTCTTGTTTCTGAATACTTTTTTCAACGATACTTGAGGTAATAATAATCTGGCAGATCTTTACTGTCTTGTTTCTGAATACTGTTTTCAACGATACTTGAGGTAATAATAATCTGGCAGATCTTTACTGTCTTGTCTCTGAATACTTTTTTCAACGATACTTGAGGTGTAATAATAATCTGGCAGATCTTTACTGTCTTGTCTCTGAATACTGTTTTCAACGATACTTGAGGTAATAATAATCTGGCAGATCTTTACTGTCTTGTTTCTGAATACTTTTTTCAACGATACTTGAGGTAATAATAATCTGGCAGATCTTTACTGTCTTGTTTCTGAATACTGTTTTCAACGATACTTGAGGTAATAATAATCTGGCAGATCTTTACTGTCTTGTTTCTGAATACCGTTCTCAACGATACTTGAGGTAATAATAATCTGGCGGATCTTTACTGTCTTGTTTGTGAATACTTTTTTCAACGATACTTGAGGTAATGATGAACTGGCAGATCTTTACTGTCTCGTCTCTGAATACTGTTTCCAACGATACTTGAGGTAATAATAATCTGGCAGACCATTACTGTCTTGTTTCTGAATACTTTTTTCAACGATATTTGAGGTAATAATAATCTGGCAGATCTTTACTGTCTTGTTTCTGAATACTGTTTGCAACGATACTTGAGGTAATAATAATCTGGCAGATCTTTACTGTCTTGTTTCTGAATACTTTTTTCAACATTACTTGAGGTAATCATAATCTGGCAGATCTTTACCGTCTTGTTTCTGAATACTCTTTTCAACGATACTTGAGGTAATAATAATCTGGCAGATCTTTACTGTCTTGTCTCTGAATACTTTTTTCAACCATACTTGAGGTAATAATAATCTGACAGATCTTTACTGTCTTGTTTCTGAATACCGTTCTCAACGATACTTGAGGTAAAAATAATCTGGCAGATCTTTACTGTCTTGTTTCTGAATACTGTTTTCAACAATACTTGAGGTAATAATAATCTGGCAGATCTTTACTGTCTTGTCTCTGAATACTGTTTTCAACGATACTTGAGGTAATAATAATCTGGCAGATCATTACTGTCTTGTTTCTGAATACTTTTTTCAACAATACTTGAGGTAATAATATTCTGGCAGATCTTCACTGTCTTGTCTCTGAATACTGTTTGCAACGATACTTGAGGTAATAATAATCTGGCAGATCATTACTGTCTTGTTTCTGAATACTGTTTTCAACGATACTTGAGGTATGGATAATCTGGCAGATCTTTACTGTCTTGTCTCTGAATACTGTTTGCAACGATACTTGAGGTAATAATAATCTGGCAGATCTTTACTGTCTTGTCTCTGAATACTGTTTTCAACGATACTTTGGGTAATAATAATCTGGCAGATCTTTACTGTCTTGTTTCTGAATACTTTTTTCAACGATACTTGAGGTAATAATAATCTGGCAGATCTTTACTGTCTTGTTTCTGAATATTGTTCTTAACGATACTTGAGGTGATAATAATCTGGCAGATCTTTACTGTCTTGTTTCTGAATACTGTTTTCAACGATACTTGACGATACTTGAAGTAATAATAATGTGGCAGATCTTCACTGTCTTGTTTCGGAATACTGTTTTCAACAATACTTGAGATAATGATAATCTGGCAGATCTTTACTGTCTACCGAGGTTCAAATGTTCCAGCATATGATTACTCCCTCTCATTCATTTCAACTGATATATGAAGTGACCAGATCGATAATAATCCAGCGGATCTTCACTGAATTCTATACAACGATGGTAATAAGAACCCAGCATGTGTTTACTCTCTCGGATGTGAAACATGGATATTGATCTCAATACTGAGGTAAAAATAATTCGGCGGAACTTTACTGTCATTTATTAGATAGGTAGAAATATTCTGGCAGATCTTTACTGTCTACTGGACATTGTGATTCTGATCGGTACAAATATATTTCAGCATATTATCACTCCCTCTCATTCCTTTCAACTGATATATGGAATGTACAGATTAATAATAATCCAGCGGATCTTTACTGAATTCCATACAACAGTAGTGATGAGAATCCAGCATTTGTTTACTCCCTCGGATGTTAAACATGGATATTCATCGTACTATTGAGGTAAAAATAATCTAGTCGAACTGTACTGTCCTCTATGAGGGAAGTGATAAGAATCTAGCTTCCATTTTGTTTCTGAATACTGTTTTCAACGATACTTTCGTATTTCAACGATCGTTGAAAACAGTACTCAGACAGTAAAGATCAGCCAGATTATTTTCAACTCAAGTATCGTTGAAGACAGTATTCAGACAGTGAAGATCAGCCAGATTATTTTTACCTCGAGTATCGTTGAAACACTATTCAGACAGTAAAGATCTGCCGGATTTTTTTTTACCTTTTCTATGGTATTTTTCTATGGTTATGGTATTTTACCTTTCCGTAAAAGAGGACAGTGGAGTTCCGCTAGATTATTTTTACCTCGATAGTACGATGAATATCCATGTTCAACATCCGAGAGAGTAAACAAATGCTGGATTCTCATGACTACTGTTGTATGGAATTCAGTAAATATCCGCTGGATTATTATTAATCCGGTCACCTTATATATCAGCTGGAAGGAATAAGAGGGAGTAATCATATACCAGTAAATTTCACTGATCAGTATCACAATGTTCAATAGACAGTGAAGATCTGCCAGATTATTTTTACCTATCCGTTAAATGACAGTAAAGTTACGCCGGATTATTTTTACCTCAATATTGAGATCAATATCCATGTTTCACATCCAAGGGAGTAAACAGATGCTGGATTCTTATTCTTCTGGTCACTTCATATATCAGTTGGGAAGAATAAGAGGGAATAATCATATGCTGGTGTATTTGTACTGTATATCAGTATTACAATGTCCAGTGAACAGTAGAGATCTTCCAGATTATTATTACCTCAAGTATAGTTGAAAACGGTATTCAGAAACAAGACAGTAAAGATCTGTCAGATTATTATTACCTCAAGTATTATTGAAAACAGTATTCAGAAACAAGACAGTAAAGATCTGCCAGATTATTATTACCTCAAGCATCGTTGAAAACAGTATTCAGGAACAAGACAGTAAAGATCTGCCAGATTATTATTACCTCAAGTATGGTTGAAAAAAGTATGCAGAGACAAGACAGTAAAGATCTGCCAGATTATTATTACCTCAAGTATCGTTGAAAAGAGTATTCAGAAACAAGACAGTAGAGATCTGCCAGATTATTATCTCAAGTATAGTTGGAAACAGTATTCAGAAACAAGACAGTAATGATCTGCCAGATTATTATTACCTCAAGTATTGTTGAGAAAAGTATTCAGAAACAAGAGAGTAAAGATCTGCCAGATTATTATTACCTCAAGTATCGTTGCAAACAGTGTTCAGCAACAAGACAGTAAAGATCTGCCAGATTATTATTAACTCAAGTATCGTTGGAAACAGTATTCAGAGACAAGACAGTAAAGATCTGCCAGATTATTATTACCTCAAGTATCGTTGAAAACAGTGTTCAGAAAGAAGACAGTAATGATCTGCCAGATTATTATTAACTCAAGTATCGTTGAAAACAGTATTCAGAGACAAGACAGTAAAGATCTGCCAGATTATTATTACCTCAAGTATCGTTGCAAACAGTGTTCAGAAACAAGACAGTAAAGATCTGCCAGATTATTATTACCTCAAGTATCGTTGAAAACAGTATTCAGAAACAAGACAGTAAAGATCTGCCAGATTATTATTACCTCAAGTATCGTTGAAAACAGTATTCAGAAACAAGACAGTAAAGATCTGCCAGATTATTATTACCTCAAGTATCGTTGAAAAAAGTATTCAGAAACAAGACAGTGAAGATCTGCCAGATTATTATTACCTCAAGTATCGTTGAAAAAAGTATTCAGAAACAAGACAGTAAAGATCTGCCAGATTATTATTACCTCAAGTATCGTTGAAAAAAGTATTCAGAAACAAGACAGTGAAGATCTGCCAGATTATTATTACCTCAAGTATCGTTGAAAAAAGTATTCAGAAACAAGACAGTAATGATCCGCCAGATTATTATTACCTCAAGTATCGTTGAAAAAAGTATTCAGAAACAAGACAGTAATGATCCGCCAGATTATTATTACCTCAAGTATCGTTGAAAACAGTGTTCAGAAACAAGACAGTAATGATTTGCCAGATTAATATTAACTCAAGTATCGTTGAAAACAGTATTCAGAGACAAGACAGTGAAGATCTGCCAGATTATTATCACCTCAAGTATCGATGAGAACAGTATTCAGAGACAAGACAGTAAAGATCTGCCAGATTATTATAACCTCAAGTATCGATGAGAAAAGTATTTACAAACAAGACAGTAAAGATCTGCCAGATTATCATTACCTCAAGTATCGTTGAGAACGGTATTCAGAAACAAGACAGTAAAGATCTGCCAGATTATTATCACCTCAAGTATCGTTGAAAACAGTATTCAGAAACAAGACAGTAAAGATCTGCCAGATTATTATTACCTCAAGTATCGTTGAGAACGGTATTCAGAAACAAGACAGTAAAGATCTGTCATATTATTATCACCTCAAGTATGGTTGAAAAAAGTATTCAGAGACAAGACAGTAAAGATCTGCCTGATTATTATTACCTCAAGTATCGTTGAAAAGAGTATTCAGAAACAAGACAGTAAAGATCTGCCAGATTATGATTACCTCAAGTATTGTTGAAAAAAGTATTCAGAAGCAAGACAGTAAAGATCTGCCAGATTATTATTACCTCAAGTATCGTTGAAAACAGTATTCAGAAACAAGACAGTAAAGATCTGCCAGATTATTATTACCTCAAATATCGTTGAAAAAAGTATTCAGAAACAAGACAGTAATGGTCTGCCAGATTATTATTACCTCAAGTATCGTTGAAAACAGTATTCAGAGACGAGACAGTAAAGATCTGCCAGTTCATCATTACCTCAAGTATCGTTGAAAAAAGTATTCACAAACAAGACAGTAAAGATCCGCCAGATTATTATTACCTCAAGTATCGTTGAGAACGGTATTCAGAAACAAGACAGTAAAGATCTGCCAGATTATTATTACCTCAAGTATCGTTAAAAACAGTATTCAGAGACAAGACAGTAATGATCTGCCAGATTATTATTACCTCAAGTATCGTTGAAAACAGTATTCAGAAACAAGACAGTAAGATCTGCCAGATTATTATTACCTCAAATATCGTTGAAAAAAGTATTCAGAAACAAGACAGTAATGATCTGCCAGATTATTATTACCTCAAGTATCGTTGAAAACAGTATTCAGAAACAAGACAGTAAAGATCTGCCAGATTATTATTACCTCAAGTATCGTTGAAAAAAGTATTCAGAAACAAGACAGTAATGATTTGCCAGATTAATATTACCTCATATATTGTTGAAAACAGTATTTTGAAACAAGACAGTAAAGATCTGCCAGATTATTTTTACCTTTCTGATAAATGACAGTAAAGTTTCGCCGGATTATTTTTACCTCAGTTTTTCGATTCACATTCATGTTCCACACCCGAGGTAGTAAACAAATGCTGGATTCTTATTACTACTGTTGTATGGAATTCAGTAAAGATCCGCTGGATTATTATTAATCTGGTCACATAATATATCAGTAATAAGGAATCAGAGGGAGTAATCATCTGCCAGCATATTTGCACTGATCAGTAATAAAATGCCTGGCTGATGATTACCGTACAGTAATCATCAGCCAGCATTTTATTACGGGGGTAAACATAATCTAGCAGTACAAATATTCCGTTACACCGGCACTAACCTCATTCAACACTAGTAAATAGTGAAGTTCAGGGAAAATGGACATTCAAAATTTTAAATTATTTGTGTTGAGAAAAATAATCTTTTTCTACTTGGTGATATTTTATATAATTTTTCTCCGATTCTCCTTCGTCTTCTTTCCTCTCAAATCTACTTGTTCCATTTCCTAAATATGTGTCTGAATTTTGAAAAGAAATTCATATAATGCCAGAACTACACATTTCATAATACCATGGATGACTCTTACCAACTCCTAGTCGTCATATTTTCTCCCTGGATCTACTTGTTCCATTTTCTAGAAATGTGTATTTTTGTTGAAATAGATACAAATAATACAAATAAAACAAATATACAAATTCATATACAATAACAGATCTACATATTCTATAATAACATAGATGACTCCGACCAGATGATTTTATTTAATGCTTCGTCATGGACGATGGACAATTAAAGTCCCCTAACGTATGAAATAACATCCTGCTCTTTCTCTTCGCGTGTGCACGTTCGAGCTGAAAGTGTTTTCAGGTAGAAGGCGGCACGACGTCGTTGCGGAGCGTCGACCAATGCGCTCAATGCAAATATTCTCTCTCACTATCTCTCGTCTCTCTCCATCTCTTGGCCATCTATCACTAAAAGTGCAGACAGTTGACAGGAAAAGAGCGGCCGAACGAACCTACCCCCTCACCCTCATCCCCGCCCTCACTTCATCCATAGCTTTCGTACTATGTAACAATGGTGCATCGTTTGCCAGACATAATTAAAATAGAAGACAGGTAGGTATATGTAACAAAGAGAAAGGCTTTTTGGTCGTATACCGCCCTCACTCGCCTGACATCCAGTTTCTAATGGATTTTCAACCCCCCTACCCTTAACCATTTCCTGAAAAACACAGGCGAGAGTGAAAATATTATTTGATGACTTGGAAAAGTGAAACTTTTTCATATGCTTTTCTCTAATATTATGGTGATATTATCCTTATCATTTTTGTAATTATAAAATATAAAGTATAAACATCATTAATGATGATTATAGATTGTTTAATAGTGCATGTCCCGATCAATGTCACCTTATAATGGAATGGTCTATCACCTTTTCTGTAAGGTGATATATTCATTTGAAATTTTGAATAGCTCATAAATGAATAATATCAATAGTAATAATTTAATAATAATAATAAAATACACACAAGATAGGACAGAAATTGTTAGATTTGTTATTATCATGAAACACAAGTCTACTTAACGACGACAACACTATTGTTAGGTCAACTATCTCACCAACAGCTGTGTATCACAAAAGCAAAATAATCATGCAGACTAACAATAATATCTCTCAATTAAATAGTAGAGCAGGCAAAACATTTAAGAGATAGTATTTTGCAGAAATGTTTTATAACTTCACGACAAATAAAATGATTCTTTAAAAATGCTTTTTCATAACCATCTCTCTGTATTTATGTTTCATGATATTTGTCTTTGTAGTTCACTCACACAGGAGAATGACGTGTTGATCACGAATATCATTGTCATCTTGTAACACACAAGTACTTTTTCGTAACGTCATTATACTGCCCACACATGTGGTCGTCAACTCTTTGTATACACGACCACACCTTACATGTTTACATATAGTCGGAAAATATGACTAATTTGAAACTAAACCATTTTTAAAGTAATGATTAGAGAAGTTTGTTTTTGACGGTCGCGAAATGATGAAATCACCAACAAACTTTTGAATAATAGAATCAAGAATTTGAATATATTTTTTCATTTTCACGAATGAATTGCCATCAATGTCTGAGCACTTTTCTAGGCAGGAAAAATAGGCGATATGAACCGATAATGCTCTATAAACAACGAAATATCATTAAGAACAGTAAATTAATAATCAAAATTTGCATAAATTATATCTCGGAATTTGATATTTCCCAACTACTTTTTTTGGTGATAATTTTGTTGTAAATGGTGGTTCTCCATCATGTTTAATATCAAATGATATGTTTATCATGCATATCTTAAATGTGGAAGCACAGACGATTCATTATTTTGAAAACACTTGGGTTTCAAAACATAAAACTTGTAATGCCCGAATAAAATCAAGGAACTAGCATAAAAATCGAAATTGTGCAAAGCAAGCTGCTGCATATTCAGCAATTGTTCATCAGCATTCATTCTATTCCATTTTATTTTAATAGCAGATAGGTTGCGGCTCATTCAATTTCACACATTTTAAACTATTCCTTCATTTTGTTTCGAATTTTAGTCATTGATAATATTGTGAGTAATTTACCAATGTCAACAAATTGGATCATAAAATAAGCTCCAAAAAATCACATATTTTGTAGAGATTTCGTTATTTACTCGACAAAATGTTACTATTATTATTAATAATGTTTCTCCATACTGAAACAGCCATGGATTACTATTGTTTTATTTCGCTGTAACCACTTAGCATCGACCACATTTCGATGTCTCGTGTCAAAAATCCTGATGGATATGATGCATTAAACCTATAAAAGTTCATCTGGGGAATTTCTACATAGAGATGTCATTTGTGACAGATGGCTCTGTGTATCTATATACAGAGCTAGGCCTATTGATATGTTATGCATTAGTATTAGCATAGAATACTGTATTAGTGAAACACTTTTATAATGTGATGCGCTAGTGGATGTTGTACGCTATGATGGTTCAGTAAAAACTTTTGCTAAATGACTAACCGAAAAACGAGGAAAAGCTTTCTAAAGCGCGAGAGATTTCACCCCCTCCCCCTCCCCTAACTATCCACCCCTTGCTCCTTCTAAACCCTCCTTACTCCAACGCTATCAAACGGCATAACCCTGCTCGAAATCCTCTCTTAGTCTAGTTGCTATTAACATGCTATCAAACCAAAATAGAGACTCGATAGTGTGAAAATATATATCATTTTATATGAGCTATTAAATAGTTTATAGTGTCTAAATATATTTTTTTATGCGAAAAGTAAAACTATCGCTATAGGACGCATAATAAAGAAGCGATATATGAACCTAATTTAACGTTAATTTTTGTTCGTTATACATTCCGAATATGCACCTGGAACTTTTAAAAGGTTTTTTTCACAATAATCAACCTATTAACTTTTCAAGAAAACAAGAACAGACGAGAAGAATATAAGTTGGAGGAAAAAATGTACATTTCAAGACCAACAAACACCTGATCCGTCCTGACGTGGTTTTTCGTGGTTTCCCACAGTCCTCGAAGTGAATGCTTGGATGAAGTACTAATTGGCCACGATCTTAATTAGTAGAGTGATAGGCCTAGTTATATTGAGGGCTGTCACTTTTTTTTTTTTTTTGTATCCTTTGTATAATGATGAACTTGCACCTGCTGTCATTGGAAGAAGTGAACATTGCCTAAGAGACTTAGTTCAAAGTGAAAGATATCAACAATCGTGCGGTTGGATTATTCCTAATACCAATGTTGGTAGTGATATATATCGCAAAAACAGTTTATATTGTGTTTCGGACTTTCGACAACTGAAAACTTTTATCTGCGGCGAAGAAGTGTGGTCACAGACAGCGTAGACCTGGTGTCAAAGTTCATGGCTTTAAGTTAAAATAATAATAAAATGGGGTGGTAAGATCGCCCTTGTGGTGCCCCGTCCAAACGATCCTACTCTCATCCTTAGCCTTAATAGGGGAACAATGATTTTGTATCAAGTTTCGATGTTATTAAAAAAAAATAATCAACCTCGTTGAGCAGAGGGGTTCAACTCATGCATGCACCAAAGCTGGACTGTTCACAGGGATTGTTTTAGATCAGGGTTTGTGCGTTTTGCACATCTCGATTATAAAAAACACTCAGAGCACGTGCTGGTGTGTTTTTCTCAGTTCTAAGACTAAAGCACGACACTGAATCCACGATACTGCATTATTAATTTGGGAGTGTGAAACTCACACCGGAAAGATGCGTATTTTATTAAGATTGAAAAAACAATCCATGAGTCCGATTATATATATATATATATATATATATATATATATATATATATATATATATATAGATAAGACCCGACCACCCATTTGGAAGGTTTAAATTATTTATATTTCATTTCCAAAAATGTAATTTTTCATTCTTGTTTTGCGTATAATTTAACAACATTTTTTCATATGAATATATTTTGTAGGTATATAGTACATATTATTTTGAACTGTTGGTTACATTTTTTTTCTCAGAGAAGTAGGCCTACTTCTTTCATTTCATTTTTAATGCATTTGAAATATTCAACATAAATATGTATGTGTGGTGATGATACCACATCCAAATATATTATATTAATCACTGTCAAACAATCAGAAACTAAAAAAAAAACGAAAAATATATTTTCAGAAGGAGTTGGTTCTCGATCGTAAAAAACATTGTTGTGGTCCGTTATTTTTTTCGACTGGATTAATTAATTGTTTGAAGCTGATGTTCCATATTTTTCGATTTGTAGTATGTAATTATTTTTTAATCACTTGGTTTGGAAATGGCTAATAGATAATTTTGTGAACCTACGTCGTGAACCCGGCACCTCCACCAATACATATGCAAACTTGCCAATATATTTTATACTATTTTTGGAGTGATAAGATAGCTCTTCTATCTTGTTATCCTGATAACTGGGTGTACTAACTAGGGAATATTATTTCTGTGTCAAATTCTCGATGTCCATAATACAAATCCACGTGTATCTTTGATTAGTTTTATACATCTCGTCTGATAGAACATACCTATCTATTCGTCATACTTATACCACGACAGTGTATTTTCATCTCTACATAGAAATATACATTTTCACAATGGTGAAAAAAGTGTTGGAGCTAGAGAAGGTAAAACTGCGACTGTCGTAACACAAATATATTATTAAACATTTAGATTTTCATCATCAGTTTTACACAACTGAATAACTGTGAACATTTGATGTATACTCGAACTATTCATAGGTTCCTCATGCAATTATCTATTTTATTAGAGGCCCGTAGGAAAAGTTTTAGATTAAAATAAATTGAAACTGATTCTATAGGTTTGTAAAACCTGTATACGTTGGTGCAAAAAGTGATCTTCTGTGATAATTGTTAGAGATCGTTCAGATTGTGGTGCATTAGGTATGGCCTGGGCCGTCCCTGCGTACGCCGTGTGCACGCCTAGTCATACAATACATTTGCTGCGCTTTCACAGTATTTAGTAAGATATTCGTACGACACGATAATTTTGTATGCCTACCTTCTAGCCGTAGATGCTGTTCCTCTTCAACAGTTACTATATTCTGATTGTGTATTGTTTTATGTAGAGATGAAATGGGATTAGTGTTCGAGTTTATCTCTATAGGATATGAGTATATACATACGTCACGTTCTGCTAGTTCATCCAGCTGTGTTCATCCTCTCGGCTCTGCACGGCATTGCTTTCCGCGATCCAACAAATCCGTGACCATAAAACACACATTTTGCTCTGTTAGATAAATCTCGGTTGAATCGTGGTTGAACTAGAAGTTACATGACGCGCGATGGTTGAGGACTAAAAAGCTGTTGGTGATATAAGTAACGTAATTTTTATTCATGGATTAATTGTTATATCTGGATTTTTTTTTAACGTTGCAACAATACAGTATTCCATTAGAAATGTGGTCAATGACAGATTATGTAAAATAGCGACGGAAACAAATTATTACGGAAAGAGTACGAAAAGAAGTCTTTACAGGTCCTTCTGTCCAGTCCAGAAGGCAAAATCGTGTATAGTAAATATTTCATAAAATAACCAAAACCATCGATTCCTTGAAATTTGATCATTCTGAATAATTTATACAAGCTATTGAATACTATTGGAAGATTTCACGGTCACCGTGGCAACTTTCTGAAAGTCGGGAGAGAAACAGTGAACGGTATACTGAAGTTGTGATCGAGAATATAATAGGCCTATAAGGAATATTGTTGTTCACTTTATACAAAAATAATTATGTAACTCAGCTTCAAAGAAGCATACATTTTTTTGGGGAAAAATCAATAACAGATAAAAAAATCAGTCGGCAGCACTCGTCGTAAATTGCGTTAGATGAAGTATTCAAACATTTATACATTTCAACTTTTCGGTTCTTTTATTTCGGGATTTTTTCTTCAATCTAATGTTGTTTATGAGTAGTGAATAACCATTCCATTCAATTTTTGTATTTTATTATTCTAAATGAATGTGAATGATTGTAAGCATTCTGTATTGAAGATGATGACGATGTTAATAATCAATAAGAATAAGCATTAATTTCCATTAATCAAAGAAGATCCAATTGCATCCATTATTATTGCATTCAGTAGATCAGAGGTGAGTCCAAGTCAAATCAGAGTGAATCAGAGTTGAGCCCTCTTTAATCCATGATAATACTAAGCAAGAATACATTTATTTATGAATTATCAACATTCTTTACTAATATTATGACTCTGCATGAAAACGCAGTTAATTTTGACGTCTTTTAAAACCACAATTATGAAGGCCACTAATGTAAGAAGTGAATACGAGTTCTCTGTCAGGTGAAACTAAGACCCCATTATCTAACTTCGTTGCTTCTATCCTACGATGTATTCATTTTGAATGCCATTCAACTTATAGATGAATAAAAGTATCAATATCGTATCAATTCTCTCACTTGAATTGAAATTTCAAACAGCCTGTTGTCATGAATTATCAAATTATGCCACAAATATATTATATGATCTCGTGAAATATATTCAATGCAAAACGAAATTTTGATTAATAGGCCTATGAGGGAAAAGAGCAACTGGATATGTGAAGTTTATATTTTGAAATTCATAATTTAATGGTAAAGGGGGGAAAAGAATGATCGTTTATTGACAGATTGTTATGGTGAATGAAGAACTTGAAAAACATGGTTCACTTCAAACGAATCTGTGACGATATATAGAGCAATGTTTTGTGAGCGTTCATAATGAAATGATCAAATGATCGAATGAATATTGAGTATTCTCCAAGAAAATTAATTTATTAAATTTGTTGATTTATTATTATTATTCAACTAATTCACCTAATTTTTAAGCCAATCCTCGAAATATGTTCATAGCATTAGCACAGTGTTATTAGTTACAGTTGTTACCAAAAATGTGTGTAGGTGCTTTCCATTCACTCTGCTAGCTAGCTTCACGTACTGGAAACAATTTTTCTAATGTTTTCAATGTTGAGTACAATTAATCTGATTCATAAGTAAACTATCATGAATACATTTCGAATGGAAAATGTCCCGTAGTGAGCAATTATATGATTTTTGATCAATACCAATTAAATATGTAGCCTATTGTATTCACAAATATATGCAATATTTGCAATATTAATATTGTTTTATTACATATTGAATTTTTCACATCCAGAACGGAATAGTGATACTATGAATTCATTTACGTTATTTTATTATTTTCTGATGAATATAACTAGGCTTATACAATATATTAAGTAGTCGTTAAAAATGCGTAGGAAATAATTTTATCAGTTAAAAAAAAAAAAAACTTTACGGACTGATTTTATCAAAAGTTATGCATTACTTTACCCTTGTTTGTTTTTATTTTAAAATACATTTTAAAATATAATTTTATATTCCAGTATAACATTACTGGTAGTGAGCTCTATCGCAGATACGGAGATACACATCAATCTACCCCAAGCGTTGGTAAAGCAGCATCACTTTTAGACCTACCAGAATATTTGCTAAAAAATCAATATCTTCAATACTGAGTTCTGGCGAGCGTTAGTAGCAACATGTTTCACTACGACTCGACCAATATTCGGGTGTACCAATCACACCGGAGCTTGAGCTTCTCGTACTTCACGTGAGATGGCCTCACTGTATACTTTACGTCGAACGAGCTCACAATGATGAAAATATTGCAAATAAAATGTAACCACTTATGGAAAGTACTATAGGAAGTTTATATTTTTTAAATCTCGATTGCCAAATACAGTGATGCCAGTTGATAATTATGGATGTTTTTGAATAATTTCAATTTTGGAGGGGTAAGAATCGTTTGTGATTATATTTATAATTACAAATATCAACATAATGATAAACATAGGCCTAATGAAAGTATAAACTAAATAGTGATATAAAAGATGTGCCATGAATTGTTAGCTGATTAAAATAACTAATTGATCATTATCAATCACAAAAGATATTTCACTTGAAAGATTTAACGAAAATTAAGATTCACGAGAAGTTTTTTGGGTGGTTTGATTCCTCCCTTTCATAACATACAAAACTTGGAATGCATTTTGTGGAATACACGTATTTCAGTTCCACGTGGTTTATTAAACGGGTCATCCGAAATACGACGATGAAGCTAAGTATCCACAATAAATAGAAATGAAATACATATTTCACTCCAAGAGAGAAACTCACATATTTAATAGCCACTAACAAATAATATGAAAAAAATGAATTGATAATAATGAACGAATAAACCGAGTAAAATTATAAAATTGAGATAAAATGAATAAATTAAAAATGAATCGAAATTAAAAAAAAATCTAGACAATAATAACTAATATTATGACATGTACAAGAAGAAAGAAGAAAAGAGAAGAATTTAAAAATAAGATCAAGATAATGAGTAGATATAATAATTAGATTGAAGATTTATTTTCCCCAATGTAAATCTTTCCCGGATAACTATCGCTGAACTTAACTACCTCCAGTTTCATTGTTTGTTAAATGATCGTGTTATCTGATTTGATTATCCATTGGGGTGGTGAGATCGCCGTTGTGGTGCTCCGTCCGAAGATCTTGCCTTACATCCACAGCCCAATTGTGGAACAGATTTACAAATGTGACAAATTTCAATGTATTTCAAAGAAAAATTAGAAGAAAAATGGAAATAATCGAATTCCTAATCATCCTATTATCTCCATAGAAATAGAATAATATATATATATATATATATATCTGTGTGTATTTATAAGTTATATATATAACAATGATGTTCTTTGTCGAAGAATATACAAACGATAAATTCGTGATTAGCAGTAACAATTCATAAAATCAATCATTTCAAAAGTGAGAAACAATTAAGCATTTAATACAATTAATATACTAATGAGAAACTGCAATTAGAAATTCAGAATGATTTTTACTGAAAACAATTCTCTTTTCTATAGATAAGCTCATTCCCTAGAACTTGTAGCAAAAGTCAATTAACGTTTCAATTCATTAAGAGACATGCAAATGCAATTAACACTCGATAATGATAAATTAAAGGTATTTTTAAAAGCAGCTCACTCCCATTTCTTTTCATCAGAAGTAATTAAATGAAAATTCTATTTCCTTAGTTCATCGTTTGTTTGAAGAAAAGGGTTGATAAAAGTGTGAATGAAATGAAGTACACGTTGATCTGAAATATACTATTGTGTTCCGTCGGAGCATGAATGATTCAATTAAAAAAGAGAATTTCCTTCACATAGAAAAAGATTTGTATACATTGTTGTAATGGCATCAATTTGAGAAAAGTAAGGTATCACTACGAGATGGTTGGATCAGTCACTATAGTGAGATCCTCGTGTTGGAATTATCCCAACGAAAACCTTTTAAATGGGTCAATGTTGCAGTGAAACGATATGAACCCTGCTGTTAAAATTGAAAAAACATTTTTTAATCTAAAATTTCATTTTGTTTTAATTTGTTAAATTCGTAAAATTCATTCAATTATCTGTTTATTATTTCTGAATTGATTTCTATTCATTGTATATTTTTTATCGAGTAGTATGCTGGATCCCTGTGGTCACTCATGTGTGCGTGAGCAGCTGCCGAATAAACGGATTTATCTCTTGAAAATTAATTGAACATAGGAAAAATAAGTGTCATTTGTTGGAAATAATTGTAACAAAAATAGAATAAATGACCAGTCTAGGTTGACACTTTCCCTTTCTAAGTTAAATTGTGCTCAACGACCCCCCAATAGCTCTATGGAGGTACTAATGAGTGGGAGATAACGAAACGACGAATTGATGATAGCTGAAAGCATGTTTGGAAAACCCATGCCAACATCGGGATTCGAACCCGCTCCCGTCTGACTCTATTTATATCTCATTCAGTCTGTGATCATCTTGTAGCCTGTGCTCTCGTATATTATGATTGCAATGATGAAATATGTGTCTTGATTCAATTTATTCATTTTTGTGTTCATAGGTGATGGTAATTTAGATTCTGATTTTCATAACAATTTTGAAATGACTTCGTATAAAAGTTGTAATATGAACAAGGGGAAAAATATAACATTTTTTGCTGAAATGAATGAAATCCAAATTGTTATATTATCATTATCGGAGAGCTGTTTCATTTTCAATTTTCTATCACTTTTTAAAAAACATGCATTTACATTTCATGACAAAGTAAGATTTCCGAGAGATTTTTAAAAACATCGTATAACATATACAATATTCTTTTTGGAATGAGTTTTTTTGTATTAGAGAGCTTGGTCGAAACAAATAAGTCCCCTTATAACACAAATTTAAGGAAAAGTTACACAAAATTGAATGATAATAAAAACATTTTCAATTCGATTGTTATAATGGAACCAGAAAAGTAATGAAAACCTTTCAAAACCATACCAACATATATATATATATATATATACGTTTTTACTAAAACACTGCCTACAATACGGTTGCCACTTGGACACAGTCTATAGCATAAGCAACAAATGAGCAATTATAAGAAATAAACATCGTCATCATAATGATAATATTATCGTAAAGTAAAATGATTGATATTCGTAGGAATTATTACAAAATTAATTATCAAAAATGTACTAAATAATTCATACACTATAATAGAGAAATAATCCGAAACACAATACAATCATAGTAAACAAATCAAGTGGGCCTAAACTCAATACAATCGATGTCAAACTACTTCACAAACACAAAATACTTGACTTCAACAATTATTATTAAATTTAAATTATTGAATTACAATAGATCACAGAATTCGACCAAATATGAGTATCCGAAAAGTCGTTACTCAAGTAGTCGGGAACCAGTTTTCTAGAAAAAAAAAGTTGAATTGAATGATAATCAGACGATAATCTTATTAAAACCCTCGTTTACCTATTGCACCTCAATTGATCATTATCTTAATTGACACAATCTACATTTTTATAACGAGTTCCTAAGCATCAAGGAATTATACATTAGCTCATAGTTCATTCAAGCTTCAACCATTTTCATGATTATTGAATATTACGCTACAAGCAAATATTCTAATACGACTTAAAAATTGGGCAGAGATTAGTACTGAAAGTCGGTATTTTAAAAGGGAGCTTATCCCTCCATTATGTTCATACATACATTATATGTGTCGATGTTATTTTAGATGCATTGTGCTGTATTGCATAGAACATCACACCTCGATAGTCCTGGAACTAGATGAAGAGGGAGAGAGAAAGAGAGACAGGGAGAAATGAAAGACATGGAAATAAAGAGATACAGAGTGAAAGAAAAGATTACTGAATTTTAACACCTCTGGCATTCTCTTTATATACTCTAGTGCCGAATACAAGGGTATCAATACGTGGTTTAGCATCCAATGAACGGAGGGCGCATACTTAGGACAATATGTACTCACTTTTTTGAAAAAATGATCGAAACATGGTTCAAAAGTTCAAATGTCGACGTCTCTTTTTTTCATGTAACGCTTTACCATTGAAGCGTTGTATTTAAACTTTATATTGGTAGTTCATGGATTAAAATAGAGGTTGAAACCAATTTTAAGGTAAATTAACAATGTCAAACTCCGTCCCACACTCGTGGATCTCCAAAGTTTTCCCAACCTAATTCACATTATATATAACTTGAATTTTTGAGTGGATTTTTGAAAATTTGAAAAATGTCTGAAACATCAGAAAACAAACTAGAGTAAAACCATGAGTTTTGACACCATTTGAAGATTTTTTTTCGATGATAGAAACTACAGATGATTAACATTCATGAATCTCTAGTCACATTTCCACGTTTTCGTCCATCTTTTATTAGCGCTTCTATTTAATTATAGCGTTAGTTAACCAATGAGAAGAATCTCCCATATCATCCCCATTTCTTAAGTCAGCATGGCCGAGCGGTCTAAGGCGCCAGACTCAAGGGTACCTTGCCTACAATGTAGGTCTGAAGCATTCTGGTCCTCTCTGAGGGCGTGGGTTCAAATCCCACTGCTGACAAACTTTTTTTAATCTTCTAGTGAGCAAGCACAAGTAGATTGCTGATATAAATGTATATGAATATATCAATAAACTAGGAAAACGCCATATGCGTTGTTAGACGAGCGGATAGTAATAGTATGGGTAGTAATGTTTAAGAACTGCTTCGAGTGGTACCAATTTAGCACATTTTATGTTTTTTCTTCAAAATGACTGACCCGATCAAGCTGAAAATTTTTAGACATGTGTACCAAAATGTAATTCAACTTCACGCGAAATTTTATTTTTCTGGAAAATAGAAATATTTTCTTTTTTTTCCGCCATGTTATTCTAATGAGAATTTTTGAAATTTCTTGAATTCATAAAAAAAAAAATTACCGCCCGATAATGCCACAAAACTATACAGATCTAAGTTAGATGAGGAACCATATTGAAAAAAAGTTTGAGGGTGATAGATAGATGTGGCCGTTTGACCTGTGGAGAACCGACAAAAAAACATAAAAACAAACAAAAAAACAAAAAAAAAACATAAAAACGAACACCATTTTTTTTCAGTACGTCAAATTGAATCCTCGCAAAAGCTCGTCTAACAAGTCAGCATGGCCGAGCGGTCTAAGGCGCCAGACTCAAGGGTACCTTGCCTACAATGTAGGTCTGCAGCTTTCTGGTCCTCTCTGAGGGCGTGGGTTCGAATCCCACTGCTGACAAAAATGTTTTACTCTTCTAGTGAGCAAGCACAAGTAGATTGCTGTTATAAATATATATAAATTTATCAATAAACAAGTCAGCATGGCCGAGCGGTCTAAGGCGCCAGACTCAAGGGTACCTTGCCTACTATGTAAGTCTGAAGCTTTCTGGTCCTCTCTGAGGGCGTGGGTTCAAATCCCACTGCTGACAAACTTTTTTTAATCTTCTAGTGAGCAAGCACAAGTAGATTGCTGATATAAATATATATAAATTTATCAATAAACAAGTCAGCATGGCCGAGCGGTCTAAGGCGCCAGACTCAAGGGTACCTTGCCTACTATGTAAGTCTGAAGCTTTCTGGTCCTCTCTGAGGGCGTGGGTTCGAATCCCACTGCTGACAAACTTTTTCATCAATATTGACGCAGATTTCAATTTTATACGTGTGATCTTTCTGTGTATATGACAGGTTGAATAAAATTTTCACACATTCAGAATGTATATTCGAAAATGTATATATTTTTTATGTATTATACACTCTTGACCTCGATGTTTTATTGTTTGATAAATTACAATTATTCGTCTTATACTCTTCAGTGGTGAGAATGTTGTTGCAAACTTTCATGGATACTTTCAAATTCGTGTCTCCTGTGGAATGCCTACAAAAGCACATACAAAATAAGCTAAAAACATGGAAGCAAAAAACTTTCTATGAGTCGCATTGATTTTCAATTTTGTTCATCCGATAAAACAACCGATATTTTATCCATAACACTTATCAAATGTGGCGGTATTGACACAATGAAACAAATAATTTTCTCCCATCAAAAGGAATTATATCACGATCGAAGGTCTTCTCTGAGTGTCCTATACATTTCTCTTTCGATTTTGATGAAATCCAAAATTGGTACTGTCGTTCGAGCACACTGCTTTTAAACCTACTTATGAGTATGGTTGGTTCAACTATATATACAGTGATATCTAAACTCCAATCTGGGACGAAAAGATTTTCACTTTCATGTAGGGTGTGTGTATACACTAATATCTGCTTGAATAAAATGTGGGCCTATGTCCTGCGTTATATTAGCACGTGCTATGCGCTCCGTTTTCATTCATTGCCCATTGTAGTCAATAAATACATATAGGCCTATAGGTTGTCACTGGGAATACCTATACTCTTATAACACATGAAAATCTCATAGATCAATATCTTTTACCCAAGATAAGATCTCTTAAGGGTCCTAACGAATCAACGATCTACCCTAGATTGTAAAATTTATCGTCAATTCACAGCACCCGTCCTGCTATCTGTTGTTCATTTACACAAATAATTCTTTCATGAATTTATATAATTACCTTTTGAAAGTCCAATTGATTTTCACTGAATTATAATAGAGTTTATGTATATGCAGTAACATAAAAGTTATTGTTATATGCTTTTACAATATCATTATACTCATCCCCCTTTTCACCTCCCTTGCCCCCACCCCTCTCCACAGAGCTCACATCTGTCTATCGTTTAATGCGAGTTGTTATAAATGAAATAATAAGATTTTATCACTTCAATTCCAGCTTTTATGATTTACCTTCTGTTGTGTTCTTGATTGCTTTATAATGACAGAAGTTTTTATCATATTTTCCAACAAGATCTATTAACTAAGGAAAAGCATTTCATGCCATAACCATTCATTATTGTATGGATAATTATATCACCAATAAATAGAAACTAAATTGAATAGAAATACGATAATGATAAAAGTTGAATAAATCAATAAACTACGATATAATATTATACTTGTATCCACTCAAGAAGTAGTTCATCAGACAGTCAAGAGGCTGTCTGGGCTTTAATGGTGCCAAATATTTAAGGAATGCCAAATTCTCACGAGCCCATGCAAATTTAAACATTTATATCGTTATATACAGTAGTAGTTTTCAAAAGAGAAGTATATTACTCTCAATATTTTACATCCATATTATGAGATGTCAACTCACAAATAACGAGAGAATTGAAAACGCGGCTAAAAACATATTTATTAAAAACTATGTTTTTGTTGGTAAAATGTTTTAAATCAAATTGTGTGTGTGTGGGGGGGGGGGGGGGGGGGGGAAAGTGATGAGTTATTTTACTCTAGGCCCTATAGTGGGCGCAAAATGTTTCGAGTATTTGAATAAATGGATGTATTTGAACTTTGGTAATTGAATAATCTCAGCTTCAGCTTCAAAGATCGCTTCAAAGATTGATCGCTTCAAAAAAGATCGCTTGAGCTTCAAAGATTGATCGCGTTTGAAAGATGCTGTTGCATTTCTTAGCATGAAGCTCGTTCTGAAAAATCATGAGTAATGAAAATCTCAGATACAACAGCGATACTATCAAAACAGTGATATCTGTGAAGTTTGTGTATGTAATTATTTCATGGCTATAAAATCAAATAAAAGAACAGAGAAAAAAAAAGAAAGTGGTAATATGAATGACTAAATCCATATTTTCTGCACGTGGTCCAATGGATTGCATTTACCGATACATATATATATATATATATATATATATATATATATATATATATATATATATATATATATATATATATATATATATAAATATATATATATATATATATATATATATATATATACATATATATACCCTATATATAATAAAAATATAATTATATATATATATATATATATATATATATATATATATATATATATATTATAGCCTATATTTTCATATAAACTTGTACCTCTTTAGATAGTCTTCTCCATATTATCAAATAATATCATACTTATAAACATATACACAATATTATTTAAACAACACATGAGTTTGATTTCCATTGTGATTAAATTGCTCATGTATTCATTCGGAGGAAATCGTCACAAATCGATTCCATATCTCGAATTTAATTATTCATATACGAAACCGGTGAATATCATCAAATCGAAATGACCGTTGAATCATTGTGACACTTCGTTAAAGCGCAATTCATTTTATTGACATGTGGGACTCGATTTTTGTGAAGCACTGAAATTATAGCTTTGCTCCCAACTGGTTAATATAATTGGAAATCGTCTCGTCAACTTGACTCTTTATTACATCCAGTTTTAGTCAAACTCGACGTGAGTCCTTATAGAAAACGAATCGAATAAATACATAATTGTATCGTTAAAATTTCAATTTGTGTAATAATTTCAGTGTGGAATAAGCAAGTGTACAAATTTAGTTGTCATGCATTGGTGTTATACAATTGATAAAGTTGGTTCGTTCGATTCCAACAGCTGCTTAGCCCAAATACATTTCCCACAGTGAAAGCTCATGTAACAACATATTATAATAGTAGGCCTAAACATATATAATTTTGGTCTTGACGAAATTCAATGTTTCCATCTAAAATCTAACTGGAAATGGTTCTTTTGATGAAGAACCACAGATTATCTCAAAAAATGTATAGGCTACTATAGCTTACACTTTTATATTTTTACCGCAAAAACGTTTATCATTTCGGCATGTAATTCAATCACAGAGATATACACATTTGTTCGACCAATTGTAATCGTTTCCAATAACACACTTTGTTGACGTGTTTTCAGTTGGTTATTGTATTGCATGTTTCAAATAGTGGGCGTTTACGTATCAATTCGAATAAAGGTCGACGGACAACTATATAAGAAGTTGATACTAAGGTATATCAATGTATACATGTATCTCACCTTTCAGGAAACGTCCGTAACTTGCGTTTTTCTGTTGCTGTGATACGTCTGTGTGAGTGGATTTCACCGCAGCTGCAATCGAGGAGCCATTCAACGTTTCGTTGCCGCATAATGTTGCAGTTTAGTCAATTGCTCAGCGGGAGATGTAGACGTATTAGAATAGAGATCAAGGCACAAGGAGTTGAGAGGACGTTTGATTCTTCTGTGTTCGGTCACCGCAAAAAACAAGTTGTACCTCACAATAACATTGGTATATATGTTATGATCATACACACCGAATTGTCATAGAAATGAATCATGTATTTTTAATTCAGTTTATGAATCATTTAATAGCGCATGGAAGTCGATTTGACGAAATATAAGATTTTTGATGATTGGACACTTTTGGACGGTACTAGATCTCAAAATTAAAATACAGAGGAAATAGAGATATTTTTGATACATTCAAGATGTATGATTGAAAACTATTCAATTATCGTATTATCACACTGACAGCTAAAAAATATGCTTGTTAGTTATAAGCTTGGTAATTATGCGATACGAGTTGAATAGTTTCAACTTCGACAATCTTGAAGGTATTGAAATATATGTGTCTTCCTCGTGTTAGCATTTTGCTATCTCATACCTTTCAAAAGATTCACAAAACTGACATTTAGCCATGTCGACTCTCATGCACTCTTAAATACGGATTAATATATCAAACAAAAAATTGAAAATCGGTTATTGAGCTGATGAGATAAATATCGGACGATTTGGTATAGGGAAGAAGTGAAAGAATCTAGAATAAACCAAAAATAAAATGAGAATCAATGAGAAAATCTAAGAATCTTTCCCCCAACAAAAATGATCAAATTGTTAACTAACCCTGATCTTAAGGTCACTATATTCACAGTTTGTCAAATAACTTGAGCTCGATCCCTTATAAAAACAAGCACATGGATTTTTACGTCCCGGTATAAGTCAAGTGAAACAATAAAAAACTATCCGTAAAGTTTCTTACCGGTGCACGTGATTTACCGGGAAAACGGAAAATATCGTGCAACCGTATTAGTATATGAATCACGCTTCACTGAATAACTAATAAACTAATCCTTTATTAATTGGTTTTGGGTATTTATTCGGTTGTAGCATGATTTTACATCTCAGTATTCACTTCAACTCTCGATGAAAATTCCAATAGATATAAAAATTAAGATAGTTGAAATGAATGTCGGAAGAACAATTTGAACGGGGACAAATATAATATAGTAATATAATTTGCACATATTGGTTATCATACAGAAGGTTCATATATTAAAGAATATATAGGACTTCATCAGCTGTCTAGTTCAGCCACCTCTCACTGGGATCTCTGTCAGTCAAAACTCTGTCTTGAGCCACTTGAGAACTTCTCAACATTTTACTTCCCTCAAGAAAAGGTGGATTGTATGTTTGTTTACATCTCACTGCTTTGAAAAATACCTTTATATATAATATTATTGTAAAATAGAAAAATGGAACAATATACGTTATTGTATACGTGTATACACACTTTTCCACAAAAAGAACATCATATAAAATTCAAACAAATTGCCCTACTAACCCATTTCCAAAATGTTTGTACATATCTTGTCGCTATTCATCAGAAAGTATTTTACTTCTGCTAACGGGTAACGATTGTATTAAATACAATGATTGAAATAGTCACCAAAAAGGGTTCAAAACCGAATGTTTAGTTTTCTATTGTCATCTAAAATAAACTGTTTGCACTTCAGTAAATCCACCGAACTGAAAAAAAAGTTACACTAGAATCTGAATCTATACACTAATTCTATCTCTAACCTAATGCCCCTTACATCTGTCACATTATCAAACAACTAACTCAAGGTTAATGGTTAGATCTTTTAGCCTATAATTGATCCACCTATACTAAATTGGGCTAGCAGATTTGTACCTAAATAAAAGATGTTCTTATTGTGGCATATTCTGGTTTTCTACGGCATGGGTATAGCCCTTTAACGGTCACGTCTGGTGGAATCATGTAACGGCCCCATGTATCGAGGATTAGAAGTATCTGGACTGACAAGCATATGTCGCGAGGTATTCGTGTGCTCTGGAACATGATGGGACCGAGGTATAGGGATGGTCGAACTCACAGTGATGACGTAGTTAACCGATAATCTGGATTTAATTCTCTGAAAGCAGGATTTATTTGAAGAGGATCATTGTCAACGGGTTAGATTTTAATGAGAAGTAAATTTTCATTTTTCAATATGTTTTATCTTCGTTCTTTTAGTAAGTCTAGTAAAAGGTTTTTGAAGTTTGTATGATATAAATGAGTAATGGTTCTTTAACGAGATAATATTGTAAGTTGTAATAAGATTAAAGTCAAACATAGTTTTAATCATGTGATTTGTTAACGGCTGTACGAACTCACAGATGGAACCGTAATCAAACTGGTAAACATCTTGCATCAAAGAGTTTGAGGAAATCTTGCTCAATACAAAGCCTGTAATGAAACCAACCAAGTTTGTGATTAGTTATTGAATCAAATTTCACCTTCAATAGAAAAATTGGTTTTGTATCACATGAAAAGCATTTCTATCGGAAAATTAGGATTTATTGTAGAAAATAAACGAAACAAATTGAATTTCATACCCTGATTCGATTTTCCCCTTTTCTATAGAACATAAAGTTACGATGGCAGTGATGTTAAATGGTATTTTGTTGCGTTATGGACGAATGGTTCACCCAATTTATTCCTCTTGAAAACCACTTGATTTAGACTTCAAGGCTTTGTCAGTAAATCGAGCGTAAATCGTAAAGAAATCGTAAATCATAAAAAAAGTAAATCGGTGCATTCTATATTCGAACAATCAATAATTATGAATACGAAACCTGAATCTCTATAACTAATAGTATAAATTTCATTTTGAATTAGCAAAAATATTCGAAAACTGAAAACCACAATCTATTTTTCATGTATTAATTTATTTACCTCACTTATATAACTCACACTTAAACAATGCACATAAGTTAACATGGGACAGGAAAAAATAGTCAATAACGATGAAGTGATGGTGATGAAAAATGATAAAGTGTAGATAAATAATAATGGCTGTATATAGGGCCTATGAGTTAAAGAATGAAATCTTATTTTTCACATATTGTTTTGTTATTCATGATTTCTCTCGATATCATTGTTTGAATATTTGTCATGACATCTAAATTGTTCGATGACTATTCCGTTGTGCCAATTATTTTTATCAAAAAAGCACAAAAGCTCAAAAAAGTCAAACATTTGCATCATACCAGTACTAAACTATGCAATGTACTGTACTTGAACGTTGAATATATGCGATTAACAGACTCATTCAAAAAAACGAATCAATCTAATATTTTTCAACAACAAATACAAACAAAGTACATCAAATACTCGTTTAGGAAAGCTAATGGGAAGTAGATTGATTATTGGCACGCGGGGTGCATGGTAGGGTAGGGGAAAGGGAGAGGAAGATAGAGTTGAGAGAGGGTGACAATTTTAAACAAAGTTTTTCTCTGAAAATAATTCTCGTTCATATTTTTAGAATAATGTGCTCAATGAAATGGTGATCAAATTGAATTTATCTCCCGTCTCGTCTTCTATGTCTGTATATACTCCCCCTTCCGTCGCATGTTTGTATGGATGGCTTTCGGATTGAATTATCTAAACTCACCAAATGTCACGGGTATAGACAGTGTATGTGTGTATATGTGTGTGTGTGCGTATAGGACATTAGTACTCGGACATCGTCTAATTGTGTTTGTATGTAACCCGCACTCGAGCTTCATTATGTTAATTGAATCAACACTAAACGTCAGTTCAAGTCAACTTGAAACACAGCTCAACATGCGACGCTTTCGAGTCAATCCTGTTTTATATAGCAAGAATATATTCAGAAGAATGAAATGGAAATTAGTGTAAATAGTGACGAAACACATAAACAGAGATGAAAAACGTCAGTATTTTTTTCACATAGTCGGACACTGAAACTTAAACTTTGGAAAACCATACAATATAATATTCTATATAGGCACAGCGTAACATTTTCAGCGTCACCTATAACACGAACTATCGTACACAAATTTCCGTTCGTGATCTCCAAACATTTGGTATCTATCCACTTTGGTATCTATTTTCTAAAATGCTGCCAATCACTAACAAACATTGAAGTGTATCAAGTACTGGCTAATGACTGGCTAATGGTCCTATACTGCATGGTTAACGTATATTCAATCTTTCTATAACTTCCCTATTTTAGAAAATTATCATCCGTATATTCTATGACATATCTATTAATGGCATAGTCCTCTATAAGTCATTTGAAAAATCTAGTTGTATTAATTATAGTATTTATAATGAATGTTCAAACAATGAAGATTCATTTTTGACCCGTCAAGTATAGAGATACATCAAACAGGGAATTCACAAATACACCAGAAAAGGCAATTTCGAGCGATTATTGATGAAATTACATCGTAAGGTATTTGAATTAGCTCTATGGTATAAATATATTTCTATAACTTTTTTGTTAAAAAGACAATATATTTCCCACTTCAATTCTCATTGTTGTTTTGTAATCGCATTATTAAAACACACATCAAATTGAATCCAATTCAAATGCATTGTTAATAAAAACTAAATTCTAAACGTTGCAAATTACATGCAACGAGCATTGTTATTGGTTCCCCCCTATATTTCATGCCATTGCTATGAGGTTAACTCTATTTTCAAACAAATCCACAAATTCGATTTGGTCCTATACGAGGGCTTTTCAGAATAGCGTTTGATGCCGTGGGGTGTATATGTGTGTGGGGAGAGGCAGTTTGAGGGGGGGGGGGGGGGCAGAGGGGTGCTTTATGTGGGCCGGAGGCTGGGTGAAGGAAAAGGGGATGAGGGGTATCTGAGGAGGGGTAAATTGGCGGATGTGTCGAGAGAATTATCCCAGTAACGAGGTAAAAACTCTACTCGAAAAGTGATGATGTAAAAACAAACGATGTTTGACGGCAACATAGATGATCGTGTGCAAATTGAGATTTTTATTGAGGGGGACATTAAAAAAACAAAACAGAAAATACATCATTCAGAGATGAGAGAGGAAAATCAAAATGATGGGATGAAATTATTTTTAAATGCAAATCTGTAGACTAATTACATACCCACTCGATAGAGTTTGTCAGTTTAGACGAACCCATCTGTCGTCCTCTATAAATGTCAAATGAAACCTTTAGGTGGATTATATTTTTATTTTCATACTCTTGTATATTTATACGTGTATAACAGACTACCAATTTCCTGTCGAGACGGGCTTCGTGATATTCAATTTTCAAAACTCATTTGGCAGAGATATTGTATAGCTTGATAATAATAATTCCATTTCGTTTATTTTATGACAAGAAATGCAGATCATTATGAAGAGTATAACTGTTCGTGATTCAGTTATATACTTGAATGAAAAATGCTCATTACGGATATGGATTAGTTAAATTGAAAGTAAAATACTTGAACAATTTAGTTTGTATACTAATGAAGTAATTATTGAAAGAATTTATTTGTTTCGAAGTATAAATAAATGCTTGATTATCTCCTGAACTTATGAATGGTGATATAGTATAATATGTTCTGATCATACTGACAACCTGGAGAAATTCTGGTGTAAGTTCTGTTCTGTTATATTACACAATAATGATTGAATTTAAGGGGAATTTGAATTTACGGGGTTGCTTTTTGATTACAATATTCTCAATCGATCCGGTAGGAGTTCGATAATTGGATATTGAAACGATGATCGATATCTATCGTCGATCGATAGACTATATTGAAAAATGAGAATTCCGATGTATTTCGATCGATGTTCGTAATCTAGGTTTCGACATCGTTTGCAATTCTCATATCGAGCAACATCCTCATATTCATCTATCGCTTATAGTTGTCATTATCGATTTTAGATTGATTGATTCACTGGTTGAAGTGTTCGTAGAGTTATAATTTCCAAGATGTATATAACATGAATATTAAATTCAGAACATCGAAGGCATTATTTAAATCGAATATAATATTTATATTCTGCAATCAATGAATTGACTATAAAAATAGCATCTGTTGAATAAAATTATAAACTTGACGAAGTTTTGTGTCAATTTCAGTCAATTACAATTAATTACATTTAATTCTTGATGTGTATAAACTGGATTGAGAGAACGTATATATACAGAACGTTACATCGACCATACTTGCAAATTCATTCTCCAGAGAACTATCTAGATTAGCGCTGCCAATCTGATTATGACTATACATATAGGATGTTAATATTCAATAGTACTGTAAATCAATCTATAGCTGCTTTCAAAGCTGATTTGTCATCTGCCCCTCACGTAATTCACCATGTACACAGCATTACCATGCGGTGGTTGTATACGCCAGTATTTACTTGTAATTTCCGGTTGTCGCATTGCGTTTCTGTTGCGTTAATAGTAGATAGGTGAATGTTGATTGGTTGAACGGACCACAAATTAATTCACTAATCCCATGTTGTGATGACTAATTAACATAGACAAAGTGTGACCCCTCTACCTCTCCCTCCCTATACCAATCAACTATCTCTTTCTCCAGAAGCAATATTAAATCACGGATTAAATTTGTCTGTAGTAATATACCTGTATCCACGAATGAAGAAGGCCGTCGTCTACTATAACAGAATAATTGTATATATACACTTTGGTTTCGCAATTAAATCTCGCACCAACTTCAAGCATTTTATGATTTTGATAGATGTAGTGGTATTTCTAATCATTGATATCTTCGTGAAATATCATGATGAAGCGGTGAAGAGTAAAAATACATCAGACTTGATAATTTGATATTTGATTTGATTTGATATTTCTATATTTACACTCGATTTGACATAGTGAAAAACAAATATATGACATGTCAGAATAGTCATTAAAAGATACAATCATGAATACATACATCAATTCAAACATCATTCCAAACATACACTCAATATAAAATCACAGAACAAAGGACGAATATCCAGACATTAAAATATTACTAACAAATAGGATGACGTCAATTTTTACTTATTCTACAGTCAATCATAAAATCTCATTTAGTCCATTAAGTCATATAAACTAATAATTATATATATATATATATATATATATATATATATATATATATATATATATATATATATATATATATATATGTGTATATATATATATATATATATATATATATATATATATATATATATATGTATATATATATATATATATATATATATATATATATATAGGCCTATATATGTAATAATTGGATATATTGACATTCGTTGATTGTATAAAAGGATTCATTTAATCAAAAACTATCCGTTTCATTTTTGAAACAATTATAACTTCTGAACAAACAATCCTGTTCATACATATGACTGTATAATCATAAAAGTACGATTGATTCATTCTCTCCACTTTGTAGAACTTTGAATTGTTTTCTATCTCTTAAATTATTACTTCTAAATGTATTGTTTGTTAAATGAGTCTTCTTATTTCAATTATTTGAACCCATTGATATGTTGAATGCTTTTATTGGAAACAATAATTTTGAATTGATTTCCGATATAGATAATATTATATATATATATATATATATATATATATATATATATATATATATATATATATATATATATATATATATATATATATATATATCAGCCTTTCAAAGCTGCAAATAAAGTATTTACTCTTTAAGCCTTAGTATTTTTTTACTCCTTCAGAATTGCAGTCTAATACCCTTAATACATTTCTTGAAATTCTTGGTAGAAGAGGTTTTTCCTTCTAAATATAGATTTACTCTTAGATATGGGATATATATATATATATATATATATATATATATATATATATATATATATATATATATATATATATATATATATATATATTTATATATATATATATATAGATTCAAGTTGTTAAATATATATATATATATATATATATAAATATATATATATATATATTTATATATATATATATATATATATATATTTAACAACATTTCTTTATGAATGCGATTCATTAACGATATGTATGTACGTTTTTGTCAAATCATAAAAATGTGACCAATCTGGGACTTGAACCCAGGACCTCTTGGTTTGTACCCAATTACTCTACCAACTGAGCTAATTGACCACCTAGATTCAAGTCGAATATCCGACACACTTACATGATTTGACATTGTTTGAGAAACGACTCTCTTGGGCTTTGTCTTTTTACAGATCAACAGATTCCAAGGTGTAACGATTAGACGTTACCACAGGTCCTTGTGTTTCTCTTTTAACCATCACCTAGGCTCAGGATTTGTATTTAACAACATTTCTTTATGAATGCGATTCATTAACGATATGTATGTACGTTTTTGTCAAATCATAAAAATGTGACCAATCTGGGACTTGAACCCAGGACCTCTTGGTTTGTACCCAATTACTCTACCAACTGAGCTAATTGACCACCTAGATTCAAGTCGAATATCCGACACACTTACATGATTTGACATTGTTTGAGAAACGACTCTCTTGGGCTTTGTCTTTTTACAGATCAACAGATTCCAAGGTGTAACGATTAGACGTTACCACAGGTCCTTGTGTTTCTCTTTTAACCATCACCTAGGCTCAGGATTTGTATTTAACAACATTTCTTTATGAATGCGATTCATTAACGATATGTATGTACGTTTTTGTCAAATCATAAAAATGTGACCAATCTGGGACTTGAACCCAGGACCTCTTGGTTTGTACCCAATTACTCTACCAACTGAGCTAATTGACCACCTAGATTCAAGTCGAATATCCGACACACTTACATGATTTGACATTGTTTGAGAAACGACTCTCTTGGGCTTTGTCTTTTTACAGATCAACAGATTCCAAGGTGTAACGATTAGACGTTACCACAGGTCCTTGTGTTTCTCTTTTAACCATCACCTAGGCTCAGGATTTGTATTTAACAACATTTCTTTATGAATGCGATTCATTAACGATATGTATATGTACGTTTTTGTCAAATCATAAAAATGTGACCAATCTGGGACTTGAACCCAGGACCTCTTGGTTTGTACCCAATTACTCTACCAACTGAGCTAATTGACCACCTAGATTCAAGTCGAATATCCGACACACTTACATGATTTGACAAAAACGATATGTACGTTTTTGTCAAATCATAAAAATGTGACCAATCTGGGACTTGAACCCAGGACCTCTTGGTTTGTACCCAATTACTCTACCAACTGAGCTAATTGACCACCTAGATTCAAGTCGAATATCCGACACATATATGATTTGACATTGTTTGAGAAACGACTCTCTTGGGCTTTGTCTTTTTACAGATCAACAGATTCCAAGGTGTAACGATTAGACGTTACCACAGGTCCTTGTGTTTCTCTTTTAACCATCACCTAGGCTCAGGATTTGTATTTCACAACATTTCTTTATGAATGCGATTCATTAACGATATGTATGTACGTTTTTGTCAAATCATAAAAATGTGACCAATCTGGGACTTGAACCCAGGACCTCTTGGTTTGTACCCAATTACTCTACCAACTGAGCTAATTGACCACCTAGATTCAAGTCGAATATCCGACACACTTATATGATTTGACATTGTTTGAGAAACGACTCTCTTGGGCTTTGTCTTTTTACAGATCAACAGATTCCAAGGTGTAACGATTAGACGTTACCACAGGTCCTTGTGTTTCTCTTTTAACCATCACCTAACCATCAAACCATCAAACAATGTCAAATCATATAAGTGTGTCGGATATTCGACTTGAATCTAGGTGGTCAATTAGCTCAGTTGGTAGAGTAATTGGGTACAAACCAAGAGGTCCTGGGTTCAAGTCCCAGATTGGTCACATTTTTATGATTTGACAAAAACGTACATACATATCGTTAATGAATCGCATTCATAAAGAAATGTTGTTAAATACAAATCCTGAGCCTAGGTGATGGTTAAAAAGAGAAACACAAGGACCTGTGGTAACGTCTAATCGTTACACCTTGGAATCTGTTGATCTGTAAAAAGACAAAGCCCAAGAGAGTCGTTTCTCAAACAATGTCAAATCATATAAGTGTGTCGGATATTCGACTTGAATCTAGGTGGTCAATTAGCTCAGTTGGTAGAGTAATTGGGTACAAACCAAGAGGTCCTGGGTTCAAGTCCCAGATTGGTCACATTTGTATGATTTGACAAAAACGTACATACATATCGTTAATGAATCGCATTCATAAAGAAATGTTGTTAAATACAAATCCTGAGCCTAGGTGATGGTTAAAAGAGAAACACAAGGACCTGTGGTAACGTCTAATCGTTACACCTTGGAATCTGTTGATCTGTAAAAAGACAAAGCCCAAGAGAGTCGTTTCTCAAACAATGTCAAATCATATAAGTGTGTCGGATATTCGACTTGAATCTAGGTGGTCAATTAGCTCAGTTGGTAGAGTAATTGGGTACAAAGCAAGAGGTCCTGGGTTCAAGTCCCAGATTGGTCACATTTTTATGATTTGACAAAAACGTACATACATATCGTTAATGAATCGCATTCATAAAGAAATGTTGTTAAATACAAATCCTGAGCCTAGGTGATGGTTAAAAGAGAAACACAAGGACCTGTGGTAACGTCTAATCGTTACACCTTGGAATCTGTTGATCTGTAAAAAGACAAAAGCCCAAGAGAGTCGTTTCTCAAACAATGTCAAATCATGTAAGTGTGTCGGATATTCGACTTGAATCTAGGTGGTCAATTAGCTCAGTTGGTAGAGTAATTGGGTACAAACCAAGAGGTCCTGGGTTCAAGTCCCAGATTGGTCACATTTTTATGATTTGACAAAAACGTACATACATATCGTTAATGAATCGCATTCATAAAGAAATGTTGTTAAATACAAATCCTGAGCCTAGGTGATGGTTAAAAGAGAAACACAAGGACCTGTGGTAACGTCTAATCGTTACACCTTGGAATCTGTTGATCTGTAAAAAGACAAAGCCCAAGAGAGTCGTTTCTCAAACAATGTCAAATCATGTAAGTGTGTCGGATATTCGACTTGAATCTAGGTGGTCAATTAGCTCAGTTGGTAGAGTAATTGGGTACAAACCAAGAGGTCCTGGGTTCAAGTCACATTTTTATGATTTGACAAAAACGTACATATATATATATATATATATATATATAAATATATATATATATACATATATATATATATATATATATATATATATATATATATATGTATATATATATATATATATATATATATATATATAAATATATATATATATATATATATATAGGCCTATATATGTAATAATTGGATATATTGACATTCGTTGATTGTATAAAAGGATTCATTTAATCAAAAACTATCCGTTTCATTTTTGAAACAATTATAACTTCTGAACAAACAATCCTGTTCATACATATGACTGTATAATCATAAAAGTACGATTGATTCATTCTCTCCACTTTGTAGAACTTTGAATTGTTTTCTATCTCTTAAATTATTACTTCTAAATGTATTGTTTGTTAAATGAGTCATCTTATTTCAATTATTTGAACCATTGATATGTTGAATGCTTTTATTGGAAACAATAATCTTGAATTGATTCCCGATGTAGATAATATTATATATATATATATATATATATATATATATATATCAGCCTTCAAAGCTGCAAATAAAGTATTTACTCTTTAAGCCTTAGTATTTTTTTACTCCTTCAGAATTGCAGTCTAATACCCTTAAATACATTTCTTGAAATTCTTGGTAGAAGAGGTTTTTCCTTCTAAATATAGATTTACTCTTAGATATGGGATATATATATATATATATATATATATATATATATATATATATGGGTAGAAATCGGTCGTGGTATGATAGTTTACATTATTACAATTACCGCGTATACCCATTGTATCCACTATAAACTTCGTCAATTGGGAATCAATGACTTTATATCATGTTTTCGGTGTTTTCGAGGATATAATTAAAAATTATCAGTAAAATTAATATCGGTTAATTTATAAACAGTTATAATATGAACATAGTAAGTTTATGTAAAAACTCCCTCATGTACACATAGTTGATACTTTTAATCGGAGGTTTTAGCTGAATTCGCTCCACACAAAGGCCTACTGTTATACACGGAATGAGCCTCGTAATCAAATTTGAATTTGTACGCGTTATAAGCAACCAGACGCAGGACTAAACAGTAATTATATACACTTGTGCTGTTGTTACCTCTAATGGAATAATAATATAATTACATGTCGTAATTTAAACATCAAAGTCGATTAATATTCAGTTAAAATATTAAATAGCCTATTATGTACGTTGATGATAGTAATTTTGTATCATTATTGGTTCATAAAAATATGATCAGGAAATTATTGACATCACAATTAATAATTGGATTCCGGCTTGGTAATATATCAACACAAAGTTTTTCACGCTGCTCACTTCTATGCAGCATTTATAAAGGATCAGGGATGGATGATTGTGAAATATATGCTTACCATAAACTATCAATAACTCAATATAAATACAATTTACGCAAAAATACAAGTCATGCAGAATTTTCACTGAAGGCCCAAAATTCTTGCTATGAGGATAATATTCAGGTTACCATGACTAATTCAGTTGTGGAAAAACAAAATAATACTGAATTTGATATTGAAGAAAAAAACAATGTACCATATACATTCTTTCCCACTGGGAAGAGATATAGCATGTTTGTCAAGCTATCATAGCAATTGGAAAAGTTAGGGCAAACGAGTAAACCAATACAGTAGTTTTGATATTGGAGATAGGAATTTGATTTGGACATTGAGTGTGACATCACTTGATAGAAGATTATAAATCATAAAGGAGAGCAAATTTACTTCGAATATCCAAGGAATAAGAAGGTTGACAAATTGGACAAACCCAAAAATCTCCGCTATATTTGTGGCAGTGATATTCATAGGCTATAATTATATTTCAGGGCGACGTTTACGTTAAAAAAAGGTACCTGCACCTTCCAGAAGCAATTATTAGGCATACTTAAATTTTCAGCGATATTATGTGATTGCCGAAATTCTTATAATTTTCAGTTGGTAGAAGACTTTCTTATTTCATAGCCAAGTGTAGTATATAGACTAAGTTACTTGTTATGAAAGATAAATAAAGACACATTTTTCATTCTTCATAATTCACAACATTTAACAATTCTAAATCTTCAATTAATTGACCGTCATCATAAAACACTTGACTGTATTGACTGTGTATGCGTGACGAGTAATTTAAATAATTACACCTAAATAATTACTTCAATGGAACACTCGTCGTCGTGTTGCACAAAATCAAATAAATATTAAATGCTAAATGTTTTTTGATTCCATCATCGGTCGCGTTTTCAAGTCTCCCCGTGCGCTATGGGGAATTAATTACATGCCTTTTCAACGATACGTGTGACCCTTTCTATAACTGTTGTCATGCCGTTTGCTATTATACATTCAATTTAAGGGGAGTCTAGAGACACGGCGTAACGTTATCAACCGGTATATTATTTCATTCAGATATTGGAAACCTGATATTCAATCTTTGTTTCCTAATTTAGGATAAGAATGAATCAATAGAAACATTTGAAAGTAACCATTTTTGTTGATTCAAGAATTTGTTGCGGTCTAATCATGAAATATATAAATAATGTATATCCGATTATTCAATCATGAAATAAACTTTAATATAACTTCAATATATCGTAGTAACATTCCATTTGAGTTCTTGGTTTTTGGTTCCTACCATTCAGATAAATATATTTACTAAATTACTGTCGATCCATAATCAACATTCACATTAGTTTAATGTCATAGGCTATATGTATAAAGTATGATCCATGGTGAGCTGAATTTAGATATATAAATAAATGATTGTACTATAAAGAATAAATTTAAATTTGATATTTGCAACCATTGAGTGTAAAAAATTTGACTCGATTAGCAGGCCTATATTTTGTACAAATTATTTTTGTCCGACCTATCGCCATACTCATTAATTTCGTTTCTCGCACCGCTATATGTGCAGAAGAAACCAACTGTATACTAAGAGCCAACTGTCCTAAAACTGTCCAACTTGACTATCTCAAAAAACAACTGTACTTAACACCAACTGACCTAAACATCTACTTCTTAAGAAACCTATGTGCAGAAGTCAAAATGTAGGCCTGAGCTTTGTAGGCCTGACCCTTTAGAGATTGCATTTGACACAAACCAAACCGTTCACAACCCCCTAACCTTAACTATCACTAAAAACCTATCGAACATTCAAAGGTAGGTAACAGTTAGTTCAAGAAGTAGACATTTAGGACAGTTGGTTTTTATTGCAGCTGGTTTTCAGTACAGTTCATTTCTAGTACAGTTGGTTAGTTTTTAGTACACTTGACCAATCCAATATATGTGTAAACATATTTGTTTCGTATTATAGTCCTATGTATTAGATTATATCATATCATTATGTTATATTAAATTATGTGTACGCCTATACGATGTGTCGTATATTATCTCATATTTATATACGTTCTAGACCTCTATATGTGTGAAATCTGCCTGTCGGGAAATCTATTATCTCAGAACCCTATATGTTCGCCTTAAAACTAGAAAGAGTTGACATATTGCATGTATGACCTGTTGAAACAGAGATAGGGTATACGAAAGGTATTGCATGCAGCCGATTTGACGCAATTGAGTGATAAATAAATTAAAGTATAATAATTTGTTTTAATGTATATTAGTAGAGAGATGCGCAAGATCGTCAAGTCACGTGACTTTTGGTATGCGTGTGTGCTGGTGTATTAATGCATTAAAGTGCAGACTGATATATTTTGATTAAAGTGAATGTTGTGGTTTTTTGTTATCAATTGACACACATCAATGCAATTATATAAATTGGAACGATTGTACGAGATTGCTGTGGTTGTATATATTATAACACTGCGAAACATCAAAACTTTATGACTTGTTTTATTTAAAAATGAAGTATATTAACTTTAATGTATAGGTACCTACAAATATACAGACATTGTGATATGGCAGATATGTATGGCATATATATTATATTTCATTCATGTAATATGCAATTTATTAGAAAGTAAAAATAATACAAATGAAAATGAAATAACTTACGAAATAGACAATAAATATTCATGTGTTATCTTCAATATTTTTCATTTGTTCAAAACATTTTATTTCTAAATAGAAAAATGATCAGAAGTTATGATACAGATTGCATGAACCACAGATACACAAATATTCATCATCCAATAGTTAATGCGTCGTGATAAATCACCAGATTGTAAAGCTGAATCTATTCGAATAAAATATAAATGAAGTATTTTTCAATTTCATCTATAGTATCGAGTCAATTGTTGCTCGAGGTGTCTATACATTGTAACAAAATGTACATTTAAAATATATATTTTTCCAATCATTTACATTAAAACGATGCATCTTTCTTGTTATAAAAGTGTCCCCCATTTCTAGAAAAAGACGGTAGAAAGAGATAGGCCCATGTCATGCTACATGGAATCTTGGCTGAACGAATTTTAGTGAAAACTATTGTATGAATTAAAAAAATGAATAAACGATTGAATCAGGTACGGTATTTATCATTTTTGCCTAATAGCTGTCGTATTTTTGACTATACAGCTGCTGATTTTGGTTCAGTTGTTTATATTCTACTCAATTTCCATACATTTTCAGCATTTTATAATATACATTCTTGACTATATAGTTATCAATCCAATTTCATTTTCAACTTGGATTTAATTCGATTTTACTTTTTCATCAAATTAACAACTACATAGATCTATGAATATTGATTACGAAATAATCCTAAAATATGGCCTACATTTGAATTACATACACGAAATTCAGCCTAGATTTTTCTCTGATCATGAGAGCTTGATGAATTTTGATTTCACATACACACCTTTTAGCAACTTACCATGCACAGCTTTCTAAGATGAATGCTGTCAACGTATTCGGAAGGCAGTGATTAATTATCTTAACATAGCACGTAAAGTATTATAATGTAATTAGTAAATTTGATCCCATTGTCATCAATAATGACCTTTGATTAGCTGTATAGCATGTTTGGTAGATGTAGACTTTTTTAATATATTGTTCATGATGGTTTGGTAGTAATGTAATATATATTTAAATTTGCTGTACATTTATGAAGACTTTTTAAAATATAGGCCTATAGTGCAAATAAGATGATATATTCGATAGTTTGTAATAATTTGAAAATTCATAATGAATAGGGCCTATACGGTACTCCGGCCTGATTGTAGATTAAAACATGGATTGTTTTATATAATTTAAAAATGAATTTAATTGGATAGGCATGAATGTGAGTAATGTATAAAAATTATTTGAATGTGAAATAATGTGATTTTATTGGTCCAGCGAATTTTTGGAATCCAAACATTCCATCTTCAAATGCTGCATCTTTCGATACAATTCGTTTACATAGTTGTATGATTTTAGCCAATTTACAGTATCAATTTCATTCAAATTTGATTGGTAGCTGGAATAATTACAGTAACTGTTGATTTTTTATACTAGGAAAACGCGTTATGTGTGTCCGCGTTGATGGATGAGCTAATAAGAATGACATTGAATTCTTTCAAAAAGTTATATCAAGTTGATGTTTTGACGGCATTCAAGTTAAAAATCAATCTTTCCATTTGGTTGGTTTATTTCGTAGACTATTCTCATGAAGGAAATATTAGATGCAATTTAATATCATATATTGTAATATTAGACTATACTATATGAGACGTGATGACAGCTGTATACATATACACGTTGAGACCCTCGCTTTATATTCATTACTCATTCTCAATAATTTCTTCGATAATAAAGAAGGCCTTGTTTTAATCGTTCTCCATTAATTGGTGACACTTGTTGCTTGGATTTAATAGGTTTTCTTAATAGCTTTAAAACAATGTGTAAAAATGTCATTAAATAATTTTTTATATCTAAACGACTGATTGGATTTCAGTAAAAGTTTGAAATAATTTGTATCATCATCATATTGAGATTTGGTGAAAATATGAATTTTTTCGAAAGAAAGGTTTTGTACGTAAATTCTTCTCTTGCTTTTTTTTGTCATTATATAATTTTTTATATCAAACCGACTGATTGTATTTCAGTGAAAGCTCGGAACAACGTGTATCATTATTATATTGAAATTTGGTGAAAATTTGAATTTTTTCGAAGGACATTTTTTTCATGAAAATTCTTCTCTAGCTTATTCTTATGGGTAATTTGGAAAATAGAAAATTAGTTTTCTCAGAAGTTGTGCAATCGATTGCGTGTAAAAACTAATGAGATTCAATCCAGATGATGACACATGGGCATGCCAAGTTTCAATCGAATTTGAATTTTTGTCTGACCTGTAGAGCGCGAACAAAAAAAAACAAAAAAAGTAAATTTTTTCGGGTCAAGTGAAATTGAGTCTTCGCTTCGCTCATCCAATAAGTTAATTCCAACATCAAATTGGTTACTTTCAATTATTCTTTGATAGAATGTCTATGAAACTAAATAAATCGCACGATTCATAATTTAAAATCAATAAACAATACTTTTGTTTGACGTATTTCATTGTTCAAATATTTGCATGGTTATAATATAATATGTTTGATCTTATTTGTTCAATTGTGTGTAATTTGATTATTCAGATGAAGTAACTAATGAAAGGTGGATGGGTAAAACAACAAGTAGTCTAAGAAAAAATTGTGTTATACTATGTTATAAAATATCAATAAATCAAATAATGTGAATACAATAAATGATACAATAAAAGATTAAATGAGTAGGTCTACACAGTATATATAAGTTAGACTTCACAGTACAAATACACAGCATGTTCAGTTCATATCTAAGCAATAATTGTTATGTCAGCATCAAGTCAAATACACCTTTTACCCACGCTTTGTATTCCTCAATTTGAATGATCAAAAGCCGTATCTGGGTGAACCTCCGCCTCATTGATGATGACATCAAATTATTCCAAACCCATCGGTAAAAAGATTTCCTCACATCAACACTGATCAAGCTAACTACTAACATCATCAGTGGGGATCGAAGAACCGACGCTACTGGCTGTTCCCCCGTGACGTCACGCCCCCTTTTGTCGACGTCCCGCCCCTTTCCCGATCCTTAATATACGAAGAGTAGACCAATCGAGGAGGGATAATAGGCATTCCGTCATAGCGTAACAAGCTGTTTCAAGAAGGCTGCCAGCTACGGTCGGTAAATCTTTGCTGAACGTTATTTGGTTGTGGAGGGAGGGCACCGGTGGCAGTATTGTGAGGTAGGTGGTGTGTGTGTGATTGTGGTAAGAAAGTGGCTCTCCAGTGGATATAGTCGACGCGTGTGTGGCAATGGAAGAGGATTGTAACGGAGATTCGAACCCGGAACCTTGTTGTACACCGACGTCAACGTGTAGTGCCGATATTGTTGAACGAGGCTCGACGGCGGGAATTAAGATGCTGTTGCAGCAGCAACAACAACAACAACAGCCGTTCGGTGGTCTACAGTTGAAGCCGTTGATGGGTGTACAGTTGTCGAACCAAGGACCACGGCACACGATTGACGCTATCCTGGGACTGAATGGAAGGCGGACACGTGATTGTGAACCAATGTTGAGTCCCGGAGGAGCTGAATCTAGTGGTAAGTGAAACATTTCTTTGCTGTTTGATGAGGTTATATTTTTTGGACATTATTATGGATATAATTTGGGTATTATCATTCTGTTATTAACATCGAAAACTTGACATGAAGACTTTGATTCCCAATAAAGGCAGAGGATGAAAGTGTCGAGGATCGTTTGAGCGGGGCACGACACGGGCGATCTTATAGCACCCAAAGAAATTATTGTCAAATATAGCCTTTAAAATAGCTCAATTCACATAATTGTAAAACTTACAGTGATAAGTTGAGGAATGGAGATCAATTAAAAAGTTGTGTTGAGGTAAAATTTCCATTAGTTTCAATGAGTGACTAATTAGTGATTTAATTGAAGGTTCACGAATGAAAGGGTATGAGATTGTTTACGCAGTCGATGTGCTTATATTTGGAAACTTCATATTAATCTCATATGGGCTTCGAGTGGGCTTCATGTACCTATCATTTCTATCTATATGTGTTGCCGTTTGAGAGTTGAAATATTATGTGTTCCTAGTCAATTAATTTAGATAACGTGCATTCAAATGATTCAATTCAGGCCAATTTGATCCAATATATATTTAAAAGATTTGTTTATGGTTGCCACCAAGTCTTATTGACACGAGGTACATGTCGCATATAAATTATATATATATAAGTCATATATATATATAGGCCTATATATATATATATATATATATAGGCCTAATTGTGTATACACATATTGGCCTACATATATAAATATATGGGCCCATATGCCGTATATATACTCATATAGGCCTATAGGTATATATATATATATATATATATATATATATTTATATACGCAGAATCCCAATGAATGCTGATTGCACGTATATATGTGCAATTGTAATAGGCCTATTAGGTATATAGCTTTGAATGCTATAAAGAGCTATAAAATCTATGAGCTATACTATTTGACGGTACTTGATACTGCGAACATATTAATAGAACTTTTGAAATAATTTTCACTGGATCCACACTCATTATTTTGGCATCCGCAAACACACATTTTTTTTTATATCATCCATATAATCTGCTCATTCGTATACCCATCAAATCGCCTAGCGTTATGGCGTACAATTTGATCATACTTATTAAAAACTGTATGAATGATTATTATGATAGTATAATAATTTGGTTCGGTCTAGACGAATGTTATATGTGAAGAAGGTATGAAATACATAATAATGACCTTTGGTAATTTAGTAACTCATTATGTTAATTTATACCTTGTGGCTTGTGTTCTATTCAATTATTGTCATACTGTTTGGCACAATGAAACAGTGATATAATTTTAATGTATATGAACATTTCATTAACATAGGGCCCGTTTATACAGTATCCGCATCATATAATTCAACAATGGTTATGAGCCTATCATTCTTGGATGATGTCTATACATCAAAATATAGAAATAATGATGAAGAGAAGTATAAATTCGCAAACATGCATGATCATTGAGGATTCATTGCATATTTTCCGTAGTCATTTATATATGAAGCATTATTTAATGTATATTAGAGCTATAGCTACACTTTACAAATTTATCTTTCGTTTTTTCTGTATTGGTCCGTCGGAAAGAGTACATCAGCCATGTAGTTTGCATACATTCGTATAATAAATGATTATTTATGCAAGTCAAATAGTACACAATTGAATGCACTGATAATGCCCATACAGTTATCACAATGCACAGCAATTAATTCGTACCGGTAAGTAATTGACCAATCAACAACAATATTTAATTCAATTTGTTAATTCAATAATAATAATGATTGCAATGACTGAAAATGTCCAGCGTAGGATCTATATCTTGCGATAATTTGAATAATCCGGTAGTTGTCCGGGAAGTGTATAGTTCCCTAATGCATTCAATTTTTACCGGGAGATTTTATCATAATACATGAGATATAAACATAGTTTGATGCACATTAATTAACATGCATCCATACCTACTTATCACGTCTTTCTATACATTACAAGAATAGATTGTGTTCAAGTATGAGCTGTTATTTTATTTTCCCGTCTCTGGCTGCAAAATTCATATCATGATGTATTTACATTGTACTTCATTCATAAATTATATATATATATATATATATATATATATATATATATATATATATATATATATATATATATATAGGCCTGTATAATGTTATCAAGTTCTTGAGGCTCAGCAGCATATTAGAGATACGAATAGGCCCACCGCTACCGATAAAATGTTCCAACGTCCATCAACTTTGAACTTATCAACTTCTATATATAGTTATAATATGCCTATATATTTTTCAATATATAGGCCTATACCTACATTTTCACGTATAGTTATAATACCTCTCTCTCTCTCTCTCTCTCTCTCTCTATATATATATATATATATATATATATATATATATATATATATATATATATATATATATATATTATCCTTAAATATCATGTATGTGATCAACTCTATGAAGACAATAAACATTATTATTATTATTATTATTATTATATATATATATATATATATATATATATATATATATATATATATATATATATATACATACATATATATTCGATTCAAGGACTTCCACGAGACAAGAACGACTCCATGGCGAACAGTTTTTCGCCGAAACGTCGAGTAGAAGGGATTTTCAGAACCAACAACACTCATCAAAGAAAATTTCCAAATTTCCGCAAACATAGACTTACCATATATATATATATATATATATATATATATATATATATATATATATATATATATATATATATATATATATATATATATATATATATATATATATATATATATAATACTTATTACTGTCTTTCTTGATTACTATAATTTTCTGGACGAAGATATAACCGTCTGTATGTCATCTATATCCATTATATTCAATGTAGCCTATCAATTCCCACATTACAAGAATGGATGTTTTCAAAATTTTCTCCATACCAGTACTCTCATTTTAGAACAAAACAATAATAAGTTATAAATAACTCTATAATCATTCAACACTAAGTCAATATTGTTCACTTCAAGATTCATTGATTCATTTTGAAGAGTTGGAACGCACATACAACAGTATCAGCTATATTATAAATACATATATGGTATTTGTATTATACTCATAGTTATAGCATGCATGCAGCATAAGACTTGAACACCTGACACTAGGCGAGTTTAATTAAAATCTCTTGAAAACTGTTCACTTTGTATACGACAATCGTGTTCATGTCTGTATATTGTGTACATGTTTGCATGTTGCATGTTTGTTTAGTATATATGATTGTGTGCGCCATTTGAACATTCTCATTTCATTTATCCGTTTGATGTTTAAATTACGTTTAATTACATTCAATCTCACACAAGGGGAACACTATATTGCCATGTTTGCCGATAGCTAACAAAAATATGTAAATGAAGGAATAATTTAATTATGCGTTTAGTTTTAACAGTGAAAAGAGTTTGAACATCATTATCAATCATTTAAAATAACGAAGCTTGTATAATATATCAGACTCTATAGATAGAAATTTAATTGAATAAGAATATATTTGTGAGAGAGGAGTTCGGGTTTTGGAGAAGGATTAGTTTATTTTAGTTTTAACGGTGGAAATATTTACAGGAGATTCTTTATTTATAACGAATTGGACTTCGCGGTATTAACAGTGGTAGACCTGTATCCACGAAGAAGAAGGTTGTATATCAAAATAATTGTATACAAAATTATTAAATTGTTAATCTCGATATTTCTTGAAGAATATGAATGTTCTTGAAAGATTCTTTTGCGCGTTTTTTTCGTAATCCTCGTTCTGCAAGTTATAATACCCTCAAACATGTCATAACTATACAGGAAAGGATGATATTTGAATTTGTTATGCTGGTAGACGAACTTCTGCTTTCGTGGATACAAGCACTTGCAATTATTAAATTTTCTGTATATACCTAATGATTAAGAGATTATAACATTTATTAAAGTGCATTTGATTCTAGAAATACAATTCTCAAAAATGGTTGCTAGGATTATAATAATGTATTTCTATGTTAGTTAATTTTTACATATGAAATGAGTTCATCTAATTTGATTAGGATGTACAATTATACCGATAGTAATTATTAAATATTCTCTATGAACGCTTTTTCGACGGCACCTGCATGTATGGCGTTTTTATGTACACATTCGTCTCATCCGCCGTCCTCCGTAGATCAGTCAGCTGAAGCACCGCTTTAGAACCGTTGGGCGTGGGTGCAAGTTCCGGATAAGAGACATGCTTCTTTAAAAAGTAGAAGATTTTCACTCGATATTTTCGCTATAACCTACTCGTGCGTACCCCATATAACATATCTATTGGATAATTCATTATATCAAATCATCGTCATCACATATCTTTATCAAATAAAAATATTGCTATATTGAAGCATCTATGGACCATAACTGATGTTAAAACGCAGGCCAATGTGCTATTGAATAATTTGTGGCTCAAGCAACTGTGGCACAGCTTTGAAACCTGATGCCAGAAGGATGCGGGTTCAAGTCCCGCTATACGCACGAGCTTTGTAAGAGTACGTTTATCATTACTCGGACAGAGGCCTACATCGTTTCATCATCTTTTGCTATACCCTCATTTAACCGAGTTGTTTAGGTTGGGGTCGTTGAGATCTAGCCATCTATATAAAATGATGAGTTATATTCAATTCAATTAATTTCACGTTATATTCATACTTATATTTCAACTACTTATATTCATACTTTCATACGTTATTCATACTTTTACTGCTATCAAATGTATATATGAATATTATTTCAGTTTTTCACATATTGTATATATAGAATAAAAATCAAGCTATATGAATACTCCAAAAAATACGGAGAGATCCCAGAATCGTTTCTCAATTTCTTTTTCAAAGATCATTCGACAATATTCCCCGATCTCACCTCGTCTAAATGTTCAAAAGGTTTGGTGTTATGGAGAGCTCTTGAGTTTATATCCCGGCCTCAACTATAATCCACTCCATCCCCCCTCACTCTTCCTCACGCCCCTCGCCTTCTCCCTCACCCTCCCGAAACGCACCCTCTCAACGTTCACCGTCAAATTAATAAGGCTGTCACTTTTCAGTATAACAAGCCTAATCGCTACAAATATAAAATCCTTTATAAAAAGGATTCCATGCATCTCAACTCAATTAGCTTACCGTGACGAAGAGCGAGATGGTGCGATAGAACGACTTGTAACTCTTGTGTATACGGATGTGAAATATATATATATATATATATATATATATATATAAATGTATATATATATATATATATATATATACATGTATATATATATATATATATATATATATATATATATATATATATATATATATATATATATATATATATATAAATGTATATATATATATACATGTATATATATATATATATAATATTGTTAACTTCTCTGAACGTTTTAATTAAACACACAATTACATATTTCAATAGTCATTCAATTATATTATAATGATCACTATGAACCATTGAACATTATCATATTCTATATACACAACTAATAACGTATATTCTCTTCAATCAATATCAGAGAAATCTTATTTAATTTTAAATGACGATACATTATCGTTAATTATGCCATTAGTCGAAATTAAATAAAACAACACTTCAAGTGTAACCGCAAAGAACTTGTAATAATTACATAGATGAAGACAGTCTGACATCTGATAACGCGATGTTTAATAAGACACTGTCTTGTGTGTCCGTCGATAAAAACTCGCTCGTGAATTCAACTCGCGCGCAGGTACTATGAATAAATTAAGTCACTCGGGTAGGATTATTAAAATTGAGTGACTTCAGTCATAAGCTTATATCGACACGCCTAGTTATGGTGAGTTAAGCACATTAACGAAGGTTTAGACATATGTCTATAATAAATGAAGAATTATTTATGGACCTCGGAGATTTTGATCGAAGGTTTTGATTAAAGTGTTACGTGTGTGTGTGTGTGTGTATAGGTGAGTATTTGACACGTGATTTGATAATTAACACGTCATAATTCATGTTTGACGACAGATCACCTTAAGTTGATCGTTGAAAAAGCTAAAGTTTATCAGAGTGAATTATATTTCCATTAGTGGTTATCACCACATTAGTTCAAATGAGAGGTTTTAATTATATTCTTGAAGTTATTTTAATTTATTAAAAAAAAACTAGAAATAAATCTTATAAACTTATTACTTGTATCGGAACAGGAAATGGAATAAAAATGAAATATACAGACGATTAAGATTTTTTTATTGAAACAAGTTGAAATTTTCTCTATTCATTTTATAGAACATTTCATAGATGATCAACGTACCGACAAGATCTGAATATGATGATGATTGGTGTTTGCTTAATTACCCCAACAACAGCTAGATTATACGGGGGTACGAATGAGCAGATGATCATGACACTATGAAGTGATGATAGGTGAAAGGATATTTACAAAAACCCATGCCTTAAGCGGGACTCGAACCCACGCCCAACGGTGACTTCATTTTCTGAAGAGAAGCCTCAGCTGACTGAGCTACCAAGGGTGACGACCTGAAGATGGTGGGTTTTCTCCGATCGAAACGTCGGTTTTTGAAAGTACAAGATGTGACACCACCGAAGAATCATCTTACCATATAATATATATATATATATATATATATATATATATATATATATATATATATATATATATATATATATATATATATATATATATAGGAATATATATATTTATATGTATATATAAGTTGATGTATTTAAGTTTAAACTTCCGTTAATCTGTTGCCATTAGCACATGATCATTATAGGCATGTTGATAAACAGTTAATACGAACCATCATAATACGTGCAATTACTTCTGGAATTAACTCCATGAATGCAAGCAATATCAAATCTATTATCGAGGACGTAGAGGAAATAACGCTCGCGAGACACGATCACTCCACCGCACATAATCTATATAACCTCCCCCAATTACACGTCGCATATACACAGACCCCTAATAAACACACTATATTACAGCGATCAATATTACTCACGTTCACGCTCCGATGACTCGTTATAGATGTATTAATAACAGAGATCTATTTACTATTAACATCAACGTCTCTTATGTATACGAGCCATCAGTTAGTTGTCCCACGGATGCGAATGAATATAAGTTATATGCTCAAAACTGTTGAGCTATAAAAGACATCTGCATGAGTTGTATGCAGTATAGTATGTTGTTATGAGGTTATACGGTCAATTTATTTCTATATTCATATATATGATAGTTATTGATTAAATTAATTCAATATAGTGTGAGTGATTATTTACCGTGAGTTGGAGCCAGTGGAATTGGAACAATTATAGTTTTGAGGTATTAGATACTGGCTTGTTTCGTCGCGTCGTGTAAGTTGAATTATTACTCGACGTTTCGATCTCCATGTTGAGATCTTTCCCAAGATATAATCTGGTTCAGAAAAAAGAACCGTCTCCGAAGAAAGAGTGACTAAGTGACATCACTTTCTCTTTCTTTGGAGACGGTTCTTTCTTCTGAACCAGACTATATCTTGAGAAAGGTATCAACGTGGAGATCAAAACGTCGAGTAATAATTCAACTCATACGACGCGACGAAACAACCCAGTGTCTAATACGTCATATTCGGGTCGCGAAAGCCTCGAACAATTCAATTATAGTTTTGTTCATAGTTACATTATTTCAGCCTTGACCGTCACTTTAAAAAAAAGCATATAAAATATCGATGGGCTGTGACTTTAGTTTAGAGTATATTATTAGACACTACCAAAAACTCAGGTCTACAGCGGGACTCGATCCCTCGTCCATCTGGCTTCAAATTTCAAAGAAGTACCTCAAATGTTTGAGTCAAGTGGATGGCATTCTAGTTAAGAGGAGTAAGTTATTAGTATTAGAAGTAATCATCTGAGAATAATTCAGTAAATGTATTCAGAGTAGGCGAATTATGTTTGTCTTATGTAATAAAATGTGTAAGCATGAAAATAGTTTCTGCCTCACCTCTATAGCAGCTATATATGAGCGTATGAAATAAGTAATAAGAGATGAGTTAGATGTCGTCTACTAACATGACAAAAATGAATACAAATATCACCGTCATATTTTCATAGCTGATGATGTATTTTGAGTCAGAAGTAAACTACATCTTTCGAAAGCGTTAAAAGTTCAAAGTTTCAGCGATGTTTCGTACACTTAAACCGAAGATCTTACAATTATGTAGTTGGTAGGACACCTTCATCTCTCGTATATATATCTACTGCACCTCCAAAAGAGAAATATATTTGGAAACAGCTGAGTCGCTTTTCCTTCAGAATTATCTTTACAAGGATCTCGAATTACGATCTTCACAAAACCCTGCATGCCTATACACTATAATTATATTTAGCTATAAGCTCTATGGCCAGTGCCCCGTGACATTGGTTGCATAACATGGATTTATGTCAACCCGATACACGACAATTCTTCTGAAATTGAAACATGATACATAATGTTTGTTTTTTAAGAAGTAGAATAAAGTTATCCTTTACTGTTGGTTAATTAATACTCACGAGTTCTAATAGTACTAATAGTACAGATTTCAATTTTGTAATTCTACGCCCGCTTATGCAAAATCAGCCAAGTATCTCATTTTTTGAAACCGTTGATCCAAATCCTACTTAAGGCACGAGTTTATGTTTAAACCTTACATCTGATACACCTTTCATTTGTACCCCCCAAAAACCTAGTTATAATGGTGGGATCTGTGAGGAAACAAAAATCTACAATTCAAAATCCTGTTGAAAAGTTATGTGACCTTATACACGAAATTAATTTAATGTCATAATTTTTTTATTATTATATTAATGAAGTTGCTTTTATGATTCTTTGAATCGAGTTAATTAAATGTTGCAAAGCATATCTTCATGGAGTACCAAAGAGAAAGATATAAGCATTCCAATAGTTTAAATGTTTTACAATTATTTCTTTTGAGATTTTAATGGAATTTTCTGAACAACTTAGAATGTTTGACTGGTTGTGTATACTGCCCGAGGCATCGTTATAAACTCAGAGTACAGAACTAAATGATCTTTAATTTCCGTTGTATCAGATTTTATAGAAGTTTTATTCTGAATTTGTGAACTTGGCTCCTCCACCATTATCTAATTAGATCTAACTATTAGTTGTAAACTGAACCACGATGTATAAATGATCCGACTCTTGGAACAGAGATCATTTGGATGTTCATTGGATGATAATTTGGAATTAATAATTCAATTATTCAACTCCAGGTTTATGAACAATTTCTTTATATATATATATATATATATATATATATATATATAGGCCTATATATATATATATATATATATATATATATATATATATATATATGATTAATAATAATATTACATAGGCCTACATGTTTTCAGTTAGCCTATTCCAATGATGAATTCATGTTTCATTGTGTAGGCCTACTGTATTATATAATTTTTATTGAGTCACTCAAATTTGGTGATAAGACCGCCCGGAATCTTGAAACAATCATGAGGTGCCGCTCCAAATCGGTTTCACCAACTCATTCCTATAGCCTTCATTGGGAAACAAGAATTCCATATCGAGATCTCGATGTTGATAATAGATAAACGAAAAATTCATAAATTATTTATATTCTATTATAAAATAACGATAATTAGGTGATATAAACAGAACAACGTTCACAATAATTATCTGTCAAATTTAAAAAAAACTTGAACCTACGTGTAATTAAATGTCGATATTTCGACAGCGGCAAAATTCCAATACGTATCGGGAAGTTGTGAATTCATTGTCATTTATTTCCCGCATAGTTGAAAAGTTTTTGATCAAAGATATTAATTAGCCTACTATTGAAAAATTTGGCAAGTGAAAATGATTGACTCTGATTTCGCATAGGTTGTCACGTGATAATAATAACAGTCTGTATGGAAAACACATTTTGAAAACACTTATATTATAGGAAATCATTTTTTTTTTGGAATAAGTCAACTTCCATGTTGTGTAAGCCTATAGTTCAGTGTAGTGTGTACAGTTATACCATATAATGAGCTCTTGACATTAAGTCACATCAAATATCAAGTTGAATAGATCTACATTGAGTATAGTATGTTTTAAGAGACTTTGAATTTTGGAAATGGACTTTTCTATAAAGTATAACAACCTTATAATCTCCAGTTTCATAATAGCAATTCTGATTGCTCAAGATCTAATAATAAAATAAAATTCCCACACAGTTTTTTACAACGGTAGTGTTTATAATCTTCAAACTATTGTTACTTATCTTCAAAATTGAATGTTCATCTTGAGACTATTCTTAAAACTGTGTTAACTAGTGCAGCAGTGAAAAACGAATTTGAGATAACCTAGACTTATCAACCATGATCAAATCTAAAGAGAGTTAACTATAACAATACAGATATCAGTGTAGGTGTATGAGTTTTGACACTTTCACAAACCTACAGACAATCACAATTCACAATGTCAATACGTTATACACCTTCAAATGTCACTTTATACTTAAACGTTAAACCTCCTCTTTCCATTAAAATGTCACGCATGGAGCAGTGTGTCGATCATCAAGTTAAACAGCTACTAAAGTGGTGTTAGCAGCCCAAAACACTCCCTTCCCCTCGAACCCCCAGCAGTCACATGAGCTAATTGGTTATTACTGGCTAGTCAGACCATGTCTTGAGTTGTCGATACAAGATAACGTCTTGTTAAACTGCTGCCGTGGTGTGTCTCGATACACAATTTCGATTATTAGTCGCCTTCGATACAGAACTTCGATTGTTAGTCGACTTCGATTATTACTTGACTCAAAACAAGAAGGCCGTGAAAAGAAGCTGTGAGACTTGAAGAGTCTCAATTTGAACAAGAATGGATGACTTCGCACATTTAATTCAATACAATGAGTGAAGATACTTTGACAATCGAACGTGAAGAACTATATGGACCGTACTGTATGCATTGTATGCATATCAGCGATATAATTATATATAAATTGTTAATGAAATCGATACACCTTGATAACTCTACCACTAATCTGATTTTCATAAAATTTGTCATTCATGTCCGTCATTTTCATTTTCAAAGCAACATAAGTTTCGACATCACGGACAAAAATATTTTCCACTTTTAACCTCAACGTTATTCCTATTTCAATTTCTAAAAATCTTTTTCGATTTTTCGAAAATGTATACAGATCTACGTCAGATATGTGAAGATATGAGAAGAATGTAAAGAGAAATAATAGAGAATAGAGAAGATATGTAAAGGCTAGAAGAAGTACATTTGTATCGGTTTCGCCTTACCACCTCTGAAGCTTTACCGCAAACAAAAATCAAACAGCCAAATACCTTATTTGAACAAGAATGGATGACTTCGCGCAGTCAATACAATAAATGAAGATATAGATTTTCAAATGATACTAAAACTCGGAATGTATTTTTAAAAAATTCTTCTGTGAAGCTTGATTATTTTTTGGAGTAAATATTAAAGTTTTATATTGGGCTGCCTACAAATACCATAAGCCTCCATGAACTATTTATACCACGCTTCTATTATTGGATTCAAATACTTATATCATTATCTTTCAATTTCTTTTGCTGATATACGCATGAGCTAAATTTATGAATTTATGTATGAGTATCCACAGTCTACTCAATAATTGTGTCATGTGTAGTAGGATTGCGAAAACTGCATATTGTTGAAAGTATTTTAAGACTTGTGAGCAAATATTTTTATTTCAAAACAAAAATTGAATAACGCGTACAAATAGTTTGTTTAAAATTCAATTTAAATTAACACATAAGTGTAATTAGGCATACATGCCTCCATTGAAATTATATTTGTACTTTTGGCGATCAATGAATTATGTCTGAAATGACTCCCGTATAAATCTTATCCCATCTCACAGCAATCGAGGTCTCGATCGCTGGGATGGGTGCTCGAGCACAAGTTCGCACTTTTCGCACACCCATGCAACTTGCGCCATATAATCTATAAATTACAGTTTATTTATTTTGTAAACAGGTGGAAAATTTAAGGGTTGAGAATGAATAATCACAAGTCATTTCAATAGCACCCCAATTTCTTCTACATATAGGCCTATAGTACAAATTGTGATTACATTATAATTACATGTTACTATAATAATAAATATTATAATAGATATGTTGGAATGAGTTTTTACGTTCAATAAGATATCTTTGTATATCAATCTCTATTTCTATCATTAACGCAAGAGACGTACATGAATGTCTGACGCGAATAGAAACTTTATGTAATCATTTACTCTCTGATCTAGAATAGTCCCTACTTTGATGTTTGATTATAAATGGAACTTAATTCATATAATTCAACATCAGAGTGAGCCATTACTATCCAACAATTGAATTATAATATATTATTAAACAAAGTCGGGTGCATTATTATCTGTTTAATGGACTTTTTACAAGGAATTACAAGAAACAAGGAGGAAGATAGATTGGAAGCATTCATAATGGTATTTGAGTGAATAGTGGTTATAAGGTAAAGTAGTGTCTTAATGTTCGTAAAAGAGTGGCTAGATTGATGATGGTTTAACGTGCTAGCTAGCAAGAAGCCGTCTCCACGTTTGTTAGATGAAAAAGATCATCTACGGCCATCTGACAAGGCAATCTTCTCAGGTAATTGCTCTGACGGTCTCTCTCTCTCCCCCTCTCTCTCTCTCTCTCTCTCTCTCTCTCTCTCTCTCTCTCTCTCTTTATCTTTATCTCTTTCTTTCTGTTTCTCTAACTAAAGATCCCTCCCTTTCCTCTATCCATCATTCCCTTATTCCCCTCATCAAATTCTTCGATCCATCGCCTTCTTTTTTCTATCATCTTCAAACTCTTTCGTTTCTCCTATCTTTACTTTGTTCCAAGTATTAACAATCGGAAAAAAGATAATTAATCATTATAATTAAGGTGATTGCTAATTAATACAAAATCTTTGGTTGATTTACGTTGTTAGAAACTTTCAAATACAACAACAGGCCTCGACATTTTGACTGTAAACCTTTCAATCACCTCAGCTGTCAAGTACGTAAATGCCATGGCTAATTATCTATGATTAATATTTGGCAATGCACCCGAAAAAAATATTACGATTCGTAAGAGCATTCTGCACTAATGATTGATTATCAAAATTTGCGTGGTGACTTTCATACACAAGGTGTTCGCGTACATTAGATTCGCACGGATCGAGTGGTGTGCATTTTTCATATAGTTTCTTGACATCTCAGATACAATTTTTTATCATACTCGTAAACTATTCTAGACCGACTAATAGTAGTAGCTTTTTATTTTCGAAATTTGAGGCGTGTATTTATTGTTATACAACTTGATTGAATTTTCAGCCGAAGAAGGTTGTACAAAATGATGATTATATATATATTATTTATTCAGTTAAATATCAGATGAGATACAAAACCAAGAGGGTGATGGAAAATCAATTCTGTTATTATTGCTGAATTCACTGTACAGTGGATGGAACAGACTCTATATGTAGTATTATGATATAATCGTATAATATTAAATTATTGTATAATAACAGTATAATATATGATGATATATAATATAATTTGCTTTTTCATTATATTTTCATTTGAATTTTCAAAATATCAGCTATGAATGAATTCAATAGGAAACAATATCTCTGAGGTATGCAATAATGATTCGAGAAAAATCAGGAAAAAAAAATTGTATGAAATAATTGCTTAGCTTCAAAAAGTTATATAATTATAACTTGAAAAAATTTTATATGTACGGAAATGTAGATTCAATCTTAATAAAAATATTTTCATTATTTCTAATTAGTCATAACCAACAGTTGGTACCTCTGATACCAGTACCAGTAAGCAATACATAATATTGCATCTGTTGTAACCCACGAAGCAGTCCAGTGCAATATAAGCCAGCAAGCAAGCAAGCACAGCAAGCGAGAGGTGTCTTTTATAATCTAATAATTAGCTGTCATAGTCTCACAAGAAGAAATCTAGTGCACGTTTATATAATATGTATGCTACGCTCTTTTATAATATAATCCATCCATTCTTAATTACCTTCATCAAGTACAGTCAGTAGCAACTACAGTGCAACGATGCGCGTAAGAAAGACAATAAGCAACTCAATAATATAACACTTGATATCTTGTCTGTGGATGATCACAGATTATACACAGCAATTATTTTTATTCTCAATAATGGTATCCTCACAAAGTGAGGTGAGTATTACTTGATGATATAGGCAAGAATGTTTTTACATTTTGGGTAAATCTTCGACAAAAGTAATTTCCGAAATTGTTGATATATATGCTCAACTGTGTACGCTTTTATCATCTTGCCTAATCATCGCTTTCTAGCTTTGCATCATTTTCACTAAGTGTCCTGAATTTAATTACCTCAATTAATAATAAACAGAAATTGATTTCGAACAAAAAAACATTTTTAATATGCCGGTATTATATCTTTCCTATTTTGAATATCCGAATAGATGAAGGCAGGAGATTGAAACATGAAATACATGGAAAACTTTGAAAAATTATAACTTTCAAGCTATTCAACCAGTTTACCAACTGTAGCCTGTAATGTAACTTTTTTAATTCCCAGGAGAAATCAAATGGAAAATATTTTCAACATTCCTTGAAAAAATGTAATATCTAGTTCTCAAAATTTCTAGTGTTTGATCTAGAATTCACCCCAGAAATTGAATATATATATATATATATATATATATATATATATATATATATATATATATATATATATATATATATATATATATATATATATATATATATATATATATATATATATATATATATATATATATATAGGCATTGAAAATGATTACAAATACAATATCAAGGAAAATTACGTTCCATAGCACGAACAAAAATGTTACCATAACCTATTAGAATGTTAAAAATATTATTACCGCGTACAAAACCGTTTATGTGAAGACGAAAAATCGAAAGCATATTTTTCGCCTATTGCTTATGGCTTGCCATCAATATTTTATTACGATGTTAGTCATTTTTAATTTTTTACCATAATTGTAACCATAGTTAAACCATATACAATCACAACATTATTTAATAAAACTCAAAAATTATATCAAGGTCACAACTATTTGACTGTTTCAAAGTCCGTAATACTTTCAGCTTAGCACTCTCGCCACGGTGTTTATATTTGACTTGAACTGTACCCGTGCATCCACCTCTTAAACTCTAACTGATTGACACCTACTTTCCACTCCACTTGGCCCCCCGAAGTGAACGAGAACTCTACGCCTAAGTTGAGAGTAATTAGTACTGAGGCGATCAATAATTAGCAGACACAGAGTGATTAATTTGCTACATGCACTGTCCGCTAGAGAAATAACGCGTTGCATGTCTATTTTTGACCCTCGTATCACCCTCATCTCTATTCACCCACAGACGTGTGCAGAAGGGGTTATGAAAAGCAACGGAAATAATGTGAAAACGGTTAACGTCATGGTTAGTAGGCCTATAGTTTACAAATGAAAGAGAATTGGAAGTGTTATATGAAAATTGATCGATTTTCAGGTACGAATTATTTGAAAAAATAGTTATACAGATTTGAAATTAAATTGTAATATCCATTTATTGATTAATTTCAATTCAAATTGGTAAAACTTGTTATTTTTCTTCGATAAACTGAAAAATATTCGTACAAAGATTCAATTCATTTGTATTTACAATTGATGCATTATAAGCATCACTGATTTACCTCAGTTTCCTGTGTTTTTCATTACACTTTCTGTAATATATTCCTGACATTTCAAAACGTATGCTTCTTATGACTAGAACATATCAACATACGACTTAAGTATAGTCGACTATTTCGACTAGTTGTTATTTAGGTAAAAGTGGTTCAAGTGACATATTTCTTAAATGTATTGATTCTCATATTCCTTCAATGAAAACTAGAAGTACATTCGAAGAATGCTGGTGTGTTCACCAAAAAATATTTTCACCAGATTATATATAGTATATAAATTGAAGTTCAGTCCTGTTTTAAATATGTTGGACTCTTTGAAGTAAAACAAATACAAATTTGTCAACTCATCGTGATTTAAAACGTACAAAAAAAACAGTCTGAAATATAGCATTGTAATGTATTGTGGTAGCTTTAATGATACTTTTTCCATTTTAAAACAATATAATTAGAATGGGCGTCATCATAAAAAACCCAACACTATATACAAAGCTCGAGGAAGAAGACGATTTGATTCGTTTTACAGATACAATCAACTAGAAAAATAACATTAGAAATGAGGTAGCTAATATTAATTTAATGTTCTGTCAATTTACTGCTAAAACAATAATATAATCCACATCTCAATCTTGTTAGTACGTCTATTAAAAAACTTGAACACGACGAAATTAGTAGTTATTAGGCCAATACTAAGTGTTAAAACATTTTTTTATACTGACAGTTGAGTGTTTTTGATGATAATTGGAGGGGTCTGGTCTTCTATTGTTTTTTTTTCAGTTGTTTAGTTACATGCATTAAAATTTACCATAGCCATGTGTCATAAGCTAAACATGGATGAGTCAGCGTTAGTTTTCTCAGCACGGTTGGTTACAACCCCCCCCCCCCCACCCCATTCCCCAACATTTGCCACTGTGCTGCACGCAACTAGTGTTATCTCTCTCACACCATACCGTTTATACGTTTATATTCAATTGATTAGCATGAGATATGACGTATATTGAATGATATTAAGTGCTTCCGTAAATCATGTTTATTGATTAAGTTGTAACTTTTCTAGTTCTCTCTCTTACACACACGCAAAATACACGTCAAATTTGAATTCGGATTTCAGTGGTTTTGGGATATGTATTATAGCTTGATATGAATAGCATTGTCTGACTTGAAGTTAATTCATTCGTGGAAAAGATTTTTATAAATAATTCACAATAGATGAAAAGATTTATACCAATATACCTGTATAAAATGCCCCACACACACACATACACACACTTACACACACATATATATATATATATATATATATATATATATATATATATATATATATATATATATATTCGAGTGCTGACCATCGACCCAGTTGGATCTTTCCTGAAGATGGCGGAGCAAATTCCGCCGAAACGTCGACATGACAAATGTGAGCAGCGTGGCATTACCGCAAAAATTGTACTACCAACTACCATAGGCCACGAGAACCTACGTAAGCACATATATATATATATATATATATATATATATATATATATATATATATATATATAAATATCGTTCATCTCCAGCCCTTCACAGTTCGTAAAATCGTCTCATGCACAATCGACTTCGAAAATAACAAGTCTATATTGCTTTCGTCGATCATAGTTACCTCGTATTTTTAGAGGAGCTGTAGATCTAGAGAAAATACAACATAATATTATTGAAAGAGATGAGCATTTGTTCATGTACAGTTGTAAATCAATATAATACAATATAAAACAGGGCATAAATCGGAAATTCAAGAGACAAATAGACAAAGGGGTACAGGAACAAATTGTCAAATATCGAGTGATGGGCCTTATGTGTTGAGCTATTCAGCAGCAGATACCAGATTTTTGGAGGAATTTCGTTTCTCAAATTTTTCCGTCCAGCCTTATTTTATGGGGTTTTCATGGTATTTCTCAAAAATGGTCCGAACAAACAAACACACATGCCAAAAAAATGACAAAGTGCCGTAAGAGTAGGATGAAAGTCTTCGCTATTGCTCATCCAATTATCAATTGGTGAGGGGTGGAATAGCAACAGTATTCGACATTTTAAACGTATTACAAATTGTCTAAAAGTAAGGTGCTGTATAATGCCCAGTTCTTATTTGATACCTTGATGTACGTGTATTGGTAATGGCACATAAAAAACATTTCATTAGGTTAGTATACGTAATGGTCAAAAGCCATTAGATTAATTATTTAAATCAGATATGGTCCAAACAATTAAAGCTTACTTGACCATATTTGGATGAGTGTTAAGCGAAGACGACCATTCGGTCCAAATCTGATGTTTGACTATTTTTTGCGGGTGCTCTACAGGTTGCAAAAAAATGGTTCACACGCAACTTTTTCTGGGCAATAAACTCGGATTTTTTGTCTTTAAGTAAAATTTGTCACCAAACGTTCAACTGAATTTTAAGTAATTGATTGAAATTTTATAATTAATCATATAAATAACATCAAATAACATCGATCAACAGGGAATAACATCACATGAAATGAAATCAATTGTACAAATTTCACCAGGCAATTTGTAATTTCAATAAATTGATGAACGGACACATAGACCGACAATTTTACATGATTTTTTTTTCTGTTTACTGTTAAATCAAACACAAATATCTCGATCATGAAGCGTACAACGCTTATCGCTATACGTTTTCTTATCAATTTATGAAGTTCCAAAGTTCTTAACAAAACCTGATAATTACTTCTGTCTCACTGAACCAGACTGGTTCGCAGAAAAACAGAAAAACATCAGAAAAACAGAAAAACATGACTACACCTTGTTAGCCAAACTGAAAGATTTCAAAACGCGAATACAATAATCTTTCATGTAGCTAATCGTCGTAAATATATACGACAACCCACCTCCCCCTTTTTTCTTTCACTAATTATCGTCAATGTCAATTTCTCTAATCGGTATTCTCATAGAGATGGTTATGATAAGACCAAACAACGGTCACTGGTACGCACGCGCGTGATAGCTTTAATCAGTTTCGTGTGCTTTTATTAGTCATGTTAAATCAACAATGAGGTTCTCGTGGTGCATGTGATGCGAACAATACTTAATCGCAGCTCTAATGGAACAGCGCCGAACTGGCAGGCGATCGTCGAATTACATTCTTAAAACAACTTGCGAGCAGTGTGCACAACTTTTATGAAAATTGATAAATTCAATTAAGTTCTTGATAACCTAATTAATCACGTGACTGTATGGATTAAATGGACAGGTTCGTTCAAAATCTATTTAGGTCATTTTATGACGTTTAAATTATATGGTATATTCAGGTAACGAACTGCTTTTTATGTAACAAAATGTAACGATATTTCGATTAACGTGAAGTTATTGAAATATGGTCAATTAGTCTGGATTAGAGATTATTAAGTTCAAGTAAGCTATAAGATTCCTTTTCTACGATACAAATGATTCATTACAGTTTAAAATTGTTAACAAAAAGTTGATAACCCCACTAACAGCTAAGTTATATGAGACTGAAGTTATTGCATTATGATCGCCCTTGTGGTGCCACTTCTGAATGGTCCCACCTCAGCTTCAATTGGGAACCAATGAATGTGTCGAAAAAACACGTGATAGATAAGAGTATATGTAGAAGCGAGGCATGCTAATTCACCTGCGTTTTTAGAATATTAGATATTTTTAGAATATTAAATCGAAAATCGAAATGATATATATATATATATATATATATATATATATATATATATATATATCATTTCGATTCAGTTATTAATTCAATCCATCGTATGAAAATATAAATATATAAATGGATACATTACTTATCGGAATCAAATGAAAGAACCTTGCATTGAGTTTACTCAGCAATCTGTTTAGTTTGCGTGTTAGTAAACGAGAAATACGCAACAAACTTGATGAATTACTTGATATTAGTCCTTGTTGCTAACCTTACGCCACACAACACACCCACCCAGCAATTCATATAGATATAGGCCTAATATATCAATTGTGTTTCTGTTGTGAAATATAGATATGCAATTTCTGATCGCGATCAATAGAAATATCAATAGAAAGGGCATTAGCCTATAAAGCATTCATTAAAGTACATTATTATTAGACGAGCTTTAGCGAGGATTCAATTTGACATACTGATTTTTTTTTTTTTTTTTTATGTTTTTTTGTCGGTTCTCCACAGGTCGAACGGCTACATCTATCAACTTCAAACTTTTTTTCAATATGGTTCCTCATCTAACTTAGATCTGTATAGTTTTGTGGCATTATCGGGGGGTAACTTTTTTTTTATGAATTTAAGAGAAATTTCAAAAATTCTCATTAGAATAACATGGCGGAAAAAAAGAAAATATTTGTATTTTCCAAAAAAATGAAATTTCGCGTGAAGTTGAATTACATTTTGGTACATGTCTAAAAAATTTCAGCTTGATCGGGTGAGCCATTTTGAAGAAAAAACATAAAATGTGCTAAATTGGTACCACTCGAAGCAGTTTTCACCCATTTTTACCCATACTATTACTATCCGCTCGTCTAACAACGCATATGGCGTTTCCCTAGTCTAATGAAAATGATACTTTCCGTATGTGAACAATAAACTAGGAAAACGCCATATATGCGTTGTTCAGTAACTAATCAGTAACTATTTTTCCATGGGAACATAGAATAATTATCAACTTCAGTTTAGCTATTTTGAAGCAATGTATCCTTTAATCGTTCCTTAAAAAGCATGTGTGCATGCCTATTATAAAATCTAGCAACTATGTGTATCTGCAACAACATATAAAGTATAGCCACACAAGTAGTGTTATAACAAGAGCAAGATAAATAACACATAATTTCGTTTAATTAATCAAATTAGCCAACACGAATAGCATAAAATTAGCACGGCCTATAGTAGCTTAGTTAGCTTAACAACCCTATCTCGTGCTAATGAACGCCAGATAAGCATGCAGGCAACTTCCCATGACCTATAGCATGGCGCGCTTAATTACGTACAAGGCAAAGTGGACAGTGACAAATTCGTTTCCGTGGCCTGTATAGAGAGAACACTGAGTAACTCTAATCACTGTGAAAGATAAGCGTGCACTCTTAAAGAACCAAGGAGCTATGATTTTAGGACGCATTACTGCAGGTGTATTTTGATACGAAGCGTTGATAATTAAATATGGTGTATTAATAGGAAGAAGTTAGTCCACCAACTATGTGGATAATTGTGAATACTTTGATTATTTCAGAGGACGCGCTCATTTGAAGAGGCATATCAATAACTTTTCTTATTTCTTTCAACCTCAGTGTATCTAATTTTACAGTTTTCCTATTTCGCACACCAGTCGCATAGAAAAACGCCAATTAGAAGCAAAAGAAAAACACTAGGCTGATAATTCAATAAGCTGAATATTGTAAACAAAAAACTGCTGTAATTTGGTCTAAATTGTGTATTAAATCCTCAAACCCTCTTCCACGAGAATCTCGGAAATCTTGCATTTCTTATCTCAATCATCCTCATGAAAAACCATTGCCCCATTAACTACCACAACACATATGATTATGAACAAATAGAAGGCCTATAATAATACCATTTGTGTTTGTTGTGCTGGTAGACGATATTCTTCTTTCGCTTACGAAATTATAAAAAATATAAAAATCGAAACAATATAGCGTCTTTATGTTTCTATGCTATCTTCACCTGACGCTGTTCAACTTTGTTCAATGTGACGGCTGCTGCTTGTTTTGACGGATGGTTGCTCCTTGCTAACTATATCTAGCATCAAATTTATCACTTCTTAACTCCATTAAAGTGATATTATCTCTCGCCTTGCGACCACTTGGTCGGAATTAATTTTTGATGGAACTATACTTCACTTGGTTTATTTCTCTTGACAGGTTATCATTAGGACATGAGAAATGAAATAACTCATAGGAACGGTATAATATAGAGAGATATAGATAAATGTATGTCCTACTCGAATGTAGCTTTGTGTATAGAGTTTGAAACGAACATTTTCATTGAAAAGAACAGATTATGTTTGAGGAACTGTGAAGTTTCATGTATTAAAGTAATTTCATCATGATTTATATTCATTCAAACATTTTAAAAAATTGAGTGTATATTATAAATTATGAATGATTGAATTTTTTTAACAATGAATTAATTTATATAAATTCGAATGAATTCTTGATGGTATTATAACTTGCTGACCGGCTTCAAGAAATGAAATTAGGTAAAACCATTTGCAAACACGGCACCACCACCCATTGTGAGCTCGACACAATAATGCTCATATCAGTGTGGTACAACCATAGACGGATAACAATTATAACATATGCACTTATCACAGATTTATTTGATGAACAAAATGTCAGTGAATATCTGTAATATATATGCATATATATATATATATATATATATATATATATATATATATATATATATATATGGATATTTTAGCCATGTCGTAAAAGATACGTCTCGACCGGGAATTGAACCCGGGACCTTCAGATTGCCGGTCCGCTGCTCTCCCACTGAGCTACCGAGATTATAATATCTCGGTAGCTCAGTGGGAGAGCAGCGGACCGGCAATCTGAAGGTCCCGGGTTCAATTCCCGGTCGAGACGTATCTTTTACGACATGGCTAAAATATCCCACATACCTCGATATTGGATCGTATCCAAGAAGTTTAATCATCATATATATATATATACATATATATATTTATATATACACGAGATTTTGCTGCAGGCATCCTGATAAGGCCCAAGTGAATCTTGGAAGTTTGAGTAAACCATTTAAATTTTAAAGTGACATTTCTACGGCTGTGTTTCAGGCGAAAACAGCAACTCCAACGACGGCCTGTCGGACCTGCGATGTGGCCACCACCCCGACAGCGACGACGATGCCTCGAGTCCGGTGACGTCGAGCGCCGCGACGGGCAGCACGGGTAGCGGCGACGGTAATGGTGGCGACGCGAACAAGAAGAAGCACAGGAGGAACCGGACGACGTTCACCACGTATCAACTCCACGAGCTGGAGAGAGCGTTCGAAAAGTCACATTATCCAGATGTATATAGCAGAGAAGAACTGGCAATGAAGGTTAATTTACCGGAAGTTCGGGTACAGGTAAGATTTCGTGACGAGCATTTTGGAAATTTAAAGTTATTGTTTCGCAATTAAGAACTTACGGAAGTGAATCTAGCTTTACTTGAATTTTTCGGAGGGTATCTGTAGAACACCAAATTTTTCATGTTTCAGAGATGAAATTAGACTGGAAGAATAGATTTCTGCGAATATAATATAATAAAGCGTACAGCGTTCTTTTCTGTGTTACTTGTGAAGATTTAAAATCATGATACCTCTATATTTTGGCAGCGTCATTTGACATTTCTTACCTGCTAAAGATAATATAGAAACATGGCAGAAATATAAAGTTCAATATATGGTTTTCTATGTTATAGCTTCTTTTTTACCTTGAAGCTAAAATCAAAAAAATAAAAACAGCTGAAAACATAATATTTTAATCATATTATTGAAAATCACTCTGGACTAAACTGTATTCCTGTAATATTAGAAATTCAGAACTATAGCGTTTTTACGCTCCAATTTATCACCAAAAAATGATTACTTTGTCCGGTCGTCTCTGTGAACCAAGGTCTTGGGACGGATGATTACTTCACATTTTAAAACGTGTTCGCATTTCGTTAACTGCAGACTAACTCGTTACCAACTTCAGATATATTCTCATGAATCTTTCAATTGTCCTTTATTCAACTGTTATGTAGCACAATTTGATGATTGCTTCATTCGTTTTCTATTCTATATAGCTTGAGTATAAACTGTGCAAACGAATGTATTATATATAGAAATCGTTCCCAATTGGTAAAACCTATAAACCTACCGGTAAATTCTATAAACCATTTCCCAGAACGTTTTTATTAAATTGCATTTATAAAGTTTGCTTCGCGACGTCGAGGCAAATACATAAGGGAGAGAGGGTGGAGAGAGCTATTTCTATTCCCCGCATCTCTGTTCCCGGCAACAAATTCCATCCCTTGGGACCGACTGAATTCCTGTAATCCTATTGTCTCATTAGTCCCGAGCTTGTTATGGTTACATCAGATTTGCCGTCAGCTTGCTCAATTGGCCCATCACATTGCTGTATAGAAACACAAACACATTGACAATCCGACGCCAACAAGTGGGGACCAAGCGTGCAGTCACCGTGTAGTCACTGTGTAGTCACTGGACTATTTTCTCTTCGATTCAGGACATGTTTCTCTTGAGCTTAAAGAAAACTGACATTTTGTCACACAATAAGCTCCACTCAGGGAATTTACTTTTATACTTTCGAGGATTCGAAAATGAGATCGCGAAGAATGAAATTGCAAACAGAGAAAATGGTGGTGTGAGAGAAATAATATGAAAGGCATGGTATTTATTTTATACATATATATATATAGGCCCACGTATTTTTCCTTTCGAAGATCAAACATGCTTTTTGTTACGAAAGTGGCTAATATTCGTAGCCTTGAGGTTTCTAAAGGAATCAAAATCGATCAAAAAATATTTATGAAAGTAAATCGATTGTATTCGGGTTGTTAGAGTCGATTCAACTTGCGAGATTCGATTTGGAACTTTGATATTTTTTGAAGAGGTTTATATATACGTTCGTAAAGTATATTCATATTGGAAAAGTTGAATTTGAATATGAAAACACATCTGGGGGAAGTAGAGTAAAAAAAAAAAACATAAAAGTATACACTGATTTGTGTTCGCAGATCTCATAGAGAATCGTATATAGGCCTATATCTAAGTGTAAATATCGGCCAATATATATATATATATATGGCAAATAATGAAATACGTGTAGGCTTATAACATTTTATGCATCTGTTCAAACACATAACAAATAGAGAATGAGCTTTTGTTCCATATGGCATGACAGTATATAGACTTATGGCCACACTTCCAACAAAACATATATGTCTTGAAACAGAATGTTGACTTATTCCCTATATTAAGTGTATATATCACATTTATATGTATTATATTGTTGTCGTGCGAATATTATACATATCATACATATATATAGAAATATATTATAAATCATTATTAGGTTATTTGTAGTAGTGAAATTATTCAATTATATATGTTATTGTATGCCTTGTCATACTTTTATGCATGCATGTTCACATGTCCAATGTACTATACGAATGAATAAGACCACGGAGCGATTGTCGTTTCAACTTATATCAATGATACATTAATTTTTCATATACTTGGGTAACATACTGTTGAAGAACACGCACAGATTGTTTAATGATTCTCCTACAAAACAACAAGCCTATATTTGTTCCAATTTAATTCCGTAAAATGCTGATGTAAATAATAAACACGGGTCAGAGATAAAAACATTGAAATGAGTAAGTTTTGAATGTTTTTGACATCATGCAAGTTATTTTTTTATCAGACGTTTAAAAATTCACTTAATAAAGTTTTAAAAAGTTAGATTCGTAAGGGGGGTTGTATAATTTGTGAGTCAATAGAGTAGGCATAAAACCTGCTGGACGCAGATTATTGCATTGCGTGCAAAGAACTTGAGTCTTATAAAGCTACACGAACAATGGTTTTATCTTACAGCTCTTAGCTGTCACTTGGCTCAATTGCGGCCTAATATTATTATACTCACGAGAGTGCGCGTGTACCAAACGAACATAAAACACAATTATCCGCTAATAAATATATACAAAATAGTTCACTTCGATAAGCACACGAAACAAATTAGAGAGATTGTAAATCAAAATAAATAACGGTTTAAAAAACCGGTTCGATGAAAAGATATGAAAGTTCAAAGTCGAGTTGTAATACTGTAAACTTTCCATGAACTTTTCCTATTATATGAGCTTGAGTCGACTCTTAGGTGAACTGAAAATCTGTTCGAAAGTTTTATACGTTATATATATAATATATAAAAAAAGTCAATGTTTGTGAAATATATTTGATTAAGACATTTTTGATTGACTTTCCAAGAAATATTATAGTATGAATAACAACAGTGACGATATTCTTTGGATTATAATAATAATGATGATAATACTCATTATTGAATAACAATATGAATAATAATATCAAAAATGTTTTTCAATCCGTAGAATAATATGATTTTTATGTCAGAGAGATATATTTCAAAATATACTTGCTGTATAAATTTATAGTATAAAATGTTTATTACGGAATATGCCTCTTGAAGAACGGGCTCCGATAAAGATGGTCGACGAAGATTTACACACAAACAAAGTAACTGCATACAAGTTTATCGCCCGTAAGATGAGACGCAGAATCCCATTTGATCCCCGCACCTAAACGATCATTCGAGCTCCGTCCTTAAATGATATCACATTTTGTGAGAATTTGACGGTGTGTTACCAATAGGATCAGCTTATTATAGATCTTTAGTCGTCCTAGAGTGAGAGGGAGGGAGGGAGAGAGAGAGAGAGAGAGAGAGAGAGAGAGAGAGAGAGAGAGAGAGAGAGAGAGAGAGAGAGAGAGAGAGAGAGAGAGAGAGAGAGAGAGAGAGAGAGAGAGAGAGAGAGAGAGAGAGAGAGAGAGAGAGAGAGAGAGAGAGAGAGAGAGAGAGAGAGAGAGAGAGAGAGAGAGAGAGAGAGAGAGAGAGAGAGAGAGAGAGAGAGAGAGGAGAGAGAGAGGAGAGAGAGAGAGAGAGAGAGAGAGAGAGAGAGAGAGAGAGAGTTGGAGTGTGAGAAGATCGAGAGAGAGAGTGAGAAAGGAAGAGAAAAAGAGAGAGAGAGATTGAGTGAGAGTGAGAAAAAAAGAGGGAAAGAAAGAGAGCGATAGAGAGAGAGAAAGAGAGAGAGAGTTGCCACACAACGTATTATATACCATTAGTCGAAGCTGTCATTTCATACAAGTCTTCATCCCTATTAGATAACAAAGTGATAACATTTGTCTAGCTACGTTACGTTTCGCGTTACGTTTCGCGTTCTCGTTTACGGGAATCCGCACGCCGTATAAAATAGGAAAGACGTATGAGGGGAAAAACATTAGGAATTATACGTGTCGGTGATCAGGGCGGCTGTGGCGGTTCTCACAGTTATATTGCAGTCGCTTGATACGCCACTTGAACTTTCTATTCCAGTTTGTCACACCGCAGGAAAACAGATAGCCCTCGACGCTATGTGATGTAAGGTTTTATAACTTAATTTAAAAAATAATAAAGATAAACTCTTCTTGCACAATGTATGGTGCGGGCTATAAAGTGTGAATTTTATTTCATTCAAGTATACTTTTCCACAATAATAATTTAACGATAAGGCCAATGGTACCCGCGAAGCTAATTTCGATTGTTTTTATGTAAATCCTTCATCATAAGTGAGTGAATCTGTTCTTCATTTTATTAATCATTCAGAAAACAGTGAACAGTTGGTGAAAATGATTGAACGACAAACAAAAATCTATCACAGTCACAGTCGTTTTACCGGCACATGCAGATCAGTTGCTATAATACTCTTGCTCCTTGTGCTCCGGGAGGTGAGGGGCATGTTCCACAATCCCCGTCACCATCCTTCATTACAGGGGATTTCGTGGTTACCTTCTTTAGTCCAGGGATATGCCATGATGGCTCCTACAGTACCGCTTTCCGCGACCACTATCCTTCCCATTACCTTCTTCTCATCATCCATCACCTCCTTAATTAGTCAATTTTGATTATCATTTCAGTGCGTCACTAAACCCAATATTAATTAAAAAACAATCATCTTATCGATATAGAATGTATTGATTATATAAGTACATATAATAAACCAAGCAAGTAATTGAATAATACATATCAACAATAGCAATTTAAATAGTTCCAAAGAAACACTTTTCACGAAAAAGCTTAATTAAGTGCATGAATGAAGGTTGAATAATTTTTTTATGTATAGCTATATAGACATGATTTCTTCAAATAATATTGGTCATGGATAAGGCACTGGCGATATCATAAATAGTTGATATTCTTCACATTTGCATGTGTATTATCTATGAATTTCGGTTTCGTATAGCTCTTGTCCTTTGCTTAGTAGTTCGATAATAATAACAATGAAACATAACATTTCAAGATTATAACACAGAGTGTAACAGTATTATTAATATCAATCGATGGAATGGAATATGGATATTCAAACTTCTTAGAATAATTTTGAATTTCGAGAAAAGTATTTGAAGCCTTTCAATGATTCAAACAATTCGATCCCATTGACTAAAACATTTTATGCTCCATAATATAGGTGTGTATGAAACCATAGCTATCACAAACAACTATAGAACAGAACCGTAACAACAAAGTACAACTACATAACGAAATGAGGGTTGTAAGCTTTTTCCAATTCTCGTCTCTCTCAAAATGTTCCCCAATAAACAAAGCAGTGTATAACTATACATACGGGCTCAACTAAAACATCTGGACACTTCACGACGATCCGTCTATAAAACGAAAAGCTATATGTTTTTGTTGTTCCCTTTCATCAGTCCATTAAGTATTTTCACCATCTTTCTTATCGTTCTTTTCCCTCTTCAACGGCTCTCTCTCTTTCTCTCTCACTGTATAAACCACTTGGGTGAAAATGATGGGCATTTAGCGTGAAATTTCATTTGGTCGGGCGTTCAAGTCGTTTACCGTGGCGAGGGAATGGAGGGGTGAGAATGGCCGATGATGAAGCGTAACGCGTTAAGAACACGTCGTTAACTATTAGGGATCAACTATTATAGGCTATTGCAAGGGTTGGGAATCGTTGGGGCTTGAGCCATCAAGGAAACCAATGTGATACTAGACGCGTTTCGACAATGTATGTTTATGGCAAAGTGAAAAAACAAAGCAATACATATTTGTTTTTATCTTTTGAGGATATTGTGAATATACTGTATACGAGAAGGTTATTGCGTAGATATAATCCCTACGATACAAGGTTGTTTTCGATCCGTTCGATGAAAATAGTACACACATTTTGATTCATATATGTATAATAATGTAAATGAATACATATATATATATATATATATATATATATATATATATATATATATATATATATATATATATATATATATATATATATATATATATATATATATATATATATATATATATATATATATATATATATATATATATATATATATATATATATATATATATATATATATATATATATATATATATATATATATGGCACCGAGTCAGAATGATTCAAAAATATATACAAGCAATTCAAACCTATGAAATCACTTGTAATTGGTAAAAGGTAATATTTACGTAGAAGATATATCAATTTGAATCATCATTATTGCATGGGTATTAATACCCATGCAATAACAATACATAAATACACAGAATTAAGTTATTAATGATGAACACAAAACACACTTCACGGTGGCCATTATTCTAGCCAGATAATTTCATCAAATTTCACAGCCCGATGTCATGATTAATTTCTACTATGACGTGAATCAAAGCTCGCATCTCTCCCATGGGCAGCACCCTCTTCCCTTACACCTCTTCTCTCCCAACCCTTCCCGTAATCCCCTCATTTAACTCGTGTTAGCTCCTAAATGAACAACATTCCCTCTTGCATTAATTGCGTTTGCTGTATAGCCTATAAACATGTGAAGTGCTTTTCCGTCCTCAAATGCAAATTTTAACCTTGTTAAAGCTTCGGCCTCCCAAGTTTAGATTATCAATGGTTAATTAATCTTCAATTTATTCACTTTGTGTAATGAATTTAACACTCAATTAAGCGGTTATTAATCAAAGTTTTAATTAAGGTTATTATGACGCTTAGTAGTTTGATGTTGTTTGGTCTGCAATTAGTTGGTTTTGAACGAAGCATTATTATAGAGCTCCCGTAGATTGCGGCCTCCAATGGGCTGTGATTATATCCACTTCCAGGTAAATATATGTCTTCATCATAAAGCAGTGTAACGAGCACATTATTCGCTTTGAACTTGTAAATTGTTCTCATAGATTTATGAACAGTATTATAATTTACATCTTGTGAACTTTCGAATAGATGTTTTCAATAATAAGAAATTTCGATGGAATATGCAACATACTTTAGGTTTCATTAAAAGTATGAAAATATGGGGTTACAAAATTGAATTGAATTACAATTGGTTTATCGTGATTTCAGATGGATTATTCATATAATAATCGTGTCATTAGAAATTTGTACAAGTGTTTTGTTTTTTCTTCTACTAGCATTAATGTACGTTATAACTCCAACAATGATTATTTCATTCATAAGAAATAAGCATGAAGTGTATTCAATTCATTCTTCCTCTTAATCTCTAAGCACCTTTCTGATGGGTTTCTTCAATTTCTCTATTCTAAAACCCATTTTTCATATTTTTTTTGTGTAACATATTAAGAGGACTTTCCTTGAAATCTGACGTTTTCAATCGAAGTTAAACTAGATTACAGAACGGAATGGTCCTGGTTCCTATACACTCACGCTACAACACAATGTACACTTGTGGACACATAAAGTAGTCGATATCACCACATTAAAATGCACCGGAAAAATACTCACATTATACGCACACAAAAAAAAATCGTCAATAGTATTCGCACCCCACTTACAACCTATCAAATAATAAGCGATAAAATATGCATGTATTTTATTTGAATTGGAATTGAAGTTTCATAAAAAATATTATAAATATCCACAAGTGTACATACGTGTAATAGGGGTAGACACGTAATGGAGATGTCAGTAGCAGACTTTAGGTTTGTAATTCAATACACCGTGTTGCACTCGCCGGCTCGGTGATGAAGGCTGAATGCGTTATTGGCCTTCTTCATGGGCCCACGTGGTCTTTGCGGCGGCCGCGCTTTACGTCTTTATAATATTCTCTTTCAATCAGGTTAATTGTTTAACGAGGGCTTTGTGTCAGCAGTGCAGGTATATATAAATAAAGTGATAGAAATAGTTAATTACGAATACAACGGTTCGGTATAGTCAATGAATGAAAATGTTCAGCAATAAAAAAACTTGAGCTCAGTTGGTATACCCACAGTGTAGCATTTGAAGTGTGAATGTAACATATAAACGATCGTACTGGCTTTACGTTGGAACATATTGTAGTGAAACTACTTCATACCATTCAGAGAAGTACATTCTGAAATATTAGAATACTGAAACACTTGAATACAGACATTCTTAAAGAAAAATGAGAAAAGTCTGGAATATGGAAATGGGAAATATGGATACCACTTCTAAAAATATTTATATTCTGCTCCAAATAATTTAGGAACATCAAAGATAATTGACAATGAATTCAAAGAAAAATTGCACCATACTAATTTATCTCGTGTTTGCAGTCTACTGGGAAATATTAGTACACTTGATATGAGTTAGACAAATGAAATACTATAATTAGAAGAAATCACTATTTATCCCAATGTTTATTTTAACGATTCATGCATTTGGTGTATAACGCATAACGCATAACGCATATAACGTCAACCTTTCACTAGAACCCATCTGTCGAATAAGAAAATATATAAAAATGAAAAAAATTTATATGCATTTCATACTGATACAGAATTTTCTCCATTTTCTATGACCAGTCCTTTCTTTTCATGATCAGTGAAAGATTTAGTTTACTGAATAACAGCTCTCTTCTTATTGTTGAACTGAATAATAACACTGATGAGAATGACCACTGACCATCCGCACTCGAATCGTAGCGGTTTGCTACACTTCCAATTGCTTTGTTATAGCAACGACAATAATGAAAGATTATTTGGAGTTTCCATGGGATAGAACACAATCCGAGAAATATACCAAAACAACATTTTGAGCACGCGCGCTACAATACATTGTATGATATTGTATGGTATTGTGAATACTGTTGTCGGTTGGGATTAAAATTGAGCCCAAGTATGAATACAGATTTAAGTCGAATGATTGTAAGGCAAGGCACATGCTTTAGATATAGCGTGTCTTTCTGTGCAATTCACATAGTCTATCAATCTCGAACCAATCTTTGACAGAAGTTATTTGTGTTATATGTTCTTGCTTCTTATACTATACAAAAATTCACGAATAGAAATACGTATAAGATAATCACAATTTCAAATAAAGTACAGATTATATTGGAAATTAACATTGAATATTATAGCAGGGTTTGTTATTGTGAAATATAGAACAAAATTGAAAGACGTATACCGACATAAATTATTTTATATTCATTTGTTTCGTTTAAATTTTTTCAAACGTAACAGCTTTCCATTTTCTCTATTACTTTCTTTAGGGGCTATCAGTGATCAAACTATAGAAAATCTCTTATATGTGGGGATGGTGACTCGACTAACCAAATAAATATCATATGTGCTACCAGCGAAGAGGAGGAGAGGAGGAAACACGTGGGAGTGGATTTGTATAAAATTTCAAATTATTATTCTTCAAATTGCGTTTCTGAGTTTTGGATTCGCTATTTGTATTCACCAAATAGACTGGTCTGGACTACGATTGTGTATTATTACACATCACACAAGTCACACCATACCATAGTTCTGGGAATATTCTTATGAATACAAATCAAGAGAATACAAAGGGGAAGTATGCCTACTAAATACTGATTGTAGGCAATGAAGTTTGTAAAAACTCATGATTATGAAAAATAAAATAAATATCCTATGGGGGCCCGGGGGGGGGGGGGGGGGGGGGGGGGGGATGTTTGACAAATATCTCATTCTTTTGGAGAATGATGTAAGTGACTAATTGTCTTTCGGGGGATGGCATCCCACAACATCCCCCAATTCGACCACTGTTGGCTTTGGCTATTTATTATCATCCGTATTCCGCAAAACCTCAAATCCGCTATTCAAACCATGCAAACTTGGTTGTTGAATAAGCCCAACCAGTTGAATATTTGGTGTTGAAATAAGCCCAATTACATCCATACAAATCGTGTGAAAGTGAAAAGTAAATTATACTTAATAACTTATCCCCAACAGGCTCGCACAGCAATGAAGCGACTGAATAAAATCGAGTGGGAGGATTACACAGAATTTGGAGGCGTGGCCAATTCTTCCAGTCGTGATTTAATGAGCTCGAAACATCTGTTTGCCTGTGACAATCACGTCTTTGTGTTGACGTTGTTTGGCCGCGTGACCGTATACGACGCCCGACGCCGTCCGACGGGGGTAGTTAGCCCTCGGGGTAACGTACTCCTTAGGGGGTAATACGGCACGATCACGTGTATACTCCCCATATATACAAAGTCTCCAATATTTGTTTGTTTTTGAACAAGTGATGTGTATAGGCTGTGTGTAGCCTAGTATTAGGTAATGTATAAAGGGACTGTTGTATGTTGGGAGTTGGGATGTTGATGACGTTTAGAAGTATTATGCTTACAATAGATGAGTGTGCCACCCGTGTGGCACAGTCAGTCAAGGCATTGCCTTGGTAATTGATACTCAAACCGAATTGATACTCACTGACTCAAACCGACGGGCGTCGGTTTGAGTCCCGTATAAGACATGGGCTTTTGTGAATATCATTCACATATCCTCAAATAATATGGCTATTGGTGGTGATGTTAACTCCGGTCAAGCCAACAATAAGCATCTTTGGAAAGATGGTTGCATAATGAAATTCTCTCTAAATCAGATGGAGATAGATGTACCTAAATATCGCTTCTGTGACGACTAATTAAAAAGTTGATAGTAGTTGATAGAAAAAACCGGCACATGCAGCGCAATGGTTAACGCACTCGCTTCATGTGATCCGGGAGACGAGGGGAATTCCGAACCCAGTTCGATGCCCGCCGCCGACCATCTTAACAGAGGTTTTTCATGGTTTCCCTCTGTAGTTTAGGCTTATGCCGGGATGGTTCCTATAATAAGTCGGCCATGACCGCTTCCTCCCACTATCCTTCTCATTACCCAAGAACCTTCATCTCATCATCCCATCATCTCATTAATCATCCATCCGGCGCCATTAGATCTCAGTTATCATAACAGTGCGTCGTTAAAACCCAATATAGGCCTATATATATATAGTAGTTGAAATTTTGGATACTGAAGTTGAGTCGATAATCTATTGGACGCAGCAGCAGTAAAAAATGCGCATATCAGCTGATAGATAGTCTGCAAGTTCAGTGTAGTTAATTGATACTGAAAATTAGCTCTTTCTAATATTATTCTCATGGAGCACTTATTTTATTCAATCTATTCCTGCCGATTTTTCAAAAATGCTCGTTTTAGTTGAAAAACAGATCTAGTGGTTAAACTATCACGTCTCTTAAATTTGAGGTAAATCAGCTTTCATTTTTTAAAATTATTTGATCGAAATTTTTATTTGAATCAATAAAGAATTTGAACAATTTTCTGTCACACACCGTTCAACAAATCCTACCTCATGATTATCTTTGAAAAAAAGTATTTGTTTCATATTGATTTTTCAAATCACGATTGAATGTACTATAGGCTACATATTAATTCAAGTGATAGGCTGTTTTTAAAGCAATAATTGTTGTTTATATACGATCGTTGAATTATAACATCATGAACGCTCGTTTCAAATCAGTTCTTTATAAATAATACATTTTCTATCATATAGTTTGAATGTACAGCGTAATTAGGGGATAAATTAATTAAATTAATATTGTGCTCTCATGTTGTGCGTGTTTTGAAAGCAAAAGGCCAGGCAACTATATTGTAAACTGATGTACAATTAGATCGAATTAATGCACAATACCGGGGCAAAAGACTGGATTACAACGGAGCGGCCGGGCATGTTTGAATTGGATCTGGGCTGGATCAAGTTACCTATAATTCCGAGTCCCCAAATCTATCCCCGCTCACGGTTGGTACACAACTGGTCGTAATAATCGAACTATAATCTCAAACGGGTCTATGATAGAATTGAAAAATGAACTAGAATTCCTAATAAATTTAATTTTATTGGTAGATTGTTAAATGACTAAATGAACGTATGAAGTTATGTTTTTAGACGCCATAATTTGATTCACTCATGCTCAGATCCATGAATAATAAATTATTCGATTAAGTGATAATTGGGCGATTTACTAGTATATCATCCTTATGGTGACCAATCACATTTTTTGAACCTCCATATATGGCTCTAACTTATTTGACATATTTTCGTCATTCGTGAAATGCGAATTATTTATTAATTATCAATTATTGCTTTTATTATTTTTATGTAAATGAAAAAACTTTATCACAAAGACAATGTTTCCCGGTTGAAACTGAGGGTGACAATGGGCAACGTTCAAACGGAGCACCACAAGGGCGATTATCGATCCGTCCAATCGAGTATATCTTCGAGTTTGTTCGAAAACTTAATTCGAATTCCAATCAAATACAGTGAGGTCCTAGCCGACAAAGTCGTTTCTTGTTATTGTAAAATATGATTCAAATTATATAAACGTACAACCCTATAATACATTCACATTGATTTGCTTTCTGTTTCATATTACATAATCCTATTGAACCAGAACAGTTTTATATTTCAATTCGAAATGAGAACTGTTATTAAATTTCTCTTCTGAAATTACTCACAATTCAAAAATGAATTCGATAATGTATTCATTCAATCTACTTTGTCGTTTTGTTCATGACTGTCGTCAGTATTGGGCTTGAATTGAAAATTGTTTAAATATCTCATCATGAATATGTCGATTATATTTCCATGACGTTGTTTAATCAAACAATTTGGATTTATAAATTACAAAGGAATATAATATATATCTATATATATATAAATATATATATATATATATTTATATAAATATATATATATATATATATTTGAATATATATATATATATATATATATATATATATATTTATATATATATATATATATATATATATATATATATATTTATATAAAATTTATTTAAAATATAACTGTACGAACAATTAATCAGATTTCCTCATTGAGAAGGGAACAAATCTAGCTGGCAGTGAATTATATCAAGTTTGATTCATGTTTGTATCATTCATATCGTCTGTATATTCATGTCGGTGAATGAGGGGAAAATGAGATGAAGGCTGTATCATCAAGTGGTCGTCTCTAGTGGGAGTCAGTCGTGGCGTGTTGAATTTATTAGCTGTGTGCCTGTTTTATTGATTTGATTGATCAGGTTTCTATATTTATCGAAATAGATGTATCATCTTTTTATCCTTATATTGGCCATTTATATTTGTTTTACAAAATGTCATATGTGAAACCATTCATATATATCAATATTTCGGTGTAATGAAAAATGAAATTTCTCCATACTAAACTTGTCATATTTAGAGAAATTGACCGTACATTTCCCACATATCTACGAGTTATATTTCTATGAATTACTCCGAGAAATGCGATGTTGCAAATACGTTTCTTCGGGCTGTAGGTCGAGTGAGTCCCATCAAACTCAGGCGCACATTTCAGTCTCTAATTGAGCCGATCTATGGCATCGTAACTCCACCTCCTTTTATACATTATCCTTCCACCCTTCGCGTTTAAAGTTTATTTAATGCTTACACCGTGTATACACCACCCCTTTTATACTTTCAGTTTACGTAAAGCTTTGGAACACAATAACCCTCGACTAACAGCCCTTAACAACAAAGCGTGGAGAACACGATCAACAGAATGAGTTCCTGTCATCGAGCATAAAAAACTACCCGTCAAAGAAGCGGATGAATAACGTTATGTGCATCAGGGAATTATTTAGGAAAACGCTATATGTACTCTGTTCCTTATTTATAAATTATAAATACCAAAAAGATCAACACGTTATTGGAGGAGCATACAGGCCGTGTAAAAATGTTGAATTCGACTAATGTATCTACCAGCTTATGATTATGAAACGAAAAACGCATTATATGACATGGAATATTCTCCAATTTTCTATATTTATATTATTTCATTCAAATGCTCCATTCCTGTTTTTTCTGTAATATGGCCAATTTCATTGTTTTTGATGATTTCAATGTATACTATCATTGATAATCCGTATCTATGACATATTCATCAAGAGTCGGTTATATTACAGAACTGCGAAGTGTAGCCTACACTCCAAATTGATTTGATAGCAATAATTATCGAGAGTATTAGGTCTATATATACATAGTACTCTCAAATTTAATATTTGTCTTCAGTGCAATATGTTGAATTTATTTCTGTGACTGAAGATCACATGTGTGTTTGGTTGAACTCATGCTGTACGGGTGAAATTGTCCAGAATGGAACAAATTTGACACATTTTACTCGCCGTTTTTGTAGTACCATATTAACTATATATCGATCCACTCAAACGGCGCCCTGCTTATTAAAAACCCGTTATAACAATAGAGTATATTTTCACCGAGTGAGGCTACGTATACATACCTTATCAGATGAGATCTGATTCAAGGGGTAGCATCGAGTATGAGAGAGAGAGAGAGAGAGAGAGAGAGAGAGAGAGAGAGAGAGAGATGTTAATAAAGTGTATCAGTCTCACTCACTTATATGCTCAATTAAAAGATAAGATAGAATATTTTAACAATTGTGTCGTCTGTAACTTGGGGTGAAGCGATTCAAAAAAAAAACATATGTGCATGAATGAAAGCTTTCAGAACTTGTCGAGTGTATCCCAGTGTTGAAACGAGAGGTTGAAGATTGATCATTATTCTGATCGTGATTATAATCTGGACTAACATATAAGTAGATTATTCAAAATATACATGGTCGTTCCAATAATTTGATGCGATCAGCGTATTATAATACATTTTACAAAATTCAGTGAATGCATGCAATATTATAATTATATAGCATCACTGTGAATGCATGTATAGAAATGTACTTTGTTGTATTACGTATGTGTATATATATATATATATATATATATAATCTGAATATACCTCTCAGCGTTCGATACTGAAATCAAGGCGGCCATGGGTTCGAGTTCCACATAAAGCATGTTTTTTGTGTGAATATCATTTATCTTTCATCCGCTCAATAGATACATACCCCCAAATAACCCATCTGTAGGTGGGGTCGTTCAGAAATCAACAACAACCGTCATCGTAAAACTACAAAGCACATGTATGTTATCTGAACGCCCTTTACATAATTCTGTTGATGTTTATATGTTTTCCCAACAACTTCCATTCTAGTTATATGAATTAAACCAAAGTTAATTAAATTGTCGACAGTCATTTTATGTTGTGTGTTATATACATGTCATTAACTTCCATCTTTGTCTTTGTCTGTTTTATAATATATTTCTCACTCTTGCTCATGCCAAACAAACGTCGTTTCACCAAAACGTTGGCTAATTAAAATTGGAATTACCACGCGAGGTTAGTAATTGTACCGTCGTCGAGATAAAGCAGCACCATCGCTAGCAACCGACTCTAGCGCTAAATTAACAGTCCCATTAAAGAAGGCCTTAGTGTTGGCATACGGAAACTCGGTGAACTCATTAAAGAGAGGGTCCCCGCTTTGTCTCTGGCGTGCATAATCAGCTGTTGGTGGAGATTAACTCGCTACGTACATTATTCGAGAGGAATTTCATCACTAACTCTTGTTTACGTAGGCTAAACAAGACGAGAGATTCATTAGCAAGACTATTATTGAGTGGCGCGCACACGAGAAAACTTTTTATTTCATCTAATAGATTATCTTTTTAATTCACTCGGAAAATTGTCGCGCGACAGTGGCAGTTGTTTGAAATTAATTATTTGTGCCGGTTTTGGTAAAAAGTTTTCTAAATTTAAACGACTGTTATTCTGTTGGTGATAGAATATACAATATTATTTAAGCTATCTTTTAATGGAAACAGAAAAACTCTGTCACCCCTTATGAAGAAAAATCGAATCGAATTTCATTTTGAGTTGAAATCAAAGATATGTATATCTTGGTAACATTGTGATTGTGATTCTGATTTCTGTACTCCCCCCCCCCTCCCGTACCTTCCTTCCAGAAATCATGCTTCTTAAAACCATGGAGCCCGAGACCTGTGATGTCGTCTGAGATCTTGTCAAGAGATTCTCTCATTTCCGGCTCCGCGGGCTCCCCGTTCCGTTTCCTTTCAGCTTTCCCCCAGATTCCTCCGCATCCCAGTTCTTAATGACATTTGTCAACTGTACAATATCGCGAAGCAAGGAGGTATAAATACATCCAATTATATTTCCTGTTATTGTCATTTCACGAGTACATTTCCGATAGTTTAAATTTTAATATGATTTCACAGTTTCCATGTTTTAAAAACGTGACAAAAGAAAAAGTTTCTTTCTAATTTAATGAGTTGTAGTAAAAATGCTGTAGAAAATGTATAAACCTAATTGGGTTTTAAACGTAGCAAATGGGTTTTTGAAAGTTTTAATTCAAGTATTGTGCAAAGTCTTTTGTTCAACACTAACGTGCTTATTAATAAATCTTTTATTCACCTCCTCCGACACGCGGAGTTTTCAAAGTTTAATCTCTACCATTTTATACCTTATTATTTTCATTTTGTCTTTTGATGGGACATTAAAAATATAATATGATGCAGAAAATGTTGTTTTCAAGCAATCATGGCATACTTTACATAGCTTGCTTATACAACGACTCGTTCCACTCTTTTATTTCACGAAAAAGGTAAGTCTATTTAAAAATAAATTTAAGTAGAGGCTTTATTAAATCTTTGTCAATTCTCGAATGAAACTCATTTTAAGACAAGTTGATGTTTTTAAAAGGCAGCCAGAGGGCATCGTTTATAGGAAGGAGATTAAAGAAAATTGAAACGAGACGGAAATTTCATGCTTTTTTAAAGAAACTCTATATAAAGTTGAGAAGGGTGGTTTGTTCGAAGGGCGGAAAGAGGGGCGAGATCTTATTTGGTAACTCACTTATAAGACATTTATTTTTAGGTACAACGTTGTTCCAAGATGGCGGAAGAAAAACACGTACCTACTCTGACTCAATAATTCCCCGGTCTAACACGTTTTCTCTCTCGAATAGTATACATTGTATTTATTGGTGTTGGCGTTTTTCTAAGACATGACTTTTTCTATCAGAGGTGCAAGCTTTAGAGGGTGGAAAAACTTTCTTTATTAGATTTTCTCAATTTGCGACAGCTTCAGCAAGCCATTACCCGCGAGAAGAATTGCGCTAAATTGTCAATTAATGTATCAGTTCAAAACCAATTTGGCAGAGTTTGAAGCACTTGCCTTCGGGGGAGGAGGGATGAGGATTTGGTAGAGAAGGGGGAGCATGGGAAATGGAGGAGTAGGGATGACGATGAAAACTTCATTGGTCTTCGCCGAGGGCCACTGCGCAGCCCGATGTCTAGCCCCAAGGGCATATGAACGCCGTGCCTTTTATGATTGTGTTTAGGCAATCGTAATATGAGGCACAAATTTAATCTGACTTTTATAAAATCCTCGTTTGCGCTGCGTTTATGCCGCAAATCTAATATGAATTCACTTTGACTCGGTTATCGATTGATGAATAATCTAATTAGGCCTAAGTATCCATATACCTACACAATATACATACAGTGAAACACATGAAAACATGTTGGCCAAAAAATGTACAGACTCAAAAAGTATTCTCACTATGTGTAATTTGAGAAGGTTGCAACAAATCAACCGAATAAGGTTATTGCTTATTTACTTTACGAAATAGTGACATTATATTGAGGTTGTTTCTACAATAAAGGTGATGGTTGTAATCTTCATTTTCAAAAGTCTTCATATCGTGTCATGATAAAGACACAAAAACACTTGTATATTTTAAAATAAGTTTGTATGTGTGTAAGTTATATCATATAATTATCAAGTTGTACTGAGGGTTGCGTTTGTTTGCCGGTTCCTATGGTGTAACAATTTCAACTCTCAATCTCGTACCAAATCCTGCGGATTTCCTTATTTATATCGATCGTTGCTCTACCTAGTGTTGTTTTCTGGAAACTTGGTGTCATGCCTTCTATATACCTCAGATATTTGCATCTATAAGGTGCAGTAATAATGCACATAATACTGTAATGTACGAACAAGACTGCTTGCAAAAGGGCACAATAATATATAATAATTTACCTGACAAATCAAGAATGCAAAAGAGTCCGAAGGTGTTCAAAAAACAACTGAAAGATTATATTATTACCAAACCAACCTGCAGTTTCACTTTGTACAACAGTATTGGTTAATTTTATCCCATGTTTTATGTGATTTGTGTTTTGTTTTTATGTGTTGTTATGACTATAGTGACATGGGTACGTCACTCATTCAGATTATAGGCTACACACCTAGATAGTATGTAGAAATGTATGATTTTTATGATGTCATTAGCTTACTTAATTGTCGATTTATGTACTCTGTATTCTACTCACCTTATATTTTCATTTTTGTAAATGTCAATCCTGTGGTTAATAAATAAATCTAATCTAACCTAATCTTCTAATGCATATTGTCATCCAAGATGAGGTGGAAGCACGATATAGTCACGATCTATAAGGATGCCAACACACTTTATCATAATATAAAGAATGTGTACCCACTCGCGTCTTTCATAGTGAAGTATTTCCGAAGTCAGAATCTGAGTCCATGGTCCCATTTGCCTGTATTGCAAGTATCGCTTCCATATCTAAGTAGGCCTATATAAAACAATAATTCTATACAATGCTCAATTATACATAGCTCAATAGAATCATTATGTTAGAGGTGACTTCTAATTTTCAAGAAAATGACAGATTTTATAAGTTCAGTAATATGTCACGTTACCGTAGCCACTCTTATATATACATCTAGTTCACAAGGGATCCGCTAAATCGCGACAGGCATATGGGACGGAATTAGCTTTAGATTTGACCGCAAGAAACCACAATTGCCTGCCATGTTATTAGTATGTTGTTTTTCATTAGTATTTGTTCTACTTGCAGGTCTGGTTCCAAAACCGTCGAGCCAAATGGCGTCGCCAAGAAAAGATGGAGGCAGCGCGATTAGGCATCAACGACTACCACTCGATGAACACCCTGGGTCGTGTCCCGGGTTCGAGTCTCGCGCTACCCGGCGACCCGTGGCTATCGCCGCCCCTGATGAGCGTCCTGCCCGGATTCCTGTCGCATCCTCAGACAGGATATCCCAGTTATCTCACGCCTCCCGTCATGGGTGACCACTCACCCAAGTCGAACAGTGCGCACGACCCCAGAAGTAATTCTATAGCTGCGCTCAGGCTTAAGGCCAAAGAGCACGTGGAATCGATTACGAAAGGACTTCAGATGGTTTAAAAATGTGTATATACATTCTATATTTCATAGTGAATACGGAAAAACAATGATTATTTGTTTTTATAAGTTTCAAAAAATAAAAAACGATTCGTGAACGATACCGTGTTGATTGTTGAATAGCAATCGTAAGCATAAACTGAATGTCCAATGCCCTCATATTAGCCTATAATCTAGTAATCGATTGAAATCGAATTATTCTTAGTCAACTTCATTAATAAATGTAAATTATAGCATTTCCACAGAATGAATAAAACCCCCATTGTAGCATTGTGTTATCGTTTTTTTTTCAATACTTTAAAACAAACATAAATGATTGAGGCATACTATATATAGGCCATAGTATGCCTGCATGAAATGTTGTTATTCATTACAACAAAAATTAAGCAATAATCAAAATACATACTCATACAAATTTAACATCACAATTGAATGAATGTGTTAGAGAATTGATAGTCATAATTGGACAGAGATCTCCGATCGAAGTGTATGCTTATAAACTATTTGATATATAGGGCCTATCTTTTCCCTTGCTCACGGCAGTGAATTTGTTTTTTGTCATTTGTAATGAATACATATTTTTTAATTTAATTTATTTGAAATGGATTTCATTCCATATGATTTAATTCGGTGATCTCTTGAGTAGATATAATGTTTACACCCCCCCTTTCTCTCTCTCTCTCTCTCTCTCTCTCTCTCTCTCTCTCTCTCTCTCTCTCTCTCTCTCTCTCTCTCTCTCTCTCTCTCCTTCTCTTATGGAAATCGAACGCTCCTATTACCATGACTACTGTGTTTGTAGAACATTGTTATTCCCCACGATGAGAAGAATAGCTAGTAATAGTGCGTATGAACATAGTGCGTTGAGGTGTGTGTGTGCGAACAAGACAGGCTCATGCGTGCGTATACGCATATTGAACATCATTGTAAATATAAGACCCCGTTTGGTGCTGTTCACTGTATAGTTGATCCGTTTGTCAGAAACTTGACGCAGTTTGTAATTATTGTGTGTAAAATACTATAATAAATGTATGTATGATGTATAGTAAGATATTCGTCGTTTTAATGTGTTATATATAATTATGCATAATAATTGGATGTATAATGGGATTAACAAGTGTTATATCATTTTGGTGCAATTTAATTTAAGAAGTTGTAAGCGAATAAGTTGAAAATATAATTCAATGAGACAAAGGAAATATTAAAAATCATGTATGTTTTCCCAGATAAGTGAATCTTGGTTTGTGCTGTATTTCATAAATAGTGTGAACTGTATTATTGAACATGTGTTCATTCAGAGATGATCATGATCATATTCAATTTTCCAATTAAACATTTTGAACAGAGATAAACTGATGACGATACGTTTAATTTGAATTCTTCTTTGTTTGACTGGGGAACAATTGTAATTTCATCAATAAGGCATATCAGAAAGAGTTTTAAATGATTACTTTCAAGAGATCTCACGTAGAAAGAGAAGACTTTTATTATCTTTGTAAAATGGAATTTGTACAAAGTATTAAACTAGAACGTACAATACGAATGAAAAAGAAAACTGTTTTGTGTCTGAACCTTGTTATATATTACATCCCTGTTCGGTCTCCTTATATTGCCATTCTTACAATTTCCTAGTTTGATTTCGTCATTTCGAATGATATGAAATAGCAGTACTAAAGACGAACATTTTTAATTAAAACAAAACTCCCTCCGGTGTGTTTACTTTTCACAGAGAGGTTTTGAGTATAAATGAGACAAGAGGTTTGAGCTTCGAAGCCGATTCTTCTATTGATCTTGGTTGTTTTTTATATTACGAAAAGTCTCCGAAAGGATATTTAATTTTTATCCTTCCCTATGTTTGTAAAATCACTAATAAAATATAGAATGTTCTCCATTCTGCTGAAAATAATCTGTATGACATTGTGGGCAATGTATACGATTGTATATCAGCATCATTTTGCTAGTTTAATTTGAGTCATTTTATCGAAAGAGAAATCAATATTCATTACTAATATAATTTAAATAGGTATATAACACATTTATTGATTATACTTTACTTCAATTTACAATTTTCGAATGATAGAATACCAATCGAGACATCGATTAATGGATCAAGTATAACTCTTTCTCAATATGTTGTATCTATATCGATAGGCCCTACACCAATAACATTTTCCAGTGATCTTCGTTATATCATGACACTGGTCATTCTAGTAATATATTTCATGTATATGTTGAACACGGATTAATCTTTCATTCAAAATGTTCATTATTTTGATTGTGTTGAATAAAAATAATCACCACACCATAGTTTACACGGAACGAATATTTTTATCAATGAATGATTATTGCTTTTTGAAAATATAGACTTGAATATGAACATATAAATCATTCGAATGAATGTATCTAATTGAACATATATAATTGACACATATAATTCAATGTATAACCGAATATATAAGAAGGAATTGCATATATGATTGTGTAGTTCATTCAATCAATAATGATTATATCGAATATAAATTTCAGTAAACTTCAGTAACAGTTTTCAGTAACAAGAACAGAAACTTCAGTAACAGTTCTGGTTCTAAACAATAAATCAAATTTCAGTTTCTCAATTCTATCCAAATTGCTTTTTTTGTGTATATAGGTGATAACCAGTGAACACTCAGACTGAATTAAACAATTACATTGTATTAGATTATAGTTACAATTTTTAAACACTACAAAAAAACACAAATTGTTACCGCTTTACAGTCATTGATCATCGCTCTTTGAAATAGTGATGATCAGTGTATATTGAACAATATTTTATAAACACATTCTTTTGTTATAAGTTTTTATTAATGTCTCGTAGAAATGATGAACCAAATGGACCATTAGAACCATTGCTCGAGGGTGTCCACTCGTTTCACTCACGTAAGTTAAAATAGAAAATAATGTAGTTATTATTAAATTCAATGACAAAACGAACTCTTCGAGGTATAACATCACATTAATAAACTCGTATTTAACCAAGCATTATTCCTTCCATTTTAATAAAACTGTTATTTAAAATGGCTACTACAAGTAGCCTGCGGAGTTTCACTATGAAGAGAGATGGATATTATAATTTGTATCACATCTCCTTTTTTTACAGCTTGCTGGAGCGGTTACAGAATGTTCAAAAGCTCCTCCTCTTTTTATCAAAAAAACCACGTGTGCGCATGCGTTATTTCACATTTCGAATAATCATCATCGTCATCATCATGTGACACTAATGGGAGTTTAGTTAATATTACTCTCTATCTCTCTCTGATTGTGAAACTGCGACGCGGTCGATGTTCATTCCCTCCAATCCTCGATATTATAACATCAAAGGTAGACTCGTTTTAATTCCACTTTGTCTGGAAGGCAGCCCTACACGCACAACTGACTTGCTATAAGGCAATAAAATGGTAATACGTGTTTGTCGTCACTAATCAACTGAAAGGAACTCCAGAGAGAACATGTTCCAATAAAATTTTCCCCGTCATTGAAGGACAAATATATATGAGTCGACTATATAAGGCCAAGGGTTAGTATACGTAGATCAAGAATCCATTTCAACGAGCCGAGTTGGATGAGGGAATAAGCAGGGGTGGAAGAATCGTCCAACCAATGATGAAATTTGTTAATACAGTCGAGTCGTTACAGAGAACGGGAAATTGAAAATAAAGTCTTGTGAACTCTAGGTTGAACGAGTCGACGAGCAACGAAGATAATAAAAGAGAGACACGAGATTGGAGAGGGATGAGAGAGAGAGAGAGAGAGAGAGAGAGAGAGAGAGAGAGAGAGAGAGAGGCGATATGGTGTGAGGGAAAACAATTGGAGAGAAAATGGCGAGATAAAGGTATACGATAGAGAATTGCTAAAAGGGCTTGAGTTAGTTCATTAACTGTCCCTCCCTCTACTTTTTCCCCACCTTCTCCCCTATCAACCCCCCCCTCCCCCGAGTATTTCTTGACGAGATGCTGTGATCTTCATCTCTCTACGGGGGCAAACTGATGATCAAACCACAAAAGGGGAGATATACTCAAATATTAATTGCGAAATTCTTTTCATTTTGGTGGAGCAACCATCCGTTCTGGTCTACTTAATCAAAAACGAATCAACAAATACGTCGTCGAATGTCAATATATGCTGGGTGGCAGAATGTGACCTAATTGAAGTGAGAATCAATTAACCTGCTCTAGAAGCTTTATAATAGCATTAAAAAGCTTCTAGCGCAGGTAAGTTATATGCAATTATGATCGTGTTGAAGCTATTCAATGTACAGGATACATCCTATTTATATAGGCTGTTTTTATCTTAAATGAAATATTTTTGTATTTTGAATGAATAGTATAGGCTATATATTATTAACAATTCAACATATTGAATTATTGGAGAAGCAATTACATATCATAGAGATTATTTAAAATGTATAACCTTTTTTTTTTTTCAATGTCATTTGAATATTTGTGAACATGTTCAAACAGAATAACGTCTTGAACTTCATCAGCTGCTTTCATACAGAAAATTGGATACATTTGTATATTCGCGAATTACAAACTTACATGAATCAATCGACTGTTCACATAAAGTTGGAACATTGTACTTCAGAGAATCCCTATAGTCACCTTGTAAAATATCTAATCTTTGAACATCAGTCACATATATTTTTCCATATGAAATGACAATATTACTCTAGTTAGTCAAGAAGTAATTAATTATTGATTCTTTCTACATGAATTGAAGTTTTAATTGAAGTTTTTATGGGGGTGAGGGGTGTACTTAGCTTTGACAAATGGTTCAAGTACAGCACGTAATGATTATTTTTAATTTCATTTAACCTCGTTTGGATAAAATTAACTATATTTAGCCAGGCTTTTACATATTATATACACCGAGAGATTAAAGACTGGTTATGTAAATACGTAATAGGTAAATCAGGCAATAACCGAAAGTGAGATCCATCATCACACGTCACTTGTTATTGCAAGATAACGGGAACATGAACAGCGCCAATTCCAGGCCGGAAACTGAGGAGGGAGGGGAGGATGGGGGAGGGTGCACCTCAAATTGTGGAGCAAACAAGGTACGGCATGCGATCCAATAAACCTGCCCAGACGCACGCGATACTATCGCGCACACACTCACACACCATTTCCATACAAGTTTGATCATGAATTAACAAACTAGAATGTCACATTTATACATTAGCAACTATAATTTATAGCACGAAGTAAATTATTTCAATATCAATAATTGACTTGTTAGATTTTTGTTTTCAGCCAAATTTCCAGCAAATTTTAATTTCAGCAAAATTTATAATACCAATTAGTTTTGTATTTCCTAATCAAGGTAAGGAATCACAAAGTAGGATTTTTTGGACGAAGCATCATAACGATGACCACCCAAATTTGTTATTCATAAAGTACTAAAATTCCTACACTGAAGGCACATATTTTATGATATGCCCAACTAAAACTGCTGTGTGCCTGAAACCGTACAAATTCCATGCTGGAGTTTATTTCTCAAACAATTAAATATGACATTATATTATCAGTGTTTCTCATTCATGCTTGGTAACTATCATATAAGCGGCCGTATCAATGTCAAATCTAAATCTAATTAACATAATCATTATTACTATGAGTATTTTATGAATTATCAGAAAATTTGCACGATTATCAATATGATTCAATAGAAATGGTATTGGATACCAGCAGCATCTCATTTCGTCAGTAATATCTCGTAAATATAATTTAGACGAAATGTATAAACCGGCACCTCCACCAATTTCACAGTGAACCTTTCTTTTTCTCTTTTTTCACTCAACATGCAGTTATTAACCATTTGCACTACCTGCTAGGTCATGTTCTTGAAATTTATGATCATATGATCATAAATTCAATACTCGACGTTTAAAAGTCTTCAATTTTAACAATATTTAAACATTTGACGAAAACATTCAAACATTTGAATATTTGACGAAAAATTAAGTTTTCCCAAATAAGGCTATCGTTCAACAGTATTAAATAACCCGGACGAGCACCGCAATGGTTATCTCAGACAGAATTGATAAGAATAAAAGATCAGAAGAAAGAGAAAGTTATAATTTTGTGGTACATTTGGAGTTATGTGGAGTTTACGATTCAACTTTGACGTGAAAAAATGATCAAAAATGCTGAATTTGTTTATAATTTATCAAAGTGGAACATAGTTTGCATTGAACCTCATAATAAAATAGTATTTCCACAAATATTAAGAAATGTACTAACAAATTAATTCGATATTATTCATAACATATTCAATACCTCTTTAACCTTTTTGAATTGAATCGTTCTAAGTGATTGAGCCTTTTTTCAAACTCGTTCAGATTTTGAGCGACTGTTCTTTATAATATATGAACACCAGAGAATGTTTCTCAGAATCACGACATGTTATGAGAATGTATGGAAATAAAATACAATGCAACATTATAATGAAACTTACGTTGTAAAACTTGATTATCCTGTTAAATGAATAAGTTTTTACTAAAGTATATTACTTGGTGATAAACAAATTATTACTGAAAAAAAGCAGTGAACGAAGCATTATTCTGAATAAGATTGGCCTAAAACATCGTTGCCACGCCTTCCAAAAATTATAATCTGGAATAAAACCAATGAAGTATCATTAATGGGTTTTTAATACGTGTGTCGTGTACTAGCATAGTTTCACGAAAGTTAATTTTAGTTCATTCAAACGTATCATTATTCCCCTAATACAAAATGCGATGATAACGAAATCGACAATAAAATTGAAGAATTTTTGTAAACAACAGTTTAAAGATTCAAAGATCATCAGAGATTAGGCCGTGAGTAATTTTATAATCAATATTTAATGCCCAATACACATAGGTCTGAATGATGAGAAATCAAATTCAATCATGGACATCTGATTAGTCAAACAATCAATGAAACCATTTCAACGTACTCCTCCAAATGTGTTCCAAAATGATTTAATTCGATCAAGAAACATTTTTTTGGAAATGTTCAAAGGTTCCACATTTTCATCACCACTTCAATTCGCATGATTGAACATCTAATAATATACTAATAAACAAGAACAATAATGATAGTTATGGATCTTGAACAATGTTGTCAGCATCCTACCAGAACATTCATGCAGAATAAAAACCAGCTGCGGTGTAATTTGAAGAAATGTGTTTTAGTTTCAATGATTACTCTACAAGTGGAAGAACTTTTGTCGTGTCACAAAAAAATATTTTCAATATTCAATTCGCCATTAATACAAGAATAATTGGTCACGATTTGTTTATTCACGAACAAGAAAAAGTAATCAGTGAATATGAAAATAGAAACAAATTGAGTAGCCAAAAGTTTGATGTCGATTCATGTTTGAAACTAGCCTAATTGCTGATAACCATGGAGAGTACAGAACCTAGAAAATATCTTCAACTCAGGTCGAATCCAACTTATAATAATGATTATTAATAGAAGACAACTGGCACGAAAAATATATAGCTATACCGTTTTATTTCAAATTGTTCAAAACATGGTAACCTAACCACTTGCTCGACATCACATTGATCGATTCATGTTGGAGACAAATTTGAAAAATGTTTATGTCTCATTTTTGGAACAAGATTTTTTTGAATCTTCATTCTGAAAACAAAAATATATGATAATTCGGATATTTCGATAATTCGGGTAATTCTAAAGACGGTCGGCTACCGAAAATATAAAATTTATACAATTATAAAATATTAATCAATTTGGAAGTACATTCGACACTTCTGAAAGATGTGGTATTGTTTCTTGTCATAACCCGTCCTGAAATATGATTACACTCTGAACACATCACAGCTACACAAATATAACGGGAATATTTATGCCCGTTATATAGGTTCAAACGACCTATTTCTCTCGTAGAAAAAGATCTGTATAGTTATAAATACCGCATATCCTTTGTATATACATATATTTGTATTATTAAATCAGTCGAATTGTTGTCGCCACGATAAGAGACGCGTGGGGGTGGGGGTGGGGGTGGGGGTGGGGTTTAGGGTCATCGCGTGCACTAAAGGGTGATGGGGGTGACGCCGCCGTAGAGTGACACGGCTACTGGAGCGGAGTGATACAAATATCTGTTAGCGTGGTAGAAGTGGGCACCAGAATAAAAAACACTAAACGGCTGGATTTTTATTATAAACACGTCAAATGGTTCAGAGCATCACATGTCTTGATATTAAAAAAGACTCCGTATATAGTCATTGAACATGCGAGAGGGACACAAGCTGAGACAAACTATCAAATTATACTCGAATCCACGGAAAAATGAAGCGGTGAAACGGCTGGCTGCTAGTGGTGTGGGATAGGGAGGACGGTCGACCGGAACCTCTATCTTTCGTGGATAGGCCTATTATTGAAATATTTTATATAAAGTTATTTTCTCATTCCTACAAAATTTTTTATCAAGCCCTGATAATTTATAGGTTCGAGTTCATTAAAGGGAGATGATTTGAGTGGTTGAATTTGATATATCTGTCTGTTCTCTTCTAACGTCTCTTTCAAATAACCCTTTATAATGTTTCCAATTCAATTCTAATACGGGTAGGCCAATTCACATACATTTATGAAAAGTAAAAATTCGGAACTTACGAATTTATTTTGGGAATTTGTTGGAGCGACCCTGGCAGTTGGTGGAATATGTTCATTAACAGTTGTTAACAGTGAAAGTGATCAACATTTCAAAAATGAATCGTGCGCATATTTCGACAATGTCATTTATTAAAAATGTGTCATTGCTACCTGTATCAGTTTTTATCACCATTCGTACGCCAAATTAAATTGTAAAGTGCATTATGTTGTTGCTTCGAGTTTCGAATGAGATAAACATAATATAAGAATGAATTATTCGTGACATTATTATATTAAAGTTATAGCGTAAAACGTTATTTACGTTTTGGTGGAGGTGCCAGGTTTCAGGATCGTAAATTTGATCACTTCTTCGGACAGCTTTATTTATCTGATGTCCTATTCTTACTATAGCATTCTATCAAAGTAGTAGCAATCATCAAAATTATAGTGTCCAATCACAGCGAACGCTTGTCATTATCTATTCTAATATTTTTAAATCATTTCGAATTAATATTTTCTATGACTACATGAATCGATCGGGATCTATATAATAATTATTTACAGAACTCCAGGTCTAGTGCACAACATTTTATTTTCATTCGAGGCTCATATGTTCAATTTTGAATATAAAAATAATTCATTCGTAATAATTTCACAATAATTCAAAAATTCAGGTCAATCCAAATCCAAATTGAATGAAACATTGATATCAAACCAAATTAAAGTTTCTATAACCATAGATAATGATCGTTTCGAAAGTGCGTGCTCGAGTGCGTCTAGATTATGCGTCTAAAGACTATTCCAGTGGTCAGGGTGAAATATTGCTAACTAGAAGCGCTGAGGGTGCACGCGACCGAGTTACAGATTAGCTTAGCGTGAGGCTTATAATTAAATAATTGGTTGATGGTTGATGTTGTTTTATTTATCGTATGATATACAGGTCTACCACTTTAATGGTTAAATGGTGAGACCGTATGTTGCGTGGGGTGGAAAGTTAAATACATGCTAAAGATAACAATTTTACTTTCAAGTCGAGACAAGAGAAAAATAAATTAACCAGTATAGTAGGAGAGTATAGTTCCGAAAAAGATAGAAAAGTCACTTGATTTGAATGAGGATAAAAATACTTACAAATCAGATAAATGTACATGAGTTATTTATGCATTGAAGACCATAATTGCACGTAACTATTCAACTGTAAAGTGAATGAAAATAGTCAATTCATATTCGATCTTGTTTCACTTTCTTTACAGGTTGTGTTCGATACTTTTTGCACCAGATATGTAATTCATTCAACATGGCCGTATTTTTTCATTTATCATAATATTGAAGTAGGCCCACCATGTTCATATCGTAGGCCCTATATTATCAAATCTTTCACAATATTTGAGATTTAGAAACTGTTGTGTCTTTTATGATTCACTTAGCTCCATTTATCATCTTTTTATTCAAATTTATTATTCTCATTATTATTCTAATAATGATTAACCTGTCACACCAATTGTCAGGTTGTCATGGTTTTCATAGATATAGGCCTAACGATTATTTTTGATGCACCTATTCATCGGTACTGTATGTCATCACGTGCGGATTTTGTTATTGTTGTTGTTGTTGATGTTGTTGTTAAGGTGAGCATTCATAGGTTATCAAAATCGACCCAAATCCATAACCTACATTAACCTGGTATATAAAACAGCATAATTGCTATTAGCGGCATAATGTGCTGCTAGCCTAATAAATATCCACTTGGGCCTACTTCGATATATCTCATGACTAAACCGTCAGATGCATAAAATATATTATTTGTAATATATTTATAATATTCATCATTTATATTATATCATAATATATGAGTTACATTAATTATAATTTATAATTAAATATAGTCCATCAAAATTCATCGTCATGTCCATCTACACGATCTACCTTGTCACAGTCTTAGTTGAAAAATAATGGCTTTGTGTCACGTGTGCTACATCTTAATACAAAAACATGGTAGGTCTGTGAAGTATAACTCAAATGTAGTGCCAGGACATGATGCGCCATAAAGTACGTATGACCCATGGACGAAGAATAACCTCGATATTTTTATGATTAAAAGTTGTGACAGGGAAATTCATTTAAATAATAGATCCATCCTTAAACATGTTTAGATTTTTTCCAAGGTAGACAGATGCTGTCTGACTGATTGTTTTTCTATTTTCTCCCGTCACGCAATCCCGGTAAACCTATGATATTAAACACACATACAGCTATAAATTGATCAAACTAAAACCCCATCTTTCAAAATCACTTATCTTCACAAATCTATTTTAATATGTGAACTAAATAGCTCTCTCAAGCGACCTCACCAACTCAAAACCTGGAAGTATCCATATCAATCCCAATATTATACAATTCTTTTTTTAAAATCATTTTAATTGATAGGCAAGCTTCCATTCGAGAATTACAGTTTAAAGTTGGAGAGTCTAGTCTTATTTCTTGTTCTCATTCCACACTGCATGAGAAAAACTAAGAAGTGGAGGTCATTTTCATTATATTCATGACTTCATGAACCCCAATTTTTGTTGTGGGCCTACATTGACTTGTTATAATACATTACTTAATTTCGAATCGATTAAGTTCAATTTTTTTTTCATAATTACAGTATTATATGTGAGAGGTATAAGTACACATCAATGATAACTAATCGTATTGTCAATGTTCCCAGATTCCTAAACACAAAAATAAAGTCATATTTAATAAATATAAGATAACATTTCGATGGCATGAACTGTTTATGTGCTTATACCGCAATATCATTACCTCAATATATAGTAATGAACAAAGTATAGTTTTATTACCACAATATACATTAATGTGCATTAAATTACCACAGCATGTACACTCACAGTCACATAAAATATTTCTTTCGGAATTGAAATAGGAATCTACGAGTATGAATGCTGATAAGCATGATACCCGCAACTGTATTTTATAATATTTCATGATTTTTTTGTAATTAATTCTGTATCACTTTTGTAAAACCATTGTACTTATTTGTATTGATCTTATTACGCTGTACCATCTTGGTATCCCGCTTTGCGGACAGCCGTCAATAAATGACATTCTCTCTAGAAACAAGAGAATTCATAACAAAAAGCCGGAGAACAAAAATTGTAACAACTTGAAGGGCAAAAAGAGAATGCAAAAATTCCCAGGCCCCCGGGAAAAACATGGTAGATTTCAAATTTACTAAATCTAGACTACCGTCCTCAAATTGTCACTCATCTGAATTCTGTTTGTAATGTTGTTTCTTGGGTGATTTTCCAAATATGATGATGATAATATAATAATAATATGTTATACGGATATATAATTTCAATAATAACATGGATTATTATTGTTATGATTTTTTTTCAATTTGTATTGATCAAGTAACATTGTAACATGTACTATTAGACTATTGATAGCTGAATAGAAATTGCCGAATAAATTGATTACAAACATACTTGAAATGAAATCTATTATGCATATTTTACCACTAATCTTTGCGTAGATCTATATGTGTGAGCGTACTGTGTTGTTTGCTAGTTTCAGTGCGTTCAATATCAGTATTTTTTTCTGATACATTTTAATGTAGCTCGATCTTCACTTTAAGTGACCGCAAGTGTACGTCATTCCTTTGCTTTTCTCGAAGTCATGCAACACGAAAAACGAATAGTTATTAGTCAGCTGACTATAAAGAACTAGAACTAATGATTTTAAATCCTTGTGCATAGAAATAATAGGTATATGATTATTGTGCGTTATCTATGTTTTCCTCGGATTGAAGATAATAACAAGTACTGGTATACATTATAATCTTTTCTTAAAGTGTTATTTACAATTATTTAAGTAGCAAATAGCCAAGTATGTCGTGTTGGATTAAGATTGCGTGTATAAGTTATACTGCATGAATTCTACTGTTTTGTGTATGTGAGGAATGATACTGAATGTATGTATCACCGCACTGCATTGTTTGCATTTATAAAATTAAATACCCTAATTGAGCTGTATGGAGATAATTACACTTTCTTGTATGTGTTGAATTTTGATAAGCAGTGTCTATTTTCATCTGAAAAGTGACTTCAAGATTATTGAAATAACAGGATTTTTCCAAGGGTTTTCTATGTTATTTTAGATTGAAATAAATTATAGTTCATATTGGTTTGTTCAGATTGAGTCAATTAGGTTACTCAGATTGGGTTGATTCTGGCTTATTTCAGGTTTTTAGGTTAAAATCCGGAATACAAGCTAGACACTAGACTTTTATGGCAATAGAGAGTTTATTGTGATAACAATCTTCAAAAACGTTTTGAAGATCTATTCATACACAATAGTTGATAATCTTTGATGAACTTATGAGTATTATATATATATATATATATATATATATATATATATATATATATATATATATATATATATATATATATATATATATATATATAGCCTATATTATCATCATATTATATTATTTTATGATATCACATTATTGAATAATTAAATATGATCATTGAAATATATTATTCTTATAAATTTAACTGTCATTAGTGTGAGCACTAAATAATTCGATCTCGTACAAAATTGCTTACCTATAGATGATTTTGTTATATATCAAGCTATCATTTGTCGCTCTATCGAAAAGAGTATACACTTTCCCCAATTAGGAAAGGATATTTCACAACACCGATTAGGCCTACTATATGCTCGAATTATTCGCGAGTATGAATATTTGACCAAGTTACATATTTAATAATTGGAAACAAATAATAATGCAGTTATAATATATTTCTGCTCAATTATATGAGGATAAGAATAATATATAAAAATAAAACATATTTAACTATACAATTTTAAAATTCTATGTCTATTAGAAACTACTGGTCCAAGATTATTGTAACTAACTATACCCTTAATAAGGGTTGTTAGCTAGAGTAAATCTCTAATAAATTCTTTCTTCAAAAAGCCGAATATTGCGGTAAGGTCTGTCACCTTTACACATAAGATGGCGCCGATTTCAACAATACGTTTTACCGCTCTAATCCACGGCCCTCTTCACTCTCTTTCCTCCACGGATTTCACGGCTTTCTAAACTTGTCATGTCATTGTCGATCTTAAACATACACACAAACAGAAGAGCCGCTTGTTCCTAAAGAAGAAACATCTTAGCCATTGTTGATGAAGCATTATGAAAGAGGATACGAACTACGGATACGAGGCTAATGCCAACCTGATAGCGCTAATATACTTGGGGATAATAATAGTGGTACTACAACGGGCATGTTTCAAAGTGTGCACGCTATTCAGTAACATATAGAATATAAAATTAGCGGTCAAGTATTTGTAAAATTTCCTTTGTTACGTAGAGAAAAGTATATTTAGTTCTAAAATTTAAGTGACCAAGCTTGCAGCGTGATATCGTTGTATACACGAAAAATAGGAAAAGTATGGGTGTATATATAGGCCTATATATATATGTGCCTATTTACTGGAAGGACTACATTGAAACTACTTTATTACCACTTAATTCTAGAAAATAGATCAGAATAGGTATTCTTAATATTCAATTCCCAGCATTAATATGTTTCAACTTACAATAACTTCTAGAAATTAACACCCTCAAAAGTATAATCCAGAAATATACTCATCGATGAAAAATGTGAGTCAATAAAAAAATCCCTAAAATGTGCATTGAAGAAACAGTGATCATTTGAAAAAATTACATTTCCTAAACAGCAAACCATATCATTTACAATTCGTTGATCCTACATTGCATTTGCGCCGTCATTATTTGTCTCAATTACAGATAAAGCGTTATAGCACAATACCTATAGATCGCTATCGCTAATACATTATGTAGTTATAATGACACGTAACAAACCTATCACTATAATCGAACTGTAATAATTTATAGAAGAAATGTTATTAATATAATAAACTACAAATGAAAATGAATGTATTTTTTTCCGTTGAACTCTATATATTATCGTACAACAAAAAGTATTTAATGGTTGTATTCACGAAAGATAAAGGTGCGAACCATCCTTGCGCTAGTGATGTGTGATAGGGGAGACGGTCGATCGGAACCTTCTTATTTCGTGTGTAATTGTATATATAAATCATATTAGGCGATAATGGTACACGGTATAGTTTTGCGACTTTGCGTGGTGATATCCATTAATGTATAAACCGAGGGGACTTGCAATGAAATATAATGCCGATCTTATCTACATTAAAGTTGTCACCCAAATTATCCTCGAGCGTTCGTTAAAATGTCACATTATCTGAGAGATACTTAAAGGATATAAAATAGAGGAAATGTATTAATCGTAAATATAAAAAGAAAAAAGAGGTAAAAACTTTTTGATTGAATGGGACACTAATTAAATACGTTTAATGAATAGTCAAATAATTCACTTACGAAGAAACACGCAAACACGAAACAAGGAATATCCCGGTATCCAAAAATCGATGCAGGGGTTAAATGCATACCCAAATGGGTATACATCAATAAAGAAAATAATATGAGTAGGAATCAAATATGAAAAGAAGTGTTTATAAAGAAGTGTTTTTGAATATTTCTGACAGAGAGCAGATGAAACAAGCTATAATTTCCAACTATTGCTCATTTTCGTTGACTGTTCAGAGATGTAAAATATTATATATTGGCCTATATAAAATTATTGAGAAATAATTATTCATATAAATATATATATATATATATATATATAATTATGTGAATGTATATAGGCCTATATATATTCGAAAATGGTTTATATTCAATTTAAATTATATTATATCATATTTTTCCTGTCAGGTGGTGAAAATAGCGCTCTTGTGGTGCCCTCCCGACTCCACCTTGTCATTTCTAGTTTCATATGGTCATTTTTATTATATTATTTTCATACATTCCAAAATGTATTTTACCAACTCCACAGTCATAATTGATGTCTTTTCATATATATATATATATATATATATATATATATATATATATATATATATATATATATATATATATATATATATATATATATATATATATATATATATGTATATATATTGCATTCTTGCAATGCCATTTTTCGTGGCCTAGCAATTAGCACATCTACAATCAAAAGCATTTGAAATAACTATTTGTATTTCGATGTCATGTGGATGAAAAGAAATTGAAGAATTCAAAATTTCTGATGTTTGTTTGATTAATATGACATCTTTTTCTTCCATGCAGACTTTACATTGCAAAATATACAGCTCTACCATGAGTGTAAAAGTGTTTTGGCTGACCATTACATTTAAATTTCACTTATATTTCTATCCTATTACTCCATAATTTTTAAATCCAAACCCAACACATTTATATTGAATTTTTCATGAAGAAATATGTGGAGCATTTTTTTAATGAATCATTCTGATTCAATACTACCCGGTATGAAAAAAAACAATGGAAACATTTCTACAAATGTGAATATCAGGCCTGTATTTACATAGCACTGCATGTACTATATTAATAGTATTGTGCCAAACAGTTTTTAGCTGCTGATTGACAAATCGCATGCACAAACGTTAAATAATAAATATACAAAATACAATTATGATCTGGTAAGTATATAATAATAATTATAGACGAGTATAAAAAACTTGTAATCTCGACTGAGGATCAAAGTAAAAATCAATATGATTACAATTGTAGTTATACGAACGCGCTGCATGTGGTCCTAGTTTAATTATCCCCCCTCCTTTCCCTGCCCTCCCGTACACCCGTCACTCACCTACTCTCTGCAATACTACCTAATCAAGGCTCCCTTTGTTTACAACCGTCAAAAGTAGGCCCAACCGCAACAATCGTTAAGGAGTAATTATTAATTATTAATAGAGCAGAAAAATAAAACACTCGGAAAAACAAATAAATCAATATAGGTTGATAGAAATACTAAAAAAAAATTATCTGAATGCAACTTTTCCTTTTTGTATATCAATTTATTTCATAATTGTTATTGTTTTATATTATATAGAACTTAATTGGCTTATAGTTATTCGTACATTCTATTGTTACATTCTGAGCTGGGTTTAGTTATTAGTAGACCCTATTAATTTGTATGAAGCCGATGTAGGCCTATAGTTGATTATATTTTTATGGGAACGTTGCTTTTAAATAAACTTCTCCTAGTATTTTCACAACACTGGTCATTTCTATAGTACGAACCCGAATAACTACTTTCGTATCATTCAAATAAAATAATATATGATTACATTTAAATTTTCTGTTGAATATCTATTCACATGGATCAAGTATGCCTACTCAACACGAGAGTCAACAACGTTGTCAAAATAATAATTTTCGGTATTCACAGATTATTTTGTGATTGGAAATCATATTTTTGAATCGATCATGTTCCAAGAACCCGGGGAACAGATTCAAGGGACAGATTGAATAATATCGAACTGCGAGGGTAGAGATTCAAACTCGGCGGGGTGTAAACGTAACGTATACTCCGAGTTCCAACTCTAGCCGACAGAGCACGTTTGTGTTGAAATTCAACACCCCTCAATGAAACGAGATTTACTTGGAATAATACTGGGTATACCAGAATAAGTAGGTTTCGCACTCACTTAATAGAAACACATCCAAAAGTTGTATTTGTATATATGTATGAGGGAATTATGATATCTCAGGATGAGACTTACGAGAAGAAACACGACTACGGACTACATGTTTCAAAAGCGTTAACTCATCACAGTGGCAGCGAGATTATGTAATTATATAAGTTTTTGCGATTATCTAGTTTGAAGACAACATTCCTCCTTCGCGTATACAAGACAAGTATAGTATATTTTTATGTCCTCTACGGAAATATGATTGATCCCTATATTCGTATATCTTATTAATATTTATATTACCACTATAACAATGTGTAATCTAAAAGTTACTTAATTACATTTTGTATCTCGTAATCATGCTCGATTGTGTTTACCACCCCACAAACTAATTTCACTCATTGTTTTTGAAAAGGTTGGAATCACTCGAATGAATTCTAGAAACCAATTGAACATTGTTGTGAAAATTGAATCACTAATTCGAATTTATAATGTTAAACCTGGTCTAAACGTGCTATTAGTATTATTTTTTTGTTATAATGTATACAAAAGGGGAATATTATGCTATAGCAATGAATAGTGCCCTCCAACAATTCAATTACTTCATTTGCATGACAAATGGCAATCTATATCTCTTTCTGTGTGTGTGAGTGTTTCTCTCCTTCTCTCTCTCTCTCTCTCTCTCTCTCTCTCTCTCTCTCTCTCTCTCTCTCTCTCTCTCTCTCTCTCTCTCTCTCTCTCTCTCTCTCTCTCTCTCTCTCACTCCACATAACTCCTTTCTCATATTGAGAGTTTGGAATGACAGAAAGCTAGAACATGGTCAGACATAATATGGGGTGGAATTAAAACTATTGTGCTAATATTATGACCATTGATAATATTATTATTTTGATATTGTTAATGTTTTTTTGTTTATGCATGATGATACATTATCATTATCATCATTATTATTATTACTAATATTTGTATAATTATTATCATCATCAGTAGTAGTTATAACATAGTTAGTTATAAAGTTATATTATAATGTAACTTGAAATCTAGTTTCTGATGTTTATGAATGATTTTTTATTTCTAAGATCATAATTTGAATTCTTCAGTTGTCGTAAATATATGAGGCAGAGAATATATATTTCATCCATACGTTATTTATATATATTATTTTTTTTAAACAAAAAAAAGGATTAGAAAAAACATAACAACTGTATATAATTATAAATTAATCTAATACACACATTTGTCCATGAAAGGAAGTGAGTCGATACAAAATATGGTCCAGAATATAAATGTACAATTTATTAATGATGAATACTATTCGATTTGACATATTATCAATATGCTAAATGATGGTATTTGTGAATGATCAACTAAATTTACATGATGGATTTGTTGTACATATATATGTCGGTACACAGTAATAATGTCCACCGCTTTATTCCAAATCCAACAGTATTGGTAATTTAAGTTCACATTTGTGTTCAATATTTTAATAACAACAAAACACAAAGCATCCGTACGAACAACATAAAGTGATAAAAAAAAATGGTATAGATTGCTATAGTAAGGGTTGCTGATGAGATATGGAAGGGGGAATGAGGAAAAGGGGGTGAGGGAGGAGGGGGTAGTTCGATAATCAAAAAAGTTATTATGAAAATGTAATTTGGCAGGTATTTGAAAAGAACCGTCCAATATGAATAATAATAACATAATATACATGTATACATAGGTTTATCTATTATAATGGGTAGAATGCTATTGAAAAACCCTGTCCCCAGTTTATATACAAAAGACTGACAAATTAATTTATGCTAACCATTTATGAGGCCGGCCGCTTTGACATGTGTGTATAACGTGGTATATAGAAAGTGTACTGGGGTACATGTGTGATGCTGTGCCGGAGGCGATTCTCTCCAACAAACAATCACGAATCTCGTTAGAAACTCAATGCGATTTTTCCGCACAGAAAATGAACGCTTGAATTTCGGACAGTGACGGCCGCAATTTAAATGTAGGCCTACCCTTATTCACAAATTACCGTACGTTTCGTGAAACATAGTGATGATGTTTATTATTAAAATATATTGAAAATCGAGTGATATGTTTTTTGTATATTTGTGCATCTAATTTTGTGCTTTCGTTTTAGTTAACTTGATCCAATTAGAATACTGTGCGATTGGAAAAATGAAATAGTTTCAACAGAATAATTATTTTCGATTTTCAATGTTCAGTATTTTATATCATTATTTCTTTTTGTGATTATGTAAATTGAGAAAGCATCGGATCGTCAATTCTATCAACTATGACGTTATTTGAGGGAATATGGAAGTTAAAATGATAGATCACATTAATGAGAGATAGACATTCCACACATACATTTCAGTAATTCGCAGCATTTTATATACAACTTTCAAACAGTGATTTTAGTATTAATGAAACTTTAAGCAATAGTGATGAATCGCAATCATCAAATTAATACATATACTTTGTTACAAACATGTAACAACAAATACTAACTAGAAAAATCAACCTGTTTTTTTTTACATCAATCCACAATATTTAATTATTCAATCCTTTTTCCTTCTCTCGAGGATTTCATTTAAATCAGTCATGATAGATTTCACGTTATAACTGTATACAAGCTATATAACTTCACCATCCACCAGCTCCACTCTCTCTAGAAGCTCCCTCCATACTTCCTTATCACTTTCCGTCAGTTTTCTCCTCATCACTTCTTCTTATCTCACCCTCCAATACGTAATATGACTCAATTAAAATGTATCACAAACTGGAGCGTCACACACATCAGAAAAACCACAGATATTTAGGTAAAATTGTATAATGTGTGAAAATAGATAATGACGATTTCTTCAAGTGACAGTAGAAACCTTGTGAGTCAGTTATAGTTTAAATCTCAACTATAAGGCTATCACTATAGGGCTAGGATGTTAAAAGCTTTGAAACTGCCAAAAAGGCAGGTAAATAGTACCGGTACCTTAAAAACTGAAGAAAAAGACCTTTCAATAAAAAAAGTACCCATGAAATTTTTTGATTTTACATTGATTTTTCTGTACGTTGGGGGCTATAGGTTCAATTACTTGTGCTTTCTTTCTTTTTGACCAAACATATTTTAACATCTCAACAAAATATCAATTTGAGCTTAAGAAATTATATTTTAGACTGAGAAAATAGATACATTCCAACCCTCAGTATTGGAAATACATTACAAGGAGATCGATATGGACTATAAGGATGTGTCACATCAACATCGTCATGGTCTTCTTCATCCAAACGCCTTCAACTATGATGTCATGGCCCAACGCCCCCGTCTACCTCACCCAAATCTTATGAGACAACTTCCAGTCTCTCACCATGAGCTCAGATATACTTACATTCACGAGAGAAGAAGGTTAGGCTATACCTATTCAAGATAAAAATTTATTTGGAACGTGAAGAGAGAATCGCAGCAGCTTTGAACATTACACGTGTTTGAAATATGTTGCTGTGTTTCTAATCGTGAATCTCGTCATTAAAAACCAATACCCTAAAAAAAAGTCATACCTCAAAATAGGACACCTTTTGGAAAGCTCAACAAATTTCTAGATTACAGTGCATAATAAAGTGCTGATATGATCTCAAGCTTGGTGACCATCTAAGAAACACGCGGTGAATTTTCAGTATATTTATATAGTAACTTCATCAAGGTGCTAATATGCGCTTTTGAATGCTGCGGCTCCCAATCTAAATTTAACCATGATATTTGATTAGTTCCGATTTTGTAGATGAGACTCTTCTTTCGTGAATACAAGTATATGTCCTAGATTTCCATCACTTAAACAAAATTCTTCTTCAACAGCCTTCTAAATTATCTGCCAATGTCGTTCTGTATTCGCGCGTTAAAGTCTCCCGTCCGTTTTCTTAGAAATGGTGTTTCCCATCTTTAGAAAGCGGTGGAGTGAAGCGTATGTGTTTCAGCCGCATCAACGGACATCGAGCTTATTTGACAGACTTAAGGTATATTAACACACTATGTACTGTAAAGATGGTGAGACGTTTATAGAAAAGGTAACAGATTGGTGGACAAAAGGTGTGAGTGTATTTGTTGGAAATGCTTTCTGGTCCATTAAGGAGTTTTAGGCTAGAATATTTCGTGAATTTTAATATGTTGTGAAGTTATACGTTGTGACCATATATCAGATAGGTAGGCCCACATTTCCACAAATATCTGGGATTACGTTTCTCTGGTTTTAAGCTTCTAATGAAAAAAACATATTCGTGAGAAACCTTAATGCATTTATGCAATTATATTTGGTTTCAAATTAACTTATCAAAATATCTCCTACTATTGCTGTTGGTAATCTTTATATTTATCTATCATATAGTTTAAAAATGTGGTATATACGACTCGTGTATTGATACTAGTGATTATATTTATATATCAAGGTGTCCATTGTGAATCATCATGATAAAACTATTGGAAAAGCACAATTTTAAAACGTTCCGTATTACTTAGTGTAGGTATATAAATTTCTATAATAAGCATTGAGTAACCAAACTTTGCTATTTAATAATACACACAACTTATGTACCGAATCACATGCGATTGATGTAGCTGCTGATAACATCAAATTGACAAAATTTGACCCATTTTTTGGATTATAACTCTTTTGCCTATGAATACGCAATTCTCATCCTATAGTTTCTGATGCAGATCTCTCTCCATAGTATAGACACCAAATAGTGAATTGCTAGATCTTTTATTTTCGCTCCTAGAATGAAGTTTAAATTACTTTATGAATCGTTTTATTGTGATTCTCGACGTTTACTTGATGAGTAGGCCTACACTTCATTAAAGACAGAAGAAATGCTGTTGCTAAAAAATTATACGTTAATAGCTTAATGCTTAATGCTTATGTAGGCCTATGTATATGCTTAATGCTTAATGCTTTTATTGTGATTCTCGACGTTTACTTGATGAGTAGGCCTACACTTCATTAAAGACAGAAGAAATGCTGTTGCTAAAAAATTATACGTTAATAGCTTAATGCTTAATGCTTAATAGGCCTATGTATATTTTTTTTTGTTTCTTCATGAATGGAAATCCATAAAGTATAAAATTACAACTATAGACCTATGTTGAATGCGAAGTGGAATATGGAAGAAAGTTATGTAATTTTTACCATGGTTATAGCACATTTTCAGCTTATATAATACTGATGGCACATATCTGGAACGCTGTCGCCTATTTGTACGTTAACTGTATCCAATGTATTCATTTTTCAAATAAATAAAAACATTTTAAGCGTTTGAATTACTTTTTACAACATTATGCACAGTGCACAATATGCAACAAGCATACTTAAATACGAGTGAGAACATAACACAACAGATTACTAAAATTAACAGTATTGCCAACTATTTTAAACTAATACTAGGCAAACGCGGAATACGCGTTGTGAGATGAGCGAAACTCTACACACCTTGATCATATAAAATGAACTTTATCCGATGCCAATGGATCTGGGAAGCCGTGAATTTAACAATGCAATATTTTTCCACTACCGGTAATATTTCTATATTTTCTATTAATAAAAACCATGTATTAAATTATTTTCTTCGAAACGGCTGGCCCGAATTACACGTCAATTTTTATTAATGTGTGTTATTTCTGTGTTCACATTTGAGGAAAATTTGGATCATATTGGAGAGATTTAATTTTTCAATTTTTTCCGCCCAGCCTGATCTTATGGGGTTTTTAGAAACTTTGAAATAATGTTTCTCAAAAATGGTCCAACCGATTTGACCCCAAAACTATACAGTTCTGAGTTGGATAAGTTTGCGTGTATAAAAAAATTTCATGTCAATCGGTCAAACCCTGCTACCTGTGCAATGCCCACAAACAAACAAACAAACAAACAAACAAACAAAACACACAGACAAAGCTCGGTAAGAGTTGCATGGAAATCTTCGCTAACGCTCATCTGATAACTAATCCAACATTAAAAAAATTATGAATAAAAAAACACTCGACAAAGTTCCAGAGTGAATGGTCTAGTAGACGTCGGTCGGTATCGGTAGCCATATTTCAATCTAGCTCAATCTAGCTACATGAAGAGAATCCTCAAACTATCGACATGCTTTCAGTTTAGTTGGCAAGAGGAAGCAACGAAATTTAGAGGTTTGTATAAACCATCAGATATTGTGTACAGGAACGAAAAATAATAAAAATGCACTATAGTATACACACAATATTATAATATTTATTTAGACATGTGGCCGAGTGGTTAATACTGAACCGTCATTCAGAAGACCGGGGTTCTATTCCCGCCGTGGTCGACCATCCTGATAGGGTTTTTTCGTGGTTTCCCTTTCTCGTTCAGATCAATATTGGGATGGTTACCTAACAACAGGTCACGACCGACTCCTTACCACTGTCCAAAAACGCCTGATAAAATATTTCTTCATCCTTTCATCTCATATATCTTTCACCGACGCCAATAGATCGTAGTAATTAGTAGAGTGCGTCGTTGAACTCAATATAAATTTGAAAATATATATATTCTAGGCCTATAAGAGCATCATTTTTGTCAGATCGTCCTATCATACGTAGGTCTAAATCATTATCCAACTGAATCAGAATTATTAAACATTTACCATTACTATGATTATCATCATTACACTGGAATCATGTTATATTATAAATGCTGGTGAGGTTCATCATATAAATAGTTCACATTGGAACGCGACTTCGTATTCTAATATACGATCAAGCAAAGCACTTCATCACTGAATCTACTGCAAGCAATCATAGAAGCTCGAAGCTTTGATCTCAACATTAACAGTATAATATTCGTATTCTGATTAAAAGCGGTTAAAACAATTTTTTCTTATTAATATTTGCTTCACTTTGAGCTCAATTTCTTTCATTTCCAATATTTGAGTAAATTGAGTGAATTGCTTATAAGCAGAACCGCAATATTGGAAGTTTGAGACCCCCCAGTTGGAAATTCCAAATTAATATCTGTAACTAAGTTCTTAGTCACCAAACTACGTTATCGTCAAAGGATGCTTTAAGGCGATTTGCGGTTATGTCATGTACTGAGAAAACGCAATAACGCCACTTCTGTTAAGAGTGAGTTTTCATAGTATAGCGACGACTGTATCGGAAAGCACAGCGCTCAAATATATGCATTCTGGTATCTGATCTAAAATTTTGTTCAGTTGACACCGAACGTAAATAGGTTGTTCAGTGATAGTCAATATGGTCACTAAGCTGACGTTCAATCAAATATCATCGTATACTGCCAGTGCCATCTATAGGTATTTATTGGACTACCAACTATTTCTTAGGAAATGCAAATTTCAATACAGCATTTGTTGATTGTGAAAACATAATGTTTATAATGAAATGCAGGACGAGAGAAATTTTCGAAAAGTGAACCCAGACATGGAAGCGATTCTTCTGAAAACCTTGTTCGTTCATTTGGATTAAAATGTGTTAATTTTGGAAATACGATTTCATTGATCCCAATAACGGTCAAGAATGTCTTCGAAGGTGTGCACCATATACTACTTGGTTCTGGGCTTTCCAAATCCAATGGTTCGTTAAATGATCCGTTAGACTAAACTTTCCACCTTGGATTAGTGGGCGTGCGCCCCACCAATCGACATTTGCGCCCACCAATAGTTCATCCTTCTTCAATATATATATATATATATATATATATATATATATATATATATATATATATATATATATATATATACACTGGCGTCGGAACCGGGGGGGGCAGGGGGGGGCAATGCCCCCCCCAACTTTCAGCCAGGGTTCTGCAGGTTCAACTTTCAGCAAGGGGGGGCAAGAAAAAGGTCTTGCAAAAAAAAATGAAAAGACGAGAAATAGAAAAGACGATAGAAGAAGGAAGAGAGAAGGAAAGAAAGAAAAAAGAAAGAAAGAAAGAGTAAGAAGGAAAGATGTAGACTTATTTAGATGGATCAAATCGTATATAGATTCATATTTCACATTGCATAGAAAATCAAATATCAGATGGGCACCTTCAGTTTTAGGAGAAAATTGATTTTTGCATCTAAATCTCATCTGGAACACGTTGAACCATATTAAAAAGGTGTGATTTAAAGGAATTTGGTGTACTGTTTTGGAATGATAGCTCTGGTAAGTAGTTATTAGTTATCAGAAATCAACAAACAACCCTACCGGCAGTGCTTCTTCCAGATATAAATTATTCATTACAATTTTTGTAAATTTTGTAAATTTCCAAAATTCCAACAGTCGTAACAATGACAATACAATGAAATGGAGAAAGGGAACTTCCAATAAGGGTCGTTCGGTGACTGCCAGGGGCGTCAAATTTAAGGGGCGCTATCGGCGCACATTTGTAACATTCTATTAATAATAATATGCCATAAATCGTATTCTATTTCACTTGTGCATTATTGGGTGGAGAAAATGTTATCATTCGAACAGCATTGTTATCGAAAGACATAGATTTTTCTTGGATCAGCCATTCAGCAAAACTAGCTCTTACTACACTAAAGAATTCATGAATTCCAGAAATTTCGTCCAATTCCCAAACCCGTAGAATCGCATTTAAAAAGATAAATTCACAAAAATTTCCCTGCGGGGCTTGATTCCTCCCTCACTCGCATTCACTTTCACTATGCGCATATAGTTTTTGGGACTCATAATTTAGTCCTTGCCCGTGGCGCTAAAATGAGCCAGACTGACCCTGCAGTTACAATAACTATGTTTGGCAAATATCAGTTGGGCACATCTAGTTCTTCAAAACAATTAATTTTGTCATCTAAATCTTATCTGAAACACGTTAAATCGTGTTAAAAAAAGGTAATTTAAAAAAATTCCCTGCGGGGCCAGAGGGGGTCCTTCCCCATTGCCCTCCGCGGGTCGCATGCTTCGCGTTAACTGGCCTTTGTACAACTGTTCTTATATGGCATTTTCTTTTCCAAACTGAGATCCCCCCCTCCCCATCTTGGTATTCTCAGTATTTTGTCCTTCTATCCTGAAAAATACCCAAATGTTATTGAATGTGTGGCACCCCATACTTCCTTCCTCCGCGGATCGCAATTTTTGAGCTTGCCCCCCCCTACTTTGAAAACGTTCCGACGCCCCTGTATATATATATATATATATATATATATATATATATATATATATATATGTTTTCCTACGAATAAACAAACAATGGAACAATTATATTTATCAATATGAATTATATTAGTCGACATTCTACTTGTTTTACACAAAGTATACAAGTACAGGGTTGGTTTGTACGAAAATGAATCTGAATTCCAGAGCAAGTGACACGTTTTTCGAATTCATTCTATCTCTAGCACGACTATAGCAATACTATCTACTCATCATTGCGAATTATCAATTCACACAATGCATGCTTTGTGTTTCATGGCCAACAATATTTTGCTCTAATCAAGTACAAGGGACTACTCTAACTTGGCCTCACGCTTGCCGACAAACATTCAACGTTATTGCTTGCTGGCATTCCCCAATTTATATTCGAGCCTCTTCTAGGTATTGTTTATCAACAAACTAAAGCTGATTCTAACTTTCATAATATCTAGAGCTCAGTCCGGTACGTTTTCAAGTACGAGTCGCGTTAATTGTGATTTGTGATCATTTACAATGTCACAAATATACATAACAAACTTCAATATATAGTTTTTTGGCAAAACGACCACCCGTCCCAGAATTCATCAACACGAGCTTCATCAACTACATCTGATTCTGGTAAGATGATACAAAATGTCAAAGTCAATTAGTTAATCAGACAAAGAAAACGCAATATATATTGCCTTCTCGATTTTGAGATAGCTCCTTATTCAATAGAATTTACATTTGAATGTATTATAAATTACTTTTTCGTAACACATTTCATTGCACACCTTCTCCCGCAAAATGTTTGAGGCTTAGAACGTATAAATATCACAGGGACCATTGTTAACCGCAGTGTTCAAAAACTGCCTCCGGGGGCTGTCACCACCCAGACCTCGTTTTCGCGCGCGGCGTGTGTCCAGCAGGGCGGACATTTTATTTACGTAACCTGTGCCCTCTCGACGACATTCCTGAGGTAAAAAAGGGCAATAACAACGGGTGATGAAGTTCACGCAAACCTCTGAAAACCTTGGTTTAGTGAGAAAAACACATCAACAATCATCGGTTGACTTTTGGACACAGCAGAAACAGTTTACATATAAAACAAATAACAATACATATAAGTGAACAGAATGAAGTCAACAAAGCACGATAACCCCCAAATGGATTTAAGCCCCAACTGTTATCAAGTCATAATCAAGTCACGATAGAGATCGAATGTAGAGGAAATTAATGAGTTGCGTGTTGAAAATTTTACCCAAAATTCAATACATAAATATTGACGTATTTTTATGGTCAATTTGAATTATATGACAAACAATTATTTAATCAGGGCTCAATTTTTTTATATTGGGTTTAACGACGCACTGTTATGATAGCTTAGATATAATGGCGTCGGATGGATGATTAACGAGATGATGGGATGAAGGTTCTTGGGTACTGGGAAGGACAGTGAGACGGAAGCGGTCATGGCCGACTTATCGTAGGAACCATCCTGGCATTAGCCCAGACTACAGAGGGAAAACCATGAAAAAAACCTGTAAAGATGGTCAGCGGCGGGGATCGAACTAGGTTTGAAATTCCCCTCGCCTCCCGGATCAAAAGAAGGGAGCGCGTTAACCACTGCGCTGCATTTGTCGGTGGCTCGATATTGATTATTAAGTATGATTAAAATATCCAGTGATATTTACTTGGAGTTTGAGACGGTATTACGACCAACTTTTAGAGTACATTCTATTTATCGAATACTGTACATTTTTAATACATTCATATACAACTTTGGCAAAACATTTTGGAACACATGAGATATCTCATTTTCAAGTTGACCATTTTGTAAAGGGTTAAATATATATTTTCATGTCAAAAATGAATTCAGAATCAACTCAAATAAATTGGATTGAATATCAAAGTTAAACTTGACATCCAAGCGAGTCGAAAAGAGAGAATAGTTGTTCGGTGGCCTCGGGCATCGAGCATCAATATCAAGTTAGAATATTGATACAAGATCAACAAGCACTTGGTCACCACGTCAATGGTACACAAGTCAATAAAGATATTGTATAACCTTAACTCCTTGTGCACACGGCACCACAAGAAGACAGTCGCCCGCAGCGTCTCAACCGCCCGTCTGTCTCAGTCAGTCAAGGCATTGCCTTGGAAACTGAAGTTGTTTAAATCCCCGTGTTCGAGATTTCCCTGAGACGTAGGGCCTAATCTTATTATACCTAAAAAAAGCAATATTTAATTACAAGGGAAAAACAACGAGACAACATCAAAAGTACCAATAATTTTATGTTATTCACTATATATAGCTATAGTATAGCCTACTTGGGCCTACTATAGACTACCTATATGATGGGAAAATGATTGAGGCCTAGATATGATCTAATAAATATACTCATGATATATGTTATTCAATTATTATACAATTATTGATTAGCAACAATTCTGGATTAACTATTCAACATGGGCCTACATTAAAAATTAATCCAAATATCTTGAAAACGAAATATTGCTCACCTCCAGAATAATAGAGAATATAGATGAGTAAAAATAATCATTTGTGTATAACATTGAATTTGATCAATGGTTTTATTACTTTTATTATAATTATGGTATTTTCCCAAATAAATTATTTCAACATTATTTGTTCTTAGACTTTTTTCACAACCCCACCAAGTCATGAATATACATGAACAGTTCTAGTTGGTCGTTTTGGAAGAGGAAGGTATCAAAAAAATGAATTGTCAAGTTTCTGTGGAGGTGCCAGGTTTATTTATGCTCACGAGAAAACTAAAATTTCTACCATAATCCATGTAATTAGGAATTTAAAAATGAACACAGACACAGACATATAAAAGGTTATTGAAAAATAGAACATGAAGTCTTCGACAGAAAAAGTAAAAACCGAATGCATTTCCAAAATTCAATATGACCGACGAAGGGCTACAACAAAACTGTCAACAATATAATATTTTGATTACAGGCATCATTGAAAATGAAATGTGCTCGGTTTATTCTGTGACATTTCACTAGTTCTACTTTTCAACACTTACAGCGTACCTGTAACTTCTTCTGCCGAATTGCACCAAGTCGAACCAAATGACGAAAGTTCATTGAATGGAATGGAGGTTCCATTCCAAATTTCAAAATTTCATATGAAATGCACTGGAAAAAATGATAACGTGTATTGAACACACCTTCATTTTGGATGCCTACTTGATTCACCTATTAAAAATGTCAATAATTTTAGGAACTGATTTGTTTAACTTCCAATAGCTTTCTTATTGAAGCTTTTAAAATATATTTCATTTAAAAAATGGAACATTTTCATTTTCATCTTTAGAACGGCTTATCCGAGTCATATTAAACCTCGGCCTAGTGTGCATCATTCGTGTGCCTGAATTATTCGGAGTATTTTCTGATGATTATTGTTTGCTTAACGACCCCGCCAACAGCTAGGTTATACGGGGGTACGAATGAGCAGGTGTTTATGAAACTATGAAGTGATGATGAGTGAAAGGACGTTCACAAAAACCCATGCCTTATGCGGGATTCGAACCCAAGCCCAACGGTGACTTCAGTGTCTGAAGCGTGCCTCAGCTGACTGAGCCAACGAGGGCGGCAGGGAGTATTTTCTTTTTTTTATATATATATTGGGTTTAACGACGCACTGTTATGATAACTGAGATCTAATGGCGTCGGATGGATGATTAATGAGATGATGGGATGTTGAGATGGAGGTTCTTGGGTAATGGGAAGGATAGTGGGAAGGATGCGGTCATGGCCGACTTATTGTAGGAACCGTCACAGCATTAGCCTGGACTACAGAGGGAAACCATAAAAAACCTCTGTAAAGACGGTCGGCGGCGGGGATCGAACTGGGTTCGTAATTCCCCTAGCCTACCGGATCACATGAAGCGAGCGTGCTAACCACTACGCTGCATGTGCCTAATTTTGCCTCTTGGTTATTCTTATGAGGGGTTTCAAAATTTCGAAATTATTTTCCTCAAAGTGGTTCGACTGATTGTGTGCCTCAAAACTCAAAACTATGCAGTATTGAGCTATAAATTGGATGATAACATATATGTTTATGCCAAGTTTTATCCGATGTTTTTGTTTGATTTGGAGAGCGCGAAAAAAAACATGACAAAAATAAATAATACAGCTGATTTTTAAAAGTAGTCTCACGGTGAATATAAATCTCTTCTTCGTTCATCCAACAAAATAATGAACAAAAATCGTTTGAAAATTCATGGAATTAATGGAAAAATTGCAATTCCGAAAAATGCATTGAATATATAAAAATACAAATTACGTATAATTCAATTATTATCAACTGTGATTTACAGTGATGAAGTTATAAGTGTCTGTTTGGCTTCATCGCGAATAACATATTTATTTTTAAAATTGAATCTCAAGTGCACACCATACAACACATATACCATATTTGTTGTATAAACATTGAAACTAAACCTCTCCAACAATAGAGGAAGGTATATATTGAATCAAACCAGAATTGCTAAGAGTATGTTTATAGAGAAGGGAAATAGAAAGGACGTCAGTGAAGGGGAGGGGGGTTAAATGGGTGGTAATTTGAAAATATACGCGTAATTGGGCTCTAGTGAAAAAGATGAACCGTGAATGGTCTTTGATGAAAAGCGTGAGATGAAATTATGCGTGTTGGTGATGTATTTAGAGTATCGGTGAAAGGAGGGGGGAACATCAAGTATACGAGTATTTAGAGCAGTTTATAAGGCGGATGGAGACGTTTATAATATCAACACCTGGACACAGATTGTTTACACGCAGAGACCCCCTGGCGTGACGATCGCAAGGCGACAAAACCGTCGCGGCCCCTTTTAAAATACGTGATACAGTAACACTACAGATACTGGCTATTGTCACACCCCGAGTTCTTTGCAGAAACCTACCACCTATCGTTACCGCTTTTTATACACCCATCACCTTTGCCAGAGTATTTAAAACCTCTTTTCTTCAATGCGGTCGTGTCGGCACAGCCACCGGCCATTGAGACCGCAAACAGTAGCGCTTTAGAGGTGTCTTATAGACTCATTCGCAGCATGTAAACTTGTGGGTTATGGAGTATTATATAGTGATAAGTAGAACCTAATACGGTATGTATACGTGTTTTTCAACAGCAAAACTCAATAGGGGGTAGGCCTATATTCATAGATATACAGATGTATTTATTGGAGGGAGTGGTGAGAAATGAGACGGTGGGAGAGGAAGTTTTATTATATTTCTAATATATTTTATATACACTGATATATTTTATATGTATGCGTATGAATATTACACATGTTCAAAATATTCTACAATCAAAATTATATAATTATATATAATGAGTGGCAAGTTTTATTTATAAAATTAATATGATTTTTCTCAAATTCTTGATGTCTTCCCTACGAGTCGATAATTGCATTCGTGTGTGCAAGCATAATATATATGTATATATATATATATATATATATATATATATATATATATATATATATATATATATATATATATATATATATATATATATATATATATATATATATATATATATATATATATATATATACGATAAACTCGCATGTTTTTTCTTAAGTAGACCGACCAGTAAAAGGACACAATTTCATTTGTATAATAAGAAAGAAATGTTTGAAATTGGATGCTGATCGTGTTGTATGGAAGGCGGTCAATGTGCAGATTCTATTGAGTAAAAGGCTCAGGAGAGTGTGGTTGAAAGAGAAACGTTGTATCATATAATAATGTATTGAGGGCATGTTGTCAAGAGGGTAGATCAATGTGGGGCTGAAGTTTTGACAATGAATTGAAAAGAAGGTTTGACTATATGTAGTTATAGAAAGGAGAAGAGAATCAGTTTTACGTAATGAGGAGTTAATTATACAGTTTGTGAAAAAATATTCAATTATACGGCAAGTTACAAGTTGGATGGAAGATTATATGAGGTTTACCAGATGATACAAATAAAAATAACTTCATATGAGAGTTGCACAGAGGATATTCGAATATGTAAATTAATGTATTGAATTCAATCTAATATACCGAGTGAGATATAGATAGATGAAAAAAGTAAAGACAGTAAAAATCAGTTTCAAGAAACCGATTCCATCAATCTTTTTTTTCGTATGAGTATCAATCTTCATCTGTTGTTGATGGAAACGTGAACATTGCTCAATTGAGATTTGGTTCATAGCTGGATGATATCAACATTCGCGTGTTTGGTTCACTTTCAATACCGATGTTGGTATATGTCCGAATATATAAGAAAAACGATTTATAGGCTTACTTTATAATGTGTTCCGGACTTTTGGAAAATTATGTGAAGGCCCGTTTTCATGGCTCGCGGCATAGCAGGCGGCAGGTGGTCTGAGGCAGGGGCGTTCAAAAAAATCGCCTGTCACCTACTCTGTTCACAAAGTATCGTTTTTTCGCATCAACTTCGAGATTTGATTCATTCATTCAAATATATAATTCGAGTTCAGTTTTAGGCATTGAAGTGATTTCCAGCATTGTATGCCTACTATGTGGCACGCAAATAGGCCCTACAATAATAATGAATATCTGAAAAGGTACCGTACTGATTTATATGTGATATTTCGACATAACCCTACTTCTTTCATGAGTGAGGGAATTTAACCGCGACGTTTTATTTCCAAATTCCAAGTTAAATTTATTCCATCTCTCGCGGCAGAGAGCAACAAGTGTAAGCGGCAGAATTTACGGCTTTATGATTGGCTTTCTTTTTGATTGGTTTTTAGGTATATAATTAGACTATCAATAACAAGTACATATTGATATCACGGAGACACAAACACAGGGGAATGTAACCTCATACTGAAATTAACGTTGTTCCTAGAAACAAATCACACAATCACCCGCACGAAACCTGATCACTTATTATAATATTGATCAACTCTTGTCGACTGACGCGTGTCCATGATTATTCGAAAATGTTAACAAAAATAAGGGAAAAGTATATCAACAAACATCCAACACAATATGTTCTCTCTATATCCTTATAAATACATTGAATGAAATGTATCCCCTCAAATCCCCCACCCCTCCACAACCCACCCCTCATCATTCAATCCCTCTTATCTCGTGTACAAATTGGACCGATCCCACACTATAAACTCCCCTATTACCATGAACGAACTTACTTATTCCTAATCTTTTAACAATTGTTATTAATGGAGCTGATAACCCAATGCGCGCGGGATACTCTATATAGTATGTATTCCATACGCCTGACCAGTCATTTTATATGAGGTTCTGAATGATCTACTCTGCCTAATAGATGTAAACCCTCTTATCTGAGCTTTATATTATTAAAGTTACAAATCATTGTTGTATATATTGTAAGGTTTACTCCCTTATTAATTAATTTCGTATATCTAGAGATCTCTAATCAATTGCCGTGAAGGTACACAGGGGTATGCATTATGAAGATATCACAGATAATACAGCAGCTCTATATGTTATGATTGATATTGTAATGAATAATGATATCATAATAATCAATTACTGGTAAAGATAATGTGTGTTGTTATTACAGGAGGGGTGATAATAGAGATTTTTTATTTCTTCATGTGGAATTATGAATTTTTAATTCTCAAATGTAGTTATTATTAGATTTCCTCTGATCTCCCATAAAATATTGATGCTCGAATATTGGAATTCGGCGAAAATTTACTCGGAACAAATCATAATCTATGAATTTAGATATTGTTGTGTCAAATTCAATCATCCGTTTGATATGATAGACTACATGTTTCATTAATTGGATAGTTCTGATTTGTAGAATACTTATTTCCGACTGAAATTTTGAATCATTATTCTCTTAACGTGTTGTGTGTTACGTCATTCATTGGGTTTCTTTAATATTGTAATGTGGAGGAAATCATTATCAAGAAAAATACATAAAATCAATACAATCTTAATCATACAATCTTTTGCCTTGATAGTGACTGAAATATTTCCTTATTCACCTTCATCACTGACATTTCTGATCAGCTCGAATATGTGTATATTTACGATCAAAACAACCTATATATGCAAGGCTAATTACCTTTTTCCACCTTTTCACCTTTTCAACTGTATTTTATTGAAGTGATACATATTGCTTCTTCTGACAGAAAAGCAAATGTAATTTTTTCGTGACCAGAATTGATTATTCAAGTCACAGCAATTTCCTTCAAATATATGTAGAACCGAAAGGGAATATGTAACGATTGGATTTTATTCATAACTAAATCAACATAATATAACATGACACAACCCTCTTATAATATCATATTTTCGATATTGGACCAATTCACCTTATAACGTCAGCCACTTACAATCCATAACCATTAAACTGTTTTTTCTATAATTGTATGGCCTATTACAAAAAAATGACAGGATGGTCACACGAGAGAGAGAGTGAGAGAGAGAGAGAGAGAGAGAGAGAGAGAGAGAATTATTTGCTGAGAGAAAATCGTTTCTTTTGAATGGCCATCAGTCATGCGTGGACTTGACGGGGTCTCACCCAGCTCGCAGCAGACTTATTGGTGTGGACCAGTGATCTCGTACGTGGTACTGGTGTGTGTGTGTGTGTGTGTGGACCAGCAACCCTACTGCTACTCACTACACTAGTACACACCACGCGTAAAAGCCTAGGAAATCGACGTCAAACGGTGCCATATGAGTACCGTCAAGCGTTAGCATGATCCCATCACACATAATACAAAACACCCCTTTTCTTTTTACATACAAGTTGAAGCTATTCTCTCCCTCAAAAATCAAATACTAATTTGAATTTTCATTCTAGATACGCTTTTATAGATGGTTATTCGTCTAATTATGTATGTATTAGGAATCATTCAACATTAAAATTATTGATGATTACGTATATAACGATGACGTAATGGTATTGGCGATTTTGAGAGAATCTCACGTGAATTAGTCATGAATCATGAATTACCTTATTATTGTCATCTGATTCAACAGACGTATGAGAGCACCAAGATAATGGATTGTTTGATTACTTAGAATAACTGATATATAATTGAAGATTATTTTTGTATTCCTCTTTCGAATTTTGACCCAAATGGTTTAACTAATTGTTTTTCTGAATGGAAGTTAAGAAATCAGTTACGATTTATGAGAATACAATAGTTGAATCGTTCTAAACGAAAATGATTGAACAATGATTTGATTAGGAAAACACGACAATAACAATATAATGGAGATCTAGTAATTGAGAATGTCTGCGTATATTATATATTTTTTTCGTTTTTATAACATCGAAATGTTGATTATCGATCGTTATGTCGCGATTAAGGCTGAGGATGGATTAGTGACACCGTTTTGAAGCTGCACCTCTTGATTGTTTTAAGACTTCGAGGTGGTCTTCTCACAAAAATGTAATATTCATCCATAAATAATTAAAAGCAATGAACTGAGGCACCAATAATGCGCTGTATGACCATACTTCTTCACCGCAGATGAAAGTCATTCAGTTCCCAAAAGTCTGGCGCACAATATGAGTATACATAATCAAGATATTCATGAATATATATATACTGTAGTGTATTATAATGTATAGTGTATACGTGGTATGATGATATCAAATGTTCCATCATATAATTACGTGTTTAGTTATCCAGTTGGAGAGTATAATAATTATTTTCATTTTTTACTCGTTGAAGATTAACTATGCTATTCAGTTATAGTGATAAGTTACCTTCAGACGAAAATAAACTTTCTTATGAAGATCTCAGTTCTCAGTGTATAATAAAAATAGGAGGACAATCGTTGTTTCACTGTGCGTATAATATATATATATATATATATATATAACTTCATCTCAGTTTAAAGGTTGCTCTTTTTATTAAATTGTAATCTTTCAATTAAAAACTCATTAAGTGTACGTATAGCACTCGAGGTTGTTTGCATATCAGCTATAATAAAGGATCTTTCTTGTTGGCGGTGAGTGGATTTCACTGAACTCGTCTTTTCATTGCTTTCGTTTTAATCGAGTGGTTTGTGCGATAATATAATACGATGGCAGATCGTTTGTGCAAATAACATGGGGTGGGTTTTATAAAAGAGGGTGGTCTTTGATGGGGTGACATTTCAAGCCTTATTACGAGATACCTCTTTTGTCTCTTCCAGCTCTTTACATCCTTTCGGTCAAGTCTATTAGCAATGTTGTGTGTATACCTCTAAAATAATGAACTCGATTTTGGAGGATAGATATTTTCATTTCGCAAACAAGGATTAGTGGATTTTCATTATTAATTATCGTGAGATTAGATTAGAATGTATTAAGTTCTCATTATCTCCGTAAACTCATAGTAAATCTAATTATGATGTTGCCTAGACACAGCCCGTTGAAGTTTGTAATTATTATATGTTTCCCACTCTGATATATAAAGTAGAAACCTTCACGGAACAGATTCGATTTGAAATTCAATTTTCGAGAAATGAGAATGTATATGAGTAATGTATACATCAGGCCTATATACCATATTTCAAAATATCAGGCTTTTACGTCTTGATCGAATAAAATACAAACAATGAAAATGCAGGACTTGGGTACATTTAATCTTTGCTCAATTTTGAATCTTTTTCCACTCAACAAAAATTAAGGCACTTGATTGATTTTTCAGACTCAATTGATATTATGACCTTTTCTATTCTTAAATATGTTTGAAATGCTTGGTGGAGATTTTTTAAAAGAATCGTAATATCTTGTTTTTCCAAAATGTATGTTACTACAGATAATGCAACTTATTTTTAATATACCGTACTTAATAACGTCATTCCACATTTAACGTGGTTCTTACTGGACCAAAAACAATGGCTTTGTATGAAGTTTTGGAATTATACTCTGATCACAGTACTGAATTAAACTGCTTCATCACTATTGAAATTCCCTATCCAAATTTCAATTGAGATGTACAAATAACGCATGAAATGTGACGTAATTCCTATCTTATAACGTTGGTAACATCACAATCTCATTCTTTTTGTTTATCTTCCTTACACTTTTAAAAGTATGTAATAACAAACCATTCAATTGTAGCTTGTTCACTTATAGTTATCATTCTACTTCAAAAACTATCCCAATCAATTTTTTTTCAGAAATTTACTTTTTCACTGAAATATGTTAAAATGTATCTTTCTAAATAATTAGTGTGAGCTGTGAAATTTAAAATTCCTCGACATTTCTCATGTTTAGAAGGTACGCAATCACTCTGGATATAATTTTTATATCTTTGAAGTTTCTTCATTGTTGAGAGAATCACGAGCTTTGCCCTATTTTTATTGTTGAACGAGTGTTGTCATTAAATTGCCATCAATAGAGTCAAAAGACTTGTGCTCTCCCGCTTTATATCAAGTCATCCCTCCCTCCTCACCCTTCCTTCCCAAACACTAAATCAGGACAATGAGTACTATACATATATATAAAGTACGCTACTTGACAATTCAAAGAGGTGCTTTATATTAAACTTTTCACTGTGATCGATCCAGGCTCGACCGATGCGCTCTCTCGGTCTATTCGCCGGCGATCAAGTAGTCATTAACAGCAATTTATTGCACACATTCATATACTCTTCTTCATGCTCATTTCAGTCTCCATGGAATATTATTTCACAGTCGGTGATATGGAATATAATATAATATATATATATATATATATATATATATATATATATATATATATATATATATATATATATATATATATATATATATATATTTTCCCCGTCGGAACCGGGGGGGGGGCAGGGGGTACAATGCCCCCCCTAACTTTTGGGGGGGGCAAGAAAAAGGTCTTGCAAGACACAATTTGAAAAGACGAGAAATAGAAAAGACGAAAAAAGAAAGAAGAGAGTAGGAAAGAAAGAAAAAAAAGAAAGAGAAGGAAGGAAAGATGTAGGCCTATGTAGATAGATAAAATCGTACATAGATTCATATTTCACATTGCATAGAAAATCGAATATCAGATGGGCACCTTCAGTTTTGGGAGAAAATTGATTTTTGCATCTAAATCTCATCTGAAACACGTTGAACTATGTTAAAAAAGGTGTGTTTAAAGGAATTTGATGTACTGTTTCGAAATGACAGCTCTGGTAAGTATAGTTCATGAGTTAGCAGAAATCAACAAACAACCTTATGCTTCTTCCAGATGTAAATTATTCATTACAATTTTTGTAAATTTCCAAAATTCCAACAGTCGTAACAATGACAATGAAGTGAAATGGAGAAAAGGAACTTCCAATAAGGGTCGTTTGTTTGCTTAACGACCCCACCAACAGCTAGGTTATACGGGGGAATAAGGGTCGTTTCTAGGGGTGGGCAAAGAGCGTGACTGCCAGGGATGTCAAATTTAAGGGGCGCTATCGGCTCACATTTGTATCATTCTATTAATAATAATATTCCATAAATCATATTCTATTTTACTCATGCATTATTGGGTGGAGTAAATGTTATTATTCGAACAGCATTGTTATCGAGTGATATAGATCAATTTAGCGTTTAATTTTCTTGGATCAGCCATTCAGCAAAACTAGCTCTTACGACACTGAAGAATTCATGAATTCCAGAAATTTCGTGTAGGCCCAAACCCGTAGAAACATATTTAAAAAGATAAATTTTCGAAAATTTTCCTGCGGGGCTTGATTCTCACTTGCATTCACTTTCACTATGCGCATACAGTTTTTGGGGCTCATAATTGATCCTTCCCCGTGACGCAAAAAATGAGCCAGAACGACCCTGCAGTTACAATAACTACGATTGGCAAATATCAGTTGGGCACCTCTAGCTCTTCAAAACTATTAATTTGGTCATCTAAATCTTATCTGAAACACGTTAAATCGTGTTAAAAAAGGGGTAATTTGAAAAAATTCCCTGCGGGGCCAGAAGGGGTCCTTCCCTCCCTTGCCCAACTGGCCTTTGTACAACTGTTCTCAAATGGCATTTTTTTTCGAACTGAGATCCCCTCCCCCCATCTTGGTATTTTCAGTATTTTTTCCTTCGGTCCTGAAAAATACCCAAATGTTATTGAATATTATGTGGCACCCCATACTTCCTTCCTCCGCGGGTCACAATTGTTGAGCTTGCCCCTCCCCCCCAACTTTGAAAACGTTCCGACGCCCCCGTATATATATATATATATATATATATATATATATATATACTTTTGATAATCTTGGCATGCACATATGTCCTGATTTAATCAACTTGAACTATATAGTTTTGAGCTGCAATCTGTTCAATTAATTTTGAGAAAAACTCTTCCAAAATGTAAAAACTCACATGAGAATTACACGGGAGTGAAAGTTTGGAAAACCTAATTCCTTCGAATATATATTCAAATTTTTAAGGAATGAAAAAGTGTTCGGAAGTTTTACATAAATCAGATAAGCCGTTGTAACGAGGATTCAATATTTTAAAATAAATTAATAGCTCTCAAAGCTTAAGAAAGCTACAGCCTAAGATATAGCCTACTAAGAAGACTAAGGAATAGCCTACTAAGAAGTCCAAGAAATCTTAAAACGGTTAGAATAGACAATAGATAAAACAGAAAGGCACTGACATAGTAGTTTTGAAGTTTAGCGTTTCATCCCATTTCATTCAAATAAAGTCTACATTTTCCATCTTACAACGCATATATTACTTCTCCGTAGTAGGCCCTATACTTATATAAAACAAAATAACGTGATTATACATAATACGGAAAAATTGAAATGGAAGAAAACAGAGGCAAAAAACAAGAAGATCCCAATGTCATTTGTAACTGCGCGTCGTCGTCGAGTGATATAACTACAGCCTTCTCCTTTAGGAGGCTCTGATAGGAGGCTGCCTCATCGAATAAAAAAGGCTGGGGTACAACATTAACATACGACTGAATTCATTCTGCACTCAACAATTACTTGAAAAATTAATATTCTTTCTACGTTGCATTTATACTCAAGTCTACTTGTGAATGGAAGATAGATACCGAGGGATCTGTTATACACAGGATATTTGAATGACACTAATGGATTTTACCAGATTTCAATTGTTTCAGTGTAAATAAAAGCTTTTCGAGGAATTAATATGAAGCAGATGTATCGGGGGACTAAACTATCACGCTGAAGAATACTCGAATTTCTTTATTTCTAAATCCCTTGAAACTTTATTTCTCACAAATTCGTATTTGTGTATATACAATTAAGATAATCCAGTACCTATGACTGTGTACTAATTGTTCAATATATAAGTTTTTATATATTTGATCACACTATTCATAAGTTTATATTTTAACTTTATTATATTTTTATGGTAATGTATAGTGATAATAAATAAGATAACCAATTTGAATTCATATATCGTCATGATCTAACAAAACTAAAATGAGTATTGAATGTTGGTATTTGAATTGTGAACCCTACAAACGGCAAAACGAATTTCATGTTCAGCACTTACGAACATTCATTTTGCATTTTTTACCCTCGCCTACTTTAAATACCAGATTTTTCTATTTTTCCAATTCTTGTAACCTTTTACTGATTACCCGAACTAACATTGGTTAGCAAAGTCGCATTGACACACTGCTCCGTAGCATAGAACCCGTATAGTGCCCGACCTGTTTTGATGATGCGAATGTCCGATACAATATCTCAGATGAGGCGTCAAACAAATTCCATTGTACACAACGCACAAGTCGATAAGGAAGTAGGAGGAGAGAGTTCAATATTACTTATTCTGTTTCTCATTTGACAAGAGAGTATAAACTATAGGCAAACACAGAATATGCGTTGTAAGATGAGTGAGATATCTATATGAAGAATAATCGAAAACTCGACACTCCTTGATCTTATAAAATATATTCCATTCGGTTACTATCGAAACTAGGGAGCCGTGACACGATCACTGCAACATTTTTCTATCTAGAGAGCCATCGTTAGCAATATAGGTTCTCTATTTCTATCTATTCGATGAATAAAAAACATTTATCACATTATTTTCTCCAAAACGGCTGGTCCGAATTGCATACACATTTTTGATGATATTTATTATTCTTCTGTTTACATTTGTGGATACTTTGAATTATATTGGAGAGATTGCATTTTTCAATTTTTCCCGCTCAGCCTAATCTTATGAGGTTTTTAAAAACTTTGAGATGATGTTTGTCAAAAATGGTCCAACCGATTTGACCCCAAAATTATAGTTCTGCGTTGGATAAGTTTGCGTACATAGAAAAAGTTTCGTGTCGATCGGTTGAACCTGTGCAGTGTTTACAAAAAACAACATAAGAGTGGGATGGAAATCTTCGCCAACGCTCATCTAATAATCACTTTTTTGAATTTTGTTCTAACCTAACATAACTTTACATCACACATTTACTTCCTTATCTCCACTGAGCATGGTCTAATATTGGCTTCCTTTAAACACTGTATCGGGCCATCAAAACAGTTTCAGTACAATTCGGGCTCTTTGCATACTTATGAAACTAAATAAAAATTTAGGAACGGATAGGAAAATAGAAGTGTCTAATATTAATCAAATCATAGTAGACGTCATTCCATATCATAACAAATATTTATTGTACTTCAATAGGATAAATTATATGTATTATTTTCAATTACTCTAGATCAGTAACAAAACAGTTGATTATTTTTCGACTCCACACTTAATCTAGAAATCCTATTTATGCATTTATACCTACTTTGACACATTCAATCAACAATATTATTCTATACTATTATATTATGTACAAGCATTCTAATTTATAGTTTAAACACTTCATATCATGTTTCAAAATGACTATTATATACACCTATATAGTAACTATCACAATCTATAGTTGTGATACGCTGGTAAATACAAGGGTTACACTCATAAAAACTGTCGGGCAAAGGTAAACACTTATGTAGTCGCTAATTGTATCAAGTTAAATTCCAAATGTATAGCTACACATCAATAAAAGAATCATTACTTTAATGAATAAAAACGGGTTCAATAGAAAAACGTTACCGATACTCAATGATTATTGGTTCGAATACATTATTAATAACTTCTAGGATTAGATTGCTATATCAATATTCTCGATGAATAAGTACAAATAAATTATTGATCATCGTACAAAATTAGTTCCAACCATTTGGCATATTAAAATGTATATCGAACAATGTGTTTCACATAACGGGGATAACTGATGATAAGAAAGATTACAAGCTGCAGGTGTTAAAATAAAAACATTATCAAACCTCATCGATAAAAAGCTGAAATATATAGTGCCAAACTTCATTTCTATTGACTGAATATGATGACGCTGATAAAAGTGGAGTTAATACATTTTTTCTGGAATTAGGTATATCCATACATACATGTTCGAGAACACTTATTAATATCATGATTTCTTGTTACCTAAATCAATCTGTCGGGGATATAATATAATTTTATAGTCTAATAAAACAAAGCTGTGGATGTTTATTGCGAGATAACAACAAAGTTTATTCAACTAAGCTGTTTTTCTGTAGATAATTCAGGGACCTTGATAATACCGACCCCGTATTCATAACGCCTTGACACAAAATGGTAACTTTGATTATGTACAATTCAGAACAAACGTATAAAACAACAGTAGTCAATGTTAATGTAATAGTTTTATTGATATCGTTGAAAGATGCAGGAAATTTATTTAAGACTTGGCGGGTACTTGAACAATATGTTTCGCAGTCGAAGTGGGGGTTACAATACCAGGGTGTAATGCCATAAGCTGTTGGTGTTCTTTAGCTAATAGTCTTAAAGAGTCAATACTATGCTTCCTAGACTCCGACGACGAGGTTGGCGACGTGCTGCGTGCTGGCGGACTTCTCGTGGAAAGATTGAGAGACTCCGTGTCGGAGGGCGTGGGCGACGACGCACTCGTCGGAGGGTGGTGTGGTTGGTGCGCGTGCAATCCGAAGGCGCCTAGACCGAGCCCCGCGGGTATCGGTATGCCACCTCCGGCAAGGACGTATTGCGAGAGGAGGGTGTGAAACGATGGGGTGGACATTGGAGATTTACCGTTGTTGGACAGTGCCGGGCCCCAGGGGAGGCCGAGGGCGGCGGCAGCGTTCGGAGGAAGGCCACCCAAACCAAACATGGGGCCGAGACCGAGTGCTGAGCCCGGCCAGAAATGATCGGGCGGCATTGGGGGAAATCCTAATTGAGCGTGGATTCCGAAATCCGGCAGACCTGCGAAAGTAATGACAATATTATAGCTCCAACGATATCTTATACAGAAAACAAGTACAGTAGACAGAAATAACATGAAAACACAGTACAATATCAAATACAGTAAAATCATAAATCATCGGCAATATATACTGGATGGTAATATCGCCCTTGTGGTGCACCATTCAAACTATTCTACCGTCTCATTGATAGCCTCAATTGGAGGAAAATGACCATAGGTCAAGTTTTTGGAAGTTATCATAAAATATGTATTTATTGAACAATAATAACACAATTTTTTGTGTGTCTGCTTTGATAAGGAAACTATTTCACACTTCTGATGCATGTTTATTACGTTGGTTGATGTTTAAAATAGGTCTAAAGGAAACAGTGACGTGCACATGAACAACGTGTGCCCATTTAATTCTTCATCATCAATTAAATAAAATACTGAGTAACTAATACACATGACGTGTAACGGGCGTGTCACATATCTTATCATCAATATACCCGGCTGCAATGGCTTATAACGGATATAAAAAGATTTACTCAGTTAGGTAATTACAATATCAAACCGCAGCTATTGTCAGTAATGTGTATGTATATGGAGATAGTTATCAAAAACGCGATCAATAAACTATTAAACAGGTTAAAGTGTATGCCTTGCTGGCTGTATACGTTACGAAATAAAGGTGTGAGCATAAAACGTATTAATAAAATAAATCGATTCGGTATAACATGTATACAGAAGTGCAATAACTGTGAACCTGGTATTAAAAACTAACTTGATCAATTTGACACTTCATTATATTTCGTTTGAATGTGGAATAATATTTCAGGGTACATCCAGTAGATCCTTACCAGTTGGGTCGCCGTGAATGAAACTCGAACTTTCTCGTCCCATAGCCTTCTCTCGTTTACGCCATTTCGCTCGACGATTCTGAAACCACACCTGGAAAAAAAACGAAACGTTGAAGGTTAAAAACTAGCATGACAAAAACGATCGGTTATTACGCGCTCAATTCTCTTTTCTTTTTTTTTTACCGTAAAATGAATATCATTTTTGGCATAGTATGATTTCTTTACAATGTCAACTAATGTAAAACTGAACAAAAGAGGTTTTGATAATGATATTGCTATCTGTTGAAGATGACAGGAACATAAAGAAGACATTACTGTTCACTCATACAATAGCTATATATACATTATGAATATCAATGAATTCTGATATATATCATTATATCACTATATGACTCCTAATAAATTAATTGTATTTCTTTGAAATCTATACTGTTTGATAGAAGGAATTCAATGATTCATCACAAATGTTTGAGATAAAAGAAAAATCTCGAAAGAAAATTGAGGTCAGAATTTGTTTGACAACTCACAGAAAAACTGGATCGTGACTAGAATATTAGTGTACGATAATTTCACGCCAGCAGCAACTATTACATTTTAATAATTAAATTCTCATATTATTTCCAAATAACTTCATTTTAAATTGATCAATCCTGTTATTTAGGTATATTCATTTATGTTTTTTTTCTTCATTGTTATAGGAAGATAGAATAGCTTGATTCCTAAACTACAACTTCCGAATATAACTCAGTCCCACATAATTACGCGTCATCATTATTCAGTCAGGTCTCAACTCTCATTTCAACTCGTTAGATGATAGTTTCTGTGTATGAAAATAAACCACACGAATTCATTTAATCGAGTCCATGGAAAGCGCAGCATCGTCGACAACAACTAGCTGAATTGCATCTTAATTGGAAACAATTACGATCGAGTTAAACTCATAGAAACGAAGTGAAATTACAGCGAACGAGGCAACCTATCCGAATCATTTAGTGTTTTGTTCGGGGCAATTGGCACTATTGTTGCGGGGCCACAATGGCGGGTAATCGGATGTCCAATGACGAACTAACACCCCCTTAGGAATGGGTTACGGGTGGGGGTGGGGTTGCGGAGGATAGAAAGCCATACAGAGCTAGCAGGGTAGTCATTTACGCCAACAGAAACTTCGTTGTACTCTCCTGTTTAACTTGACGTGGTAATTCTCATCACATCATCTAGGCCCACTGTGTGTAATATCATTATTAGGTTCAATAGTTTAAGTCAAACATGATTAATCAGTAATAGGCCTAGTGGTAATCTAGTTGCCTAAAGCTCTCGTCGAATGAGCTAATTTAAGCTGTATTGATCACTAATGACTTAATTATCAAACCATAATTATCCTATCATTCTGGTGATAGAATAGTAATGCATCAACACACAGTTATGGTGAAAGCACATCCTGAATCATTGTCATCTCAAATGTAGTTATAGGTAGTATGATCAGAGGGAAGGTTAGGAGGAGGGGTGATGATATATAGTAGACGAGAACTATAAGCGTGTAAAATGGTTTAAATTCATATATATATATATAAATTATATATATATATATATATATATATATATATATATATATATATATATATATATATTGACTTTGATATCGGTGCAATCTAGTAATTATTAGCACAAGTTTTGGGGTGATTAACTCTGACATAATTGTTGGACCATCAAACTCGAAAAGTTCGTTTAATTTCACGTAAAATGTTCTCAATTATAGCAGTGATTTGGTGAAGGATTTATGTAATGATTGATATGGAAATCCGGGTATAATTTCATGCGAGTCTCAAAGAGTGGCCAGGATATTTATTCACAAACATGTATTCGATCTAATTCTATTTGTTTATGGATATATCACATGATTCAAACATAATTGATATTTAAAAATTAAATACCATTACAATTGTAACTATATGTAACTATTGTACGTAATATCATGGTCTTGTTTACCGTTCCCATGGAACTGTACCCTTCTCTTGCGCCCTCTAACCGACGACTACCCTAACTACATATCCTCCCCTCCTCCAAGCCTATTTCTATTCGTTACAGAACATGGGCGGGTCAGGAGCCTCTTGCCTGGATGTTGATGTTCGTGTAGTAATTCAGGTCATTTAAAAATTGAATGAACTTCTGTTTTGACATGACTTTGGCTTTATGGTTTTCGAAAAGTAAAATTATTATTCCAGTGAATGGAGACGTTGACAAAACACCATTTAAATACACACCCGAGTTCAATCGGAAAAGAGTTTACCACAAAAAGATTTGATCCACAAACGTACACTTTGTACGTTTGTTTCCTCAGATATTCAAGATCCAAATTTCGAACTAAAAGATCAATATCATCTGCGCATATTTTTCTGCCAAATTTTCATAGACTACGTAAGTGCGCATCCACTTGTCTCCTATATCTAGTTTTATATCGGTAAATTCTCTTCAGGAATGTGTTTTATCAAATCTAGCTTAATCGACCACTCCTTTATGTGACCGCAATGTACAAAAGTGCAACCACATAATGAAGAATTACACTTTTTTGGAACAGTAAACCTACTTTTCTTCTATGATATATGATTATAACATTAACAGCCAAAATCACTGAGTGAGCAAGACGACGCACTGTTGATCACACCCGAAACGCATCCAGTCAAACGTCTCCCGACCCGCGTATATATACAGCCTCCATCGCTAGGGGATTAAAACTGTGCTAATGCCCGGCTAATTCGCAGCGGTAGTCCACGGCAATTACTGCGATTACGTCAAGTCTCAGATTCTGAGAGAACGCGGGACCGGGATAATTGGTTAGTGAAAGAGAGAGAGAAACACAAGAGTCAATTTGGTGAAAAGAGAAGAAGGTTGTATTATATAGAGAGATTATTGCAGAGTAATAATGCGGGATTGGATAATAAGTCTTGTAGCTTGGGTAGTATTATATAATAGAGGTTACACATAGGGAGTTAGTGCGTTGAAGAGGATAAATTGTAACAATGTGCTGTTGGCGCTAATTGCAAGCGAAAACCAAGAATTAAAAAATTGTAGTAATGCTCAAGTGTAGAACAATTATAGCCCAAGGGTACATAAGTTGTTAGAATTGTTCAAGATATGAAACATTTTACTTTGTTGTTAGATCATTGGATCAAGCAGGAAACCGGGTAATAATTCCGGTCGTGATTGACCGTCCTGATAGGAGTTAGTCTTGTCATACCATGACTTTGATGATGACTTTGAAAAGGCCTACTGAATATAAAGAAAATAATATATAATTTGACAATCAAATATGATTGATTTTCTGATTTCCCTACTTTGTTATCGGCTTCGAATTCGTTTTATGATCACTACCCTTCGAACGATGAATGCCCGAGATATTGTTCAACTATTCAAGATGTTGACTTTCAACTTTTTACACATTTTGTTTCAAGAGGTACCTAGCAAAAAGGATCGCACTTTGCCTGTCAAATGGTTAACGCTTTTCAGAACAGCTGAGTGAAAGTTTCCGGGCTGTAGAGAAATCAGACATAAAAGCGTCATCACACGTGACACATTCTTGAGGTGAACCTATCAGGTCAATTATTTCTAATTATCACGTCGAGTAGAAATACGCTCCAGATGCGGGTGATATTTCTACATTCAAAACTACGAGTTGATTATAGCATACACTCGATTCAATATATATTTCCATATAGGCATAATTAATTGAAATAATAATCGAACATTTCTGTATTATTTAGAGAATAATGCAGCCGGTGGCAACATACGCCCCCATTTGCTATTAGGTGGTTTGTTTTTACTGTCAGAAGTATTGGTGAAAGGAATCTTGAGGTAACAATTTGATAATTTTTTCCAGACTTTCCACATATATTTGCTTTCAATTAAACTTTTTAATACCGTATAAAACTAAAAGTTCTAACGATTTCAATTTTTTCCCTATCTTATGACCATCAATATATATATATATATATATATGATAATAAGTCACTTTTCGGTGATTTGCCCTTCCTTGAAACAACTGGTGGCTCTAAAAAGGCCACCACACCACAACGACTCCTGAAGATGGCTGAACGTTTTCAGCCGAAACGTCGAAACCCAAGGCTCTTTTTAGAGCCACCAGTTTTTTCAAGGAAGGGCAAATCACCGAAAAGTGACTTATTATCATCTTCCTCCGGCCCTCAAAGTCTACGCTACAACATATATATATATATATATATATATATATATATATATATATATATATATATATATATATAAATATATATACATATTTATCATATATATTCATATAAAATCGTCCTTTGAAGCTGTCCCGTCCGAAGGATTCCATTCTCTCGTCTCTGGTATTTTGGGAAAGAAATACTTTGTGCTAAAATACGATGCATCCACATTTTATTCAATTTCCCGAAATTGAAATGATTTGCTGAGCCTGGAAATATGTACAAGAAGCACTCTATAGCAGTTGTATCAGAACATTCTAATCGGATGGATGAATGCAGAAATGATATCTCCCAAAATCCCGATCAATTCGTTCTATGACTGTCTACCCTGAAAGATGGATTTCCTAAAATAAATATAAATAAACGTGAAATAAAAACAAAACGATCGGCTTACCTGTACGCGAGCTTCGCTCAAGTCGAGTCGCATTGCCAACTCTTCGCGCGTGAACACATCCGGATATTGTGTCTTCTCGAAGGCGCGCTCTAATTGGTGCAACTGGTAGGTGGTGAAGGTGGTACGACTGCGACGAATCTTGCGTGGCTTGACTTCACCAGCCGTTGCGTCGTCACCATCGACGGCGTCCAAGTCACCGGACGTCGTCGAACCGCTTTCTGCTCGACCACAGTCCACTTCTGAAATAAAAGATGATGATAAATGAAAAAAAAAATGAAATACAATGCAATAATCAGAAAAACGAATAGTGATGATAAATTGATGACAGGAAAATTAAATTTATACAAATATATAGAATCTTTTCTATTAAACAATCATTGAAATGACGATTCAAGTATCTGATGGAAGTGCCGTGTCGTAACCCGTATCTGGCACCTCCACCATTTTCTTAAGACTCATGTGTATTTGTTTCAAATTCAATTTATCAATACAGTAAAATACTTGTTACGATCCTCGGATTTTTTAAAAACTAATTTCAAGCTTGTAATTTTCTTTCTTGTTTAAATCATGATACTGTGAATGACGATTATTAAGCTGTATAATGAAAAATCGGAAATAGCTATTTCTAGGCCGGAAGTGATATCATTCGGCCACTCGATTCTTCAAAAATAAATATCTTCATGGCAAAAAAAGTCAAAAACAACACTATTTCAAGCATCGATGAAATCTTTTTCAAATCCTGAAGTGTCATCTCGCAATTTTCTCTCACATTTAAATATTCCGAAAAATACTCGCGTGCAGTTATAACCAATTATGAAATGTATTTTCCACTCTCGATTCATTTTCATCAATTATCAAACTCATTTCAACCTACGCATTGAGTAGCCTCCACTCAAATGAAAATAAACCCCCCTGATTCCACGTATGTACGAAAATTCAGTTGTATCGTAACATACACAACATTGGCGATATTTAAGAGAGCATGGAAGTCTATTTAGCGGAATATCAGTCTCTGGTGGTCACTTCTGAAAGGTATGAGATATCAAAATTCTGATATTTTTGATAACGTCCAAATGGTGTGAAATACGATTAATAATCTTGAATTGCAACACTGACAGGTATTGACCAAAAATCCTATGTTCAGCCGTGTACCAGTGAAAATTATGCGATTCAAGTCAAATATACTTTTGAATATTTTGAAGTTATTAAAAAAATATGTGTTTTTCCCACATCAAAATTATGATATCTTACACAGTTCAAAACATATCAACAAAATTTTGATTTTCCCGTACATCGACTCCCATGCGCTCTTAAATATAATCTCCTTTCCCAGTATTATATAATATTTATGAATATATTCGTACATGTTTGTTTTAAACCAAGTACATATTATTCTCGCCCATCTCATGTTTCACAGTAATAATAATCCCCAGTAAATTAATATATACTCTGGACAGCCAAGCCAAAGCGTAAGCCGATCGACTGAACTAGTCATTATATGCAGCATCCATAGAAACGAGTGGGTAGCATAAATATCAAGCTTCATACGCTATACAATCAGTACTCCAGAAAGCACATACTAATTGATATAAATTCGTTATTCAAAATAAAATAACCCTTCAGAATATGATAATACTATAGAATGACCATCACGGCTCACGACCGTCTTATGGGCTTTAACTCAGTCGAGCTGAAAAGCATTTATATATAAGTCAAATAGCATTAAAACTTATCTCAATACCAATTGAATGTAAATTAATAGGCACTCAACGCAGAATAAAAGAGTAGGTAAATCAAACAACTTGAATTCAATAGAATATAAAGACGAAATTGTACGATAATTTTATGAAAATGATTCACTTTGTGTCAAAAAATGGCGTGATATGTAAAAGTTAATGTAGAAATATATGAGGAGAAAAATTCCATTCATAAAATGAATATGTGTCTGAGCTTCGTTTAACATTATAATAAAGGGTATAACATGTTCGATTTGTTCACAGGTGAATGAACTTATACGTTGGGCATTTTAATTGTGTTAATAAAATGTGTCCAATAGAGCGCATGAATACATGCAAAGCTCCCCCTTCCCCCCCCCCCCCCCCAAACCATCCCTCTCCGTTAGTTCAATTTCCAGTCAAACTGGAGTTGATGATAATAATATCAAGAGGTCAATTGAAAATGGGAGATTACGAATTACATTATATATACTTGTAGCCACGAAAGATGATTGAGCGAACACACCCGTGAGCCAGTGGTGTGGAATAGGAGCGATGGTAGTTCGGAAACATTTGCTTTCGTGAATACAAGTATGTAATATATCTCCCTTGTATATAAAAATCCATGTCTGTTTTCATTCCACAATAGGTGTGTTTGCAAATAGATTAACTCTCGTTCTATCAAAATCCTCTCCTACCCCCTCAAACTCTCTTTATATCTCTCTCGCTCTCTTTCCTCCACTCCTTTACAAAAAATGGCAATCCAAGCTTTGGATCACATCCCTTTCACATTCTGTATACAATACATCTGTTTAATAATCATCAAACTAAACAATAAATCTGATGTTGAAATTTCAAACAAATAGCGAAATTAATCATCCATTGTGCGATGCATGGGTCAGAAGAGCCATTGTTACACGAAGTACGGATTTTCTAAATTACAAATAGATATTGCTTTTTATTACTGCATGAATGTCAATTTTTGGGTGAATGAAACGCAAAGAGATAGATCAATATTACAAACATTAAATGTAATTTGTAGCTTACAATACAACACGAGTCCAATTGTTTTAAAGCTCATATTAATTGCTAATCAATGCCAGGCTGAAGGGCAAATGAAGTACAATTGGAATAAGTTGATTTATTATTGATACAGGCCTGCGAGAATATGAGCAAGTTGATTCATTATTGAATGATCGTATAGATATTCCATTGTTTCGAATCAAATTCTTGACACACCGTCATTGTTCCGCAATTAACGACTTGGATGGGAGTAACACAGCCACCTAGTTCTATGCTATTTGAGACACTCAGGGTTGAGATTTAGGAAGTCTCCGTAAAAGAAAGCCATTTTGATTGGATGATATGTTTGTGAGGTCCCGAGTCTAAGAAGACGAAAGTGGTCAATGAAGGCTGAGGATGACTACGTCAGGATCATTAAAACGGAGCACCAAAAGGACGATATTACCACCCCCAAAAAATAATCAAAATGTAATCTAACCCAACAAATAGTGAATATTGTGTGAATACATATATTTTGACTCTATTACAATTATGAATTATGTCATAAGGCCTACTATAAGCATGTGTTGCACCAACTGAGGATTGAACAGTAATTATAGTTGATCATTACTTAAGGTACGAAAATTGTTTCTGAATTGTTTGAAATGGAGATTGAAATAGCAGTTGATATACCACGGCCCACCCACGGCTAATAGAGTGCATGGACTTATTAATGTCGATCTGAATATACGAATAGAAGAATCAATGACATAAGACATAATCCTTATTTAATAGGAGCTCCCTTAGGGTTTTTAATATAAGGGTTCTCCTCATCTTGACAGATTCCTGTCTGAATAGTCAGACACAATGGACGACATTGCAGAATCATAGTTAATTGTCATTATAATGAATATACCTCCAGGGCAATAAGTATGATAGAGAAGTACCCTCGAAGTCGGCAGATGCAAATTTTGTTGTGTATGCATTACTGAATATGGAGGGCAAATTCAAGACAACTTGAAGTTTGTAACGTTCCATCAGGCAGATCATTATTTATTTCGGATCGTCATTTTATTTAATCCATCAAACGGTATACGTTTTAACTAAGTTATTAAACTCTTTTGTCTATCTTTTCACATTCGTAGATAGGAGAATATAGCTTGCTACTTTTGCTATAAATTTTTCTTCATACTTTAGAGTCTGATTCGAATACACAATTTCTTGAAAAACAATCGCTTTAATAACAACTACTTTTGTACCAATTATAATATGAAATGATCTGTCATCATTAGATAATAACATACGGTTTGCATAATATTTTGATGAATGAAATAATTTTGAATAATTCCACAATCAACTATTTCAAAATGTGAACTCCGAAAAAAAGTGCCCGTTGTGTTGTAGATGTTATATTTTATATCTTCATTCACATTCTGAAAATTTGTTTTTTCTAGACCTTGTATAGGCTATTACTAAGTCCAATTGGTCTTATTCCGACGAGAGTGAGTGGGTCCAAATAGCATGGGTATAGCCATGGTGTTAACAGGTTTTAGCTCATAGTTAAAGTTACTCCCAAGTTGAAGTATATACATTTTCAATATAATGCTATACTCGGTCCAACTGGCGGCATTGTTATTGATAATCTAGCATCTCCCTCCTCGAATGATCAAAATAATAAATTGTAGAAATATTATAATTTCATCCAACGTGATCTTATTTGTCATGTCTATATAATATTCTGAAAATTAAAGGTAAATTGAAACATAATACGACATTGTATTATTCATTTATTAATAGAGCATACTGGCAACCTATTATATAATATACAAATCTGGAAGCTTATTATTGTTACATATCTGACATTCATGGCCAGATGGTTCAATTGAGAAGATTCATTCTCTGAACAGTGAGTTACTCGCTATAGGATCCGTTCAACTGACTGATCCTTTATTCCAATGTGGAATCTATATGCATAAAGACTCTGAACAAACTTGCTTGATAGTCATAAAAAATATATATATATATATATATATATATATATATATATATATATATATATATATATATATATATATATATATATAATAAAATATATTCACACGAGAAACGGATTAATGAGAATTAAATTCGCTATACAGTCAATTGATATAGAAAATTGTTCGAACTATTACTAAAACGATCCTTCAGCCTGGAGATATTTCATTTATGAACCTACCACAATGAGGTTTACCCACAATATTATAAAAGACCGTTTTAGAACCTCCCATATAAAAGAGTATAGCAATGAGACGATCGGGTGCTTCCCTCAATCCTATCACATGGTAGACGGTGCCAGGTATTCTAATCGTAATAGGCGTAATAATGCAATAGAGACGTTTCAATGCGTGGAACTATACAATGGTTTTATTTTTATCAGGTTGAGAATGTCGATTGTTGAATCGTGGTAGACCGAGCAAGGATTTGAAGATGTAACTCTTTTCGAACAGGGAAGGTATGCCTAGAAGAGAGACGCAGTACACGGTGATTTAACAGAATTGTGGGGTATGAAAGAAGGAGATGGTAGACCAACTGAATAATTGTAAGAACGTCAGTAAAATAGATAATCTGGCCGAATCTGTGATGATATAACTGATCTCAAATATGCAGTTTAAATATGCGGATAAACTGGTCTTCAGTTTTCATTTATTATTGAAGGTTTTGTTGCAGGTGGGTGAGATTTGCTATTAAATGATAACAGTTTCATTATTAGCGTAACTTGTATTATAATTTACTCATAACAAAGGCAGGCTAATTTTTATTGTTTTATTATTTCAACTCTGATTGTGGAACATTTAGCTAATAGATTAGCTAATTTTATCAAATGTACAGTACCGGTAAGTTCTTTCCTTCATCCAAATGAATATAAAGGTGTAGAAAATTGAACAGAGTAAAAACTTGGAGTCTATTAATAACCAAACATTATCATTAGAATTCTGAACAAATGTTTGTTTTAATACAAAGTTTCAAAATTGAATTAGGGACGAAAATAATAATAGGCCTATAATATTGAGAATGTATTCAGTGATATAATAATCGATGATAAAACCAAGATGATTGTATGATTATAAATTCACGACAGACCTACGAAAATACCATGCTTCGATTAACAGTTCCTACATTTACATTCAGGCCTACTAATATAGTTATCGGTACTATATTTAGAGTATAGAAGCAAAATCAACACCGAGTTATAGGGACAAATGATTAATTTTAGATCTGATTTTATTAAATACAGTCGTGTATTGTTCTACTGATAACAGTTAATAATATAACCTAGTATTCTCACAAACATAGAAGCTAGATTAATTGCTTGCTGGGATTCTCCAGAAAGTAGGGCTAATTGTCGTATTTACATGTAGTTAGCAGCGGCCTTCCGTTAAGTATCGTGATCGACAGCTAAGATAGATAATTAAATTCCTATAATTTATGAACACGATGTCATAACAAGATGATGTTCACGATGTGAAGGGATGGTTAGGGGAGGTAGGGAAGAGGGTGCAGCTGGGTCCAACAAGTGTGAAGCTGTTGGGATGGAGAGGGAGAGGGGGGGAGGGAGGGTGTAAGATTTAAATTAACCATCTGTTGGCTTGAATTTTATATATTTTTGTCTTCTTCGGCCGGTATTAAATTTTATGATAAAATAATGGCATGGATATAGGGCTCTCTATGGTCAACTGCCAGTTTTAAAAAATCCCATGTTATAGTATTTCCGATCCGTGGCACATCCGAATAATTTTTTATTTCATTTAAATTCATTTTCATTCTATGAGTTCATATTTCTAACATCTTCCAATACAGGCCCGAGATTCGGATATTCATTACTGCTTTAGTACTTATTGCATTTCAAATCTACGTGAAATTCTTAACAAACAGTCTCAGCAATGGAATTCGAGCTGGCAGACAGCATGAATTGGGAAAAATATTATTCGAAAAGACGTGATTAGCAGAATACATATAAGGTTAGATCTTGGTACATTTAATGTTACCTCAAGTCTTGTCAGATGATGGGGATATACATCAAGCTATAACTTCTAGCTACTATAACATGAGAGTATATCAATTCATAATACTCTGATCTTTTGGAGTAAAGCGTATTAGTTGATTGAGACACATCTGAAGCAGGGTTTTCCCTCTTCTGTTCATTGTCTAATGTCTACGGAAATACTCGAATAACTAGTCAAGCTTATAATATCATCAAAAATTTCCCAATCTCTGATCATTTTACATATTTTCAGCCCAGCCAAGACGATAATGAGCATCATAGCGATCATACCTGAGTTTGAAAGAGATAATAAATGAAAACAAGTAACCTTTAAACCGGATATATCGAATGTGAGATGTGATACAAAAGGTAGTCCTAAATTCGTTTTTTCTTTTTCAATCCGTTATTTTCTGTGAGTAGCGTCTGAAAAGCTACTCCTGTGTGAAACTAATAGCTTGTGGAGGACAGATTTATAGAATTTTATATGTTTATAGATACAGAATCAAGTAGAATCAGTACAACAGTTACAGATGAGACATTGATTATGAAGTGCAATCAAGTCCATATGGAAAAAATAAATAAATAGTTCGACATAGTTGGATATTATAGTATATGGCATATATTTATATAATATACATGCGGAAATGGTCCAGAAGGCTCATTGTGAAGCCTCATCTTCTCAATTTCATCTCGTTTCATTCATTTTAATTCGTGAAAATATATTGTACTATGTACAATATACATACTGTATATGTATACTGTACAGGCCTACATACAATATAGGCCCTATATATTGTATACTATATGTACAATATATAGATATAAAAAATATGTAGCATGTATACGTATTTTGTTATGTATCTCCTATACTAATATCCAACTATAGTCACACTATTTATACTTTTTCTGTTCCAATTAACATTGGGTTCCGAGTTTCTGATTTAGGGCCATGAATTCAATTTACAATCAAAATCATCACAACCACAAATGCATACTTTTCTAGGCAGATCATAGAATGCAATTTATGATGTCGACATGCAAAAATGCAATACAATACAATGTAAGCAAAATGTGCCAACAAAAAAACTTGTGCGACAAAGTATATGATTAATACTCTGGAATGATTCCAGATTATAAAAATGTATAATATAGAAAGTTTATATAGTTCTATAACTTTGGTCGATTGCTTTCTGATTGAATTGTTCATTATGGCATATAGTTGTTTGATATTCCAGTTGCATCGTAATTGAATATTTCCATGCAAATGGTAAAATCTCCCTAGTATAGTGCCCCATTCGAAAGGTCCTATCTTGCTATTCTTGGATTCAGGGAACGTATTCGATATAAACAAAATAATATAAACTAAACTTAAAGTTTCAAGAATAAACGAATATTCTCTATTGTTATTTTCTCTCTCACAGAAATCATTCTCATCACATGAAGTATATATAATGGACATTATATCAGCCAATGAAAGTGTCTCAAATCGTCGTGTTCAATAATTAATTTGTTTGTCTAAGACCAAAAAATCCCCGAAGTAATTCGATATTATCATCTGAATGACGACCTGACTTACACTTTCTACTCAGTTAAACAACAAAAATCCCTTATGATTGATTTATATGCAAATACATGATGAAAGCACGTGGCTTTCTAAATATTATATGAACAGAGTAATTTTTGTTATATAAATGTAATATAAAATGTTATACAATAGATTTTCTACCTTTTATATATAAGTGCAGGCCAACACAATATACATATCAAACAGATTCAACTACGAGTAACCAATCAATATTATCAATATATGCGGTAATAAAATATTTGTCACCATTTACCTGGAAATTACATATGTTTAGCTACATGTCGGGACTAATTTCTTAAATATTGGAAGTATTTTATATACTATATTACTGACTCAAAGATTTGCGGCTAATTACAAATAAATGCTCTGTATTATATAGAAATGTGTATACGCCAATACACTGTCAAGAACCATTTGCTTATTAGTAAAAGAATACAGGGTAGACCAATCATATTTTTGTTACATACCTATTGACTTAAATAACATACACATTCGTATATTTCACCATGCATGACAATAATAATTATTATAATGTTTTTAATGTTCAGCTACGTTATTGAGTAGGCCTACATTCGAAATCTTCAAGACAAGAAACATTTATTCTACACCTTCTAATGTGAATTCTGGAATAAATTACATAATTCAAGTACAAAGTAAGCTTTCATCATTCACTATAAAGCGTGTTAAACTTTCTGATGTTCATTACTCAGAGGCATCATGGAGTTACCTTCCTTGAACTCGTAAGTAACGAATATAATAAAATTGAATGTGAGCATAGAATAAAAATGTTTGATAAAACGAATCCTCTTACCTTCTTTCGATACAATCCGATGATCGTCGTCCGTCGGTCGCCCATTGCCCAATATCTGATCAATACTGTAAACACCTCGTGGTCTCGGTGGCTCCTCAGAAGGCCTATGTTGATGATCCATCATTGCTGTCACTTGTCTAAATAGTCTGTCTGCTTGTAGATAATACGTCCTTCTTCTCGGGCTCACTCTGTCACACTGATGTTTCCACCACACTATAACTACCCTCCCTTGTACTTCTCACCCCCCTCGCAACGAGAACTAAAACACAATAATTACAACCAACCCCTCAAACATTCACTTAGATAATGAACCTTAAATTCCCCTATCATTCACCCCGACATAACCTCTCCCTCCCCTACCCTACTCCCTTCAATAATCTCGATAGCAGAAAAGTATGAATTACGAAGATGACCAATACGCATGCGCGACACATTTCAATCGGCCAATCACAGTTGAGCTTCCTCGAGCCATGCGGAATATTCTCGTCTGGCTACGTAATATAATGTGCTGGTTTTAGGGGATGGGAAGACGGGGGGAGATGTTGACAAAGCTGATCTCTGGAGCGTGGTTTTGATTGGCTACAGGAAATGGCGCTCTTTCCTCTTATAGCGCTGGCATTGGATGATTGTTTGATATAGGGAGAAAGAGGATTAAGTAATAAATGTAATTAAAACTTTGATGAATATTTATGACAGTTTAATTAATTTATTCTACTGTGGGAAAAGTGCAACTGGTTTTATTTACTTTTTATCGTACCTTGGTTTATACAATGTGCTATTTCTGTTTTGGTTAAAATTTGTTATCTCCACCAATTTTGGTTAAATAGTGTGTCGAGATATGAAAATACAAATTTGATCTTCATTGTGGACTACCCGTGGAACAAATTATAGGTTGGTCCAATGATTTACACTGTCAAATATGAATATGACTACATAGTGCGGATATTTGTATTCATCCAATGATATTCCTCCCAATTTTCCTCCCAATTTTGATGTACTAATATGGATTACAAATGAAAATTTTTTTTCAATTTTGTTACATCACTTGACCACCATTACATTTTATTCTCTTTCTTCATACATGCAATAAATACACATGCACGTGTATGAAAATTAACTTCCTAAATACACTATCAAAGGATTGTCAGAACCACTTGAACACAAGAAAATAATAAAATTCAACTATGAGATTGAACTATGAGAACGAATAGCATATCCAGCAACTCACCTGGGCCTATACTTTCTTTCAAGAAAGTAAGAGATAGTTTACTAAATCATTAATGAACTGAAATATCAATGTTATGCTTGTGGGGCCTAGTATATTCAGTGCTAATGATTTCTCAGGTCGAGATTTACGATTATTTACTGAAACAACTACATCTTTCAAAAGAGTTAACTATCCGAAACTTCAACGAGTTCCTCTACAATTACCCTTGGAAATATTTGCAATTGTTCGCCAGCATAAAACATTGTGTGCTCACAGTCAATTGGTACAAATAAATGTGAATTTATAAATTATTAAAATTGACACTAATAATTCGTGTAATAGTGGATCTGGTGAGACCTGGTAATTGCCATATCACAATATCTCGCCATTTAACTATTTAGAAAGTACTCACATTGAGGTGAATATATGTGACTGACCTATAATGATGAGATTATATGAAATTAATTCTGTTATTATAAGACAATAATATGTTTTGTTCGAGTGTCCATCTTATTATAGGTCATTAAAATATTTCGTCGCATCAACATAGGTGTTGACCTAGATCCAGGTATTTTAATTGTTCATCAGTACAACACGTGAAGTTTCCTAAATATAGTTATATAGTTCGTGACATGGACTGTGGCGTGGCACAGCTGTGGTTTATTGCGTTTCCATAAATGTATGAAAGGGGGATGCATATATTTTTTTGTAATGAGTAATAAATGTATATAAAAAGAGCAAATGGGATTGTAGAAACATGACTCTTTTTGTTATGAAACATACAACTGTTTCTTGAATTTTCAAGAACCGTATGAAATGTTATAAATACAAGTGTATTTTATTTTATGTCAGAAGTTTTATGTAATGGAATCAATTGTGAGCTTTCATCAATTTGAAGTTATATAATACAATATAAATTGGTCTCTCTATTCGGTCACTATGGTGAATAATGATTATTTTTTTGTTCTGTAATATTTTAATACTATTCTTCCAATACTGTAATTCTTAATTAGTTTTGCAGAATGTATTGATAACTTATGTGTGAATAATAATGAAATATGCTTCAATAAATACATATATGAAGTGATATAAGTAGATCCATATTTGTAAGATATAGAGCTATACGAAACTATATAATAACATAATTTCTATCTATTAGGTCTAAAATTAGGCTGAATTAGGGCTAAAACCTTTAACTCCAAACACTTATTATACTACATAAGCTGTTTTTGAACAAGACAGTTAAAGATTAAAATGTAGGGTCACCCGGATGGGTCATTACAAGGTCCATCTCACCCCCTCAAAATAGAAATATCGAGCTCATATAATTAAAATCCAAATAGTAAACTAATAATGAAGATGATTATTTATCGTTAACGACCCAACAACAGCTAATTAATTTGAAGGTACAAATGGCCGATGATATGGGTGATGATGTGATATGAACGCATCTCTTATGCGGGGTTCAAACCCACAACTGACTAGACTTCAGTTTCTGAAGCAGGTCTCAATGGACTGAGTCGTGGTGGAGGGAACTGGAGGGGGCAGTGAACTAATACGTTCAGGAAAAAAGGAACGTCAACCTTTTTATTTCACATAGTTTTTTGTCTTTCTGTTAGATTCTAATTCGTATAATTCAGGTAAATTGGGTATTTTTAGGATTATTTGTGTTCATCATACTTGACGCGTACAAATTCTTAATGACATAGTCCACCATTTACGGAAAATAGAGAAAGTATTAATTCCTTTTTTTTTATAAATAGCATGTAACCAAGAGTAGTAACATGAATTAATCCATTTTCGCTCCATGTACTAATAATATTTTATTGAACAATAACTATTGCATATTATATCGGAGAAGGTATCAACTGCACTAAAAATCAACTGTACTAAAAAAAACTGTACTAAAAAAAACTGTACTAAAAAAAACTGTACTAAAAACCAACTGTACTAAAAAAAAAACTATACTAAAAAAAACTGTACTAAAACCCAGCTTTTTGAGCAGTCTGTACTTCTGTATAAGGCTCCGCCTCTTCACAAATTGTTACCACTCATCCTTGAATAATAAGTTTGGTACATTTTTTTTTTTTAGTACAGTTCCAGCAGCCTACCCCCCCCCCCCCCCCCCCCCGTTCCCCAACAACGACATCAACCTACCCCCCTAACCTAACCAACAACTAACTTATTTTTCAAGGATGGGTGGTCACAATTTGTGAAGGGGAGGAGCCTTATACAGAAGTACAGACTGCTCAAAAAGCTGGGTTTTAGTACAGTTGAATTTTAGTACAGTTTTTTTTAGTACAGTTTTTTTTAGTACAGTTGGTTTTTAGCACAGTTTTTTTTAGTACAGTTGGTTTTTAGTACAGTTTTTTTTAGTACAGCTGGTCAATCCCCATTATATCGAATATATAACCAAACCCACTTTCGGTCACTAAAGGTCACTATCAGTTGGTTTAGCGTTACCTGTTTGGGGAGGGGAAGGGAATAAGGGTAGGTCGCTGTACCTCAGTCCTCAACCAGCCTGAAAACAGAGATCGAAGTACCTTCCAAATATTGCCTGTCTGTATATTGACTGTTGACTGTGATATATTATATTACATATATTTTTTCAATAGCTGGGCCTATAATGATATAAATAAATAGATGAACATGATTTACCTTTGTTGTTATTTTTTCAAAATAACAAATATGCAAATCCTGTGCATAATATTTGTTATTTTGAGGAGCTGAGAATCAAGAATGTAAATCACATTTATTTATAAATTCATTTATTCATTTTTATTTATTTATTCATTCATATTATTATAATAACAGTCAGGAGCAGTCAACATTGCGGAGGTTCGGACCTCTGTTTTCAGATGTGTTAATGATGAAAATACATTGAAAATACCACTGAACAATTGCAAATGAATATAAATATAGTTCCTTCATTTTTTATATATGCTAGAGTAATAATTGTGAAATTAGTTAATTTTATCAGATATTTATTTTCGGTTTTCAATTTCAATTTATTGTTTTTTACATCTCTATTTATATTCATTTTTTATTTAGGCTATTCATGACTGTATGGTAAAGACTTGACCAAGTGAAGCAAAATGTAAGTCTTCACTCCGCTAGCCTAATAAGTTCTGATCCTGTCAGTGTTACTGTCACCAAGAAAGCAGGTCAACTAATACCGTATAATTACACCGATTGAATGACAATGGCAACACGGACATTGTCAATGTGAGAGAACGTCTTCAAAAGAAGGATTTCAGGGATTTCCAGCACGAAGTTTTAACGACACTATGCGTGATCGACCAACCACAAGACTAATTTCAAGTGTAGGCCTATAACGACCAAAATTCTTAGAATATAATTTTAATTAGTTATGACTCAAGCTCAATTTGCTTTGAGATAGTATAAATATGCTTCGATTATAATTCTGTTTTTCGTATTTGGTGCATGTTATGCAGACTGCAGGGGAACTTTTTCGTTTTCATATAAAGTTTATATAATGAGCGTTATGTTCTATTTCTATTCAATAATTGAGGAAACATTTAAACGATGTCATAATTACGTCATTATAATGTAGTTCATATGAAACTAATGAAATGAATTCACCAGCAAATAAAGCAATCGTTACAAAGATTTCAGAATTACATTAGAGATTGTCTACTATAATAATTTGTTTATCAAAACCTACTAATGTTGTGATGAAACAATGATCAGAAGCGATCAAACAGACGATTCGAGATCTAGATATGGACATTTATTGGCACATCCTCGTATATTCATTCTCGTAATATTGGAGGTATGGGGCTAGATGAAAAAGCGTCAGTCTTGTATTATAGGTCAATCTGATGGATTTTTTAGTAAATATAATCTCAATATTCACAGTCTGCACAAATATACAAAGATATTTGAAAAGGGAACCTACAATGTTTTGACTGTATCGAATGTTTTCATTTTAAAGGAACGAATCTGAAGACCTCAATGTTAAATCACTCCTATTTTTATATATTGCGTGTTTAACGACTCACTGTAATGATAGCGAAGATCTATTGGCGTCGGATGGATGATTAATGAGATGATGGGATCATGAGATGAAGGTTCTTGGGTAATGGTAAGGATAGTGGGAAGTAAGAGCTCATGGCCGACTTATTGTAGGAACCATCCCGACATTAGACTAGACTACAGAGGGAAACCATGGAAAACCCCTGTACAGATGGTCGGCATTGTGATGTGCAAATATTGAATATATAACCAAACCCAATTTCGGTCACTAAGGTGTAAAGATGGTTGCATTAACACTTCACATCAACACATTTTTCAAGACGAGGCTTACGAAAAGAAACGGAACTGAATCTTTCAGTACGGATGAATTTAAAAAATAAGATTATGCGATTACTGAAGTAGTTACGATCATTCAATTGGTAAGTTACATGTCGTTATTTTTCGTGGATATACACGCACAGTAAATATCATTCCTTATCATTCACGAAAAGTTTATTGAATGGCTGCCTTGCCAACGGGCCTCATCATCCAATTAGAATGATTATCTTGGATCCAAAATTGAAGGGTATATATCACAATGTTTCATATAATATAATAATATTTTAGAAAAACATCAATTTTCTCTTCCTATTTATTTCTCCATTCTAAAAAAAGCAGCTTCCAATCTTTTAAAGGCGCTAAAATCATCAAGAGCATTGGTTTGAGATTCTTCGCACAAAAAAGGTAAATATCGCTAATAGTTTCTCTACTTGAAAGGACTTCTGTTTACACGACATTTTGAAAAACTTCCAATACGCACATAATGCATTATTCTTATGTGGACTGTGTGAAGTATGCTATATGCCTTAAGGTTGACTGAGGAGAGGCTAAATGAAAAAAGAATAAAGGACGAATCTTTTGTAAACTTTATAAGAAGCAAATACACATTATCTTTGTGAAGGTGACTAGAACTGACAATATAAACTTGGAGATTATTTTGCTCGTGTGAGCGCTGAAGATCATGTATAGAAGAGTGTGTATTCAAAGATTTTTTAAATGGTTTTTCCTGACATGAGGTAGCCAGACGAAGAATTTATCAAACTTCCTTAATCGTGGAGAAACTTGCTTTAGCTTTACACATTCGACGTTTTTGAAAGATGCACTTGAGTTTCTAATTATAAATCTTGTCCTGAAAAATCATCGCACGGGATATTTGTGTTTGTTATATTGGATAGACGACCTTCTTTGCTGGATACAACTATACGTCCAAACACTTGGCCTGGATTGAATACAATTAGATCGCTTACACTTCATATCATAAAAATATATCATCATAATTCTTGTCCTGAATAACCGATTCACTGACACTTAGGCGACGGACACATAGGCGACGGACACTTAGGCGAAAAAAACTTCACATTTCAAAACGGGTGGACATTCAGGCGAAAAAAACGGACACTTAGGCGACAAAAGTTGTTTAATTTATAAATTATGTAGCTTTTGGGCAATTGTGAAAATAAAGAATGACTTTAAAAAGATAATTTACAAACTAAAAATACAAATCCTCTATTTTGAAGCATTTTTTGTGTATTTAGAAATTTTCCATCCGATTTCGCCAAAGTGTACCCCGTCTCGCCAAAGTGTCCGGTTTTGAAGTATGTTAAAAGCATATACTTGCCTATCATGAACGGAGGAATCATGAATCAGAGGACGGCGTCTAAGGTAGGCCGGGGTTCAACTGAGTCTTTGCAATCCACTCTAGGATGCTGGGATACCCCAAAACCCACGTGTTCTTTATTCACTTATAACAAGCTATGAATGAATTCTATGAATTACTGTGCCCCCCCCCCCCTCCCCCCTTCGCTTGGTACTTACATCGTCACAGGTGTGGGGGATGAAAACACAGGTGGTAATGGTCAAGGGATCAAGGAAAAATTAGAAGGGTCACATTTCATTTTTTCTCTTCAAAATGGCTGACCTGGAAAAATTAAATGATAGACAATTGCGTTTTACATATCCCGTACACATTTTATATTTGTAAAAGTGAAATTGGCCGTCGCCTATGTGTCCGTCACCTAAGTGTCCAATGATAAAGTGGATGAAAGTAGATCGCCTAAGTGTCCGTCGCCTATGTGTCCGTCGCCTAAGTGTCCGTCACCTAAACGTCTCTCGCCTAAGTGTCCGTATACCGAATAACCTTTAGGGGTAATAATATTTTTGGATTCTTCGACTGACAAATTATTTCAGATGTGTAGGCCTATTCCATCGAGAAATAAGTGAAAACAAGAAATTCTACAGGCAGCATAGACGTTCATTGATAATTCACTTCCTCTTTAAAACAATTATTAAACAGCTGACTTCTAGTACATGAGCTATTGATGATAATTCATATCAACTTGTCAACTTGTCAACGACAACAATGTGCCACTAACAAATAAGCTCCAAATTACTTCCTATTTTATCCCGAAATCTAGATATATAATCACACGAGCAAACTGGTTTTTGAAGAGAAAAATTTCACCATTTTAAACCAAGCAGTCTATATTTATCATTCACATTTCGAGTAATTTGTTATCTTGGTTTATATCTAAACAAACTGGCGACATTTTTGCGTCTGAAAGGTTTCCATTGATGGCAAGTTGTGATTGTGTGGTCTCGTAAAAACGACTGTTCAGTTAGTCTGATTGGTGATTGAGTGATATTGCTAATTGGTTAGCAGTTCCAGTTATTTTCTGCAAAGACGAGACATTCAAGTGTTAAAGTCACAACTTCCTTCGAGGAGTGCTCACAGCTACGACCGGACGTCTTTCCTATATAGTTCCATTGGCGATTGTTGGCTCGTGAAGTGTATTAGCTTGAACAGGTTCTAAATAGATGTCAGTAACAGGAAAAGGATGATAAGCCAATCTTTACTGCCTAAATGATTTGGACCCAAATACATATTATGTTCAATGATGCTTCAAAAAAGATTATTTGAATCTATTTTGAACTGAGACAGTTTACAGTTGTAATATCAAAAAGATAAAATATATGTTACAAAACACCAATTATTACTGTTAAAAGGAGTGAGATAGAGATCATATTTGTAACGGAATATAAACTTAAATTACGGTATTTTCAAAATGATTCGAAAGAGGAGGAGAAATTTACTCATTTTCAGTCGACTGACAATCAATTAAATAACACTGGTAACCAAGAGAAATAGCGAGTTAATATTTGATTGATTCAGAGCGAGCTATTTAGTAATCTGATCCCAATAGGAATAAACTTATTAATTCAGATTATTATATTATAACAATGGCCGAAAAGATTCGACTTGTAACAACAAGCCTAAAGAGATAAAATCTATGTCTATTTTTTTCTACTTTCTTTTATCAATAGAAATGTATTGGTGATTCATATTATGCAATTAAATGAACTTGTGTAGCATTACAATTTCAAAGGTTTGATAACTTTAATCGATGATAGCGAAAATAAATGTATCTTCAGATCATATGATACGTTCATCAATAAAAGAACAAGAAAATAAAGTGAGTGCTCCCACATAAATTGTCTTTCTATATTAAAAAAAATCTTGAGTAAACATCTACTTTTGAACGGAAACAAATTACACATTGTGCACCGTCTCAACAAAAATCTAACCGAAATGAAAACTCAGATCAACCCTAATTTACCTCGAGGCCAATTCTACCAACACACAAGATGACCAACCTAATAAAACGTGCTAATCACACCGCAGGGATACCACACTGACGCCAATGTAATATGTCGAAACGGGGTGTGAATTGGGAAGGGAGTGAGGGGGCTTACCACGTTCTATGTACACACTAACAGCTCTAACAATTGCCGATAGAGCCGCCGGCGCCAATATAGACAGTGATCATTTTATCGTTGGACAACGAAGCCAATATATTGCTCTCTTTCTCCTTTTCCCTTCACCAATCGCATCAGATCAATTGAATAATATTCTGAAGAATGAACAGAGATACTTCGGACGAACAGTTGATTTGTGTTGACAAATCGCATGCTTATATATTGAGAAATTTAAATAATTTATTGCGAAAAATTATAATTGAGATAGTCTTTAATGTGATAATACATAATACATAATGTGATAATGCCTGACATAGAAAATTGGAAGGTTCAATTTTATCAATTTATTTTGATGCTGCTTAACGATCCCATCAACAGCTAGATTATTTGGGTTATTAAGAATGAAAATGTAACTATGATAATAATAATAATAATATAATGATTATGAAAATAAGTGATGATGGTGTGTGAAAGGACGTTTACAGAAGTCCGTATCTCAAGCGTATTTCCATATCTCCATATCTCAATCATATCTCGAACCCAAGCCCAACTTTACTTTATTACTTAAACTTTCTATTTCTATTTGGATTTCTATACTATAATGGTTCAAACAACGAGATCACTGCAGTGATCTCGTTGTTTGAACCATTGGGGACGGCTTATCACGAAATGTTATAATGTTATGCGATTTTATAATATTAAATGAACTAATATATATATATATATATATATATATATATATTATATATATATATATATATATATATATATATATATATATATATATATATATATATATATATATATATATATATATATATATAGTGGATTTAAAACTTTCACGATGTATATTTGGATATTGATAATTGTTTCGGGTGTAATCATCGTGTTGACATGAATAAACCATTTTAATATTAAAATGAGAATTTATTCAACGTTTCAAGCTACTGTTTAGCCCTTTTTCAAGAAAATTACAAAAAGCGAGAACTATCTTCTATAAAATCAAGAATTAATATAACTAGGAAAACGCCTTATATGCGTTGTGAGATGAGCTTAGAAGTATGGAAATGTAGAATTAAGAACATTTTGTCAGCTCAATGTACATATACAGGCCATGGATCACTTCAAAGGTTTAAAAACCGCGGCCGTCTGTTGGTATATGGACCCTGGTTTCCAAACAATCAAACCAGTGCCTTCTTCATATACATCACAGATTTTAAACGTTTTAATTTATTGGTGACACTTGTTGCTCATATTTAATAGTTCCTTAATTGCTTTCTTAATTGCTTTTATTGATGTGTAAAAAAGTACCTTAAAAATGCGTTTTCTTCGTTATTTCACATCCGATTGTTCCATAAATCGCTTAAAATAGGTATCTTTACACACTCAGTATAAATTTGAGAGCTTTTGAAAAAAATAAAATTCCAAGTATTTCTCCCCTGGCCTATTCTTATGGGGAATTTCCATACTTTCCGATTTTTTTCCGGAAAATCCGTTTGACCGATTTTTCTGAAAAACAATCCCAACCTATTCTGGTATAACACCAATTTGTAAAAAAAGTTTCGAGTTGATTGAAACTTTTTCCTGACCTGTATGCCGCGTACAAAATTACAAAAAAAAAAAAACAAAAAAAAACATAAAAACCAAGCCCAAAATTTTTCGGTATATGGAATGAAAATCTTCGCTACGCTCATCTAAAAATCAAAAACAAAACATATTATTGTAATTCACTGCGTTGACGATCTACTTTCTGCTACTTGGATCACTTGAAACGTCATCATGGTGGCTGTATGGTCCTAGATCTCAGATCATATCCTGATAGTGTTGTTGTTGTTGAAAATGCTCTTGACGGTAGTTTTTCTTTTTTCTTTGAAGTTTCTAATGCTGTATTCCAGCCATTTGGCAGTTTGAACCTATCATCATTATTGAAGTTTGCAGGCCGTTTCCATATTTCTAGCGATTCCGCGATATATCTCGGCAACCGTAACGTCTCTCTAACTAATAATTTGGTTTCACCCCATTCTCATTTGATAGACCATGTTTTGCAACGCCAGACAGATAAATTTTACCCGATTTTTCATGATATTTGTAATGCTAGCTTACATTCTAATTCTAATTCTTAATTCTTAATTAATTAATTTCTTAATTCATTCTTAATTCATTCTTAATTCTAGTTTACAGGTCTATAATATACTAATTCTAGTTTAATTCTTACATTAAAATCAAAATTTATGCCATCTCAGTATACTAGATTCCGTATTATCATTGAGGCGTGAGAGAAGTTGATATTTTCAAGAACTGTAGACCCTACATGAATATGAATTCAAATGTGAATATGAATTGTTCATGTTATCATATTCACACTTAATCGTTGCCTATTCATCATATTTATATCCATATTAGCCCTGATTTTTCTTCCAATCTATATTCCACTCATTTCTGTCTACACTCGATTTGTGGAATTATTCAATTATCGTAATCATTTATCAAAACCTATATAATCAATTCAACATAAAACATTTGTGAAAGCTAGAATTGAAAAGCATTGAATTGAATTGAACCCCATATTGAGTCTTACAAAAAAACTGATAGATATTTCTGGGAGACTGGAATTTTGCTCGTAGCTAATATACCGATTGATAGGCAACAGCGTTCCAGAGTGTTTCCAGAATCAGTCATTATATTAAACACAAAAATGTACTCTTACCACACTACAAAAAACACTACTACCTTCGTATATTGCACTACGCACTTATCGCGTAGTTGGAATTATATATTTTATAAACTTTATGAACAGGAAGTAAATATTTCTTCTGTACATTCATTGAAGTGTTCCTTCTAGAACATATCTCACACAAATAGGGAAGAACAGTATACATCACTGTATGAAGAAAAAGTCGAGGATCACTAAAATGCGATCAACAATATAATTTGATCTTCAATCGCCATGCAAAACTGAAAGATCCTCGTGTTTCCTAGCTCTGAAGAGAGTTTGCATCACTCAGCATAGTATATAGTTGCGTATCCATAGCTATAATCTGAGCTCGTATAGTGATTTAAGAAGCATAACTTTTATTAACTTCTACTTTCAATTGACTCAGTTTATATACACATTGTATACGTTTTTCTATAAAAAAAAAAAAACTGTATAAATACAAATACATAGTTTTCGGCAATGAGATGTCAGCCTATTATTGTAGCTGGATCATCTTATAGCATAGACTGGAGTAGGCCTCTACTAAAGACAAAGATAAAGAGTATATATTTAGTCAATGGCTGGTTGATTAAAACACACACACAAAAACACCATAATTTCAATAAGTTAGTATTCTAATCAAATCTTTCGATAACTCTGACATTCTACAATAAGTCATATAAGGTCATATTAATAATATCCAGCGTAGTATATGATATTCTTATTACTCAGCAAAAATGACGGATATTGAGATAGTTTGTCGTTTCAATATACTCTGCCACAATTTCAACCTTATATCTACATTCACTTTGTGCACAAGAAAACGAACTAAACAAATAGATTTTATACCATCGTATATATTGATGCATTTGCTGTAAGCTAATCCGACCACCCCCTCCCTGCCCACCAATCCCCTTCTCATACCCCACCAACGTTATATTGCTTTTTGGCTTCTCCTTTTCTTTTGCGACTCTTTGCTGTCCCCAAACTTCATACCCCGTGATACAAACCAAGTGAAATGAAACAAACGCCACAGCCTCGGGTATGCAATAGCATATGTTGCTTTTTTGTAAATGAAAAGGCTATGTCGCTTTAATTTTGGTCACATATAAAAAGGATGCGACCGTTGTCTTTCATATCTGTGGTTTAAAGTGTACACAAAAGTCTAAATCCAATCAAGCTTTACTTATTCTTTATTGTTTTGGAAGGGATTTGTGATTGATGATATTGGAGTTTGGCAGTGATACAATCCAATATCTATTCAATTAATTTCCAATGTGCACACTTTTTTATTCAAGCAATCTAAATGATAAACACAGAATAGTGATTATCACTTTATGAAAATGAGAAGCGATGGAAAACACAAATCCACAGTAAAAAGCTCACTAACAAAAACTGCAGAATGATTGTAAAATAAAATACGACTGAATTTAGAAAACAAGATATAAAGTGAATCAATATTGAAAGCAAAAATTTCGACGAATTGCATAATAGGAATCAGAATAGTATGCTTTGGAAGGAAAAAGGACATTGAAGAAATCGAAGAAAGAGAGGATAAAATGCTCTTATATAAGATTCTTTCAAGTAACAAACGACTACAACACAGTATCATAGCAACACAGTGAACTGGTGAACCAACAAAGATTGTGATTGGATAATATCAGTTGGTGGACATTTTTGTCCGTCTCTTTCAACAATGATTGACATCACCTGACAGAAGCTGAGAATAGAAATGAAAATGAAGATCAAATATTCACTCTTAATCATTTTTTAATCATTATCTCTAAATTTATCAGTTTACTATTTACAGTTTGCTGAATAAGTTCATTACAATTAGGTATCGTTTGGGCTGAGATCGCAATTCTTGTGCCCCTTCCGAAAAGTCCTCATGCTTTGCCGTCCTCAACCTCAATTGGTAAAAAATGACTTGGTGTCAAGTTTATTACCTTATCAAATGGATCCTGTACTCACAGAGTAACATCTTCAGCGTCAACGTTACATACAATCAATCGCAGTGACTTTCCTTTAACACGTGGAAGTGAAATTGCTTCATATCATTCAGAGAAGTGTCTTCTAAAATACTGTCGTTTCATAATGAACTTTCAAGCAAGGTTACGTGTTACTTGTATCATTTTGCTTGTATGTATGACGGTACCACTGATCTCTGTGAATGGTACGCGGTGGAGTCTAAATCGATGGCAAAAATATCGAGTACATATACCTTTGTTATTGAAAATTTGAATAATTGGCATTTTTCGACAAATATTGTCTGCATCTTGTGATGTATCTTGCACTGTTGAAGGTTCATGATCTCTCATAGGCTGTGAAATAACCCTGAAGGGTATTTTTTATTTTTTGGGGACACCTTGGAAAAAACTCATCATCAATTCAACAAATCTACAATATGTTCCAAGCCCCAGACCAGCTTCGAATATTTTGAAATTTGAGTATTGCGAATGTTCATGTGTCCGTACAAACTGTCAATTTTGGTGAAGGGAGTGAAGGGAGTGAGTCATCTAGAGAAATCATTGCTAGTGAATGCTGATTCAGATGACGTGATGGGCCATGTTGTGCAATGTCAAAGAATTGAACATTATTTGACAGTTACTTGACTTACAGGTTCGATATCCACGGAGAAGAAACGTTTGAATGTCAGTGTCGCAAGGGGTCAACCATTTTTGTGAGTAGATGAATTATTATTTTCGTTCATTTAATGTTCTCGTTCAGTTAGTTGTTTCATATATTTTTCGATTGATGACTTCTACAATAACAATAACAATATAACATATTTATTCTGATTATAGAAGTAACATGTATACACACTTGTAGCTCTTATACGAGAAAGAGAAGTCGTCTAAATGAATTAAATTATGAAAGCTCGGTAATGGGCAACACACACGAAATATTTTCATCATTTTGTATGGCAGGCCTATACCCAGAAACTAAAATCACTTCTAAATTTCAATGAAAACCATTTGCTCAAGATGTTTTTTTATGCGATCGTAATTGATACAAAGTCATTGTTCCTCGATTAACCCTGGGATTGAAGTAGGTTCATCAAGACGGGGCACCACAAGCGCGATCTTACCATCCTATTTTGATTATTATTAATTGAAAATAGTAATTTTGACACCACAGGACTACGCTCTATGTGACCATACTTTTTCGTCGCATAAAGATCAAGAAAATATAAAAAATATACCCTATTTCAACATGAACAAGGCTCGGTTTTGCATAAAATCGCACATTACGCCATGATACTAGCATAATAAGGCAGGTCTCTGCTCAATCTTATGAGCCGTGGAAGTAATAATCAATGAGACAGAGCATCTCAAAAGCACGTGTTTTATCGAATCAACGGATTTCGAATTGTTTACGCATTTGCAATACCATTTTTCCCATTGTTATTTTTTTCAACTTTTTTGGTTGCCTTCTTACTGAACCTGTTGACAATAGCCTTCGTCTCATATGTAGGCCTACACTGCAACTAAATCTGCAGTGGAAGTATGATGCCATATAGAAAATCGTCGTAGTTTTAACCAGTTGACGCTTTTTATGAAAGTAGTTGTGTTTATAATAGTAAAACGTCAAGTAAACGCATTCGTTCTTAAAATACTCCGTCTTTCAAATCTAGTGCTAATATTCATGTTTGCTATGTTAGTATAGGCGACCTTCTTCTTTCATGCATGATTCTCGTACATGCAGCAAAGAATTGACAAACGTGTTCCTTCAAAGTAAGAATTGATGTCTGGAGAAATCAATGAGACTAGAATTATTCTGAATAGTTCCAGAAAATGTGTAACGTATCTCTATTTATTTGCACATCCGAAATAATGAGACGTTGAATATTTTTTTAGTTTGATACAACTACAATAATTATGAGAGCTTCGATTGAAGGCATATATAATAAAGTTTGAAAATCAACAAGTAACCAACTGACTAACTAATCGACAACTAACAAACAACTATCGACGATTTAAAATATATATACATATTGAGTGTCTATTTTAGACTAACCAATAGTTTGCGATTCAGCTTTCCGTCTGACGTTGCATGTAGGAGTGAACACACGATCATTCAGTCGCCGAGCTAACAATCAGGTTATTTCTCAATCACATCTTCAAAGCTGCGTCCAATTGCAATTTTAGCTAGATAGTTCAATCCACGAAAGAAGAAGAAAAGTTGTGTACCAACAAAACGTACACAAATACATCGTCGTTATATATTTATACCATATGTGGTATTTTCAGAGTATTATGGATAGTATGGTGATGATAATGGTTAATAATAGTTCTCGTTCAGGACGAGAGTCACGATAAGAACGCCACTACATATTTCAGTCAAATCTGTAGCGAGATTATATGATTGGTAGTATATTGTTTGGTTAGCAACGGCTTGGTTAGCAGCGCCTATACCATCTATCATTCGAATGAAATATATAATTCACTGAAGATTTTATAATTATTCAGTTGGTAGACGACATTCTTCTTCCGTGAATATAAGTATAGTATCGCTGACTACAAGAGCTTGTGACATACTCATAAGAGCGTGATTTTCATGTGAACAGTTTACATCTAATAAGTAATAACTAATAAGTAATATCACAGATTTCATGGATTTGGTATAAACACCCTCACTCGATATACAAAGTCTAAAACCAAAAGTCGCGACATGAAAATGAAATGAAATCTCACCCTCTCATCTCTCGTGCATGCAGTTACATTCATACAACTCTCTGAATCAAACAAAACCAATCCTCTCCACATTCCAATTTTGTACTAGATTCAACTCAAATCATACGACTTTAATTCGAAGGCTTATCTATTGTATTTGGCAAAAGGCATCGCATTTAAAATCTCGATCCCCCTTCCACATCCTCCTCCTTTCTACCACTTCTTGATCCTACTGCTATTGACTTTAGTCCTTTAGCAGTCAGCATATTTCCATTATACATATATATATATTATACGTTTATGACATTCACCAGATATTAATACATGCGCTGATATGTGGATTGCGGCGAATATTGCTCCGGTATTTCACTACTCTACAAATCCCCGTCATCTCGAGATAGCACAAAATGAATAGGAATTAGCTAATTTCTGCTCAAATTAAATGTGCATTAGCGTTAAGTATAGCTAGATAGCTGAGAAGCGGATGTGATTCATGGAGAGCTCTGTGCTCCGTTCGCATTTACTCTCGTTCATATAACGCCTTCATCCCTTCAATCGCGCGAGAACACTGGAAGTCGACAACAATAGCTTTTTCTAACAATAGAATATACTGAACTCAGACGTAAAGTGATTTGAGATCATGTAATTTAATATCGAGTTGATAATGTAGTAGACGGTACGGAACACAACCTGAAAACAGTGTGTAGGCTTGAATTATATATTATGCATACCTCCTGTATTACAACGTGTAGCTGATATTGAGATATTACTATACAGCAAGACGAAGAGTTAATTAAAACAAGTTGATTTAGTTGATATGCAGGTGGGATTTTACCTTAAGACTGTACAATGTTTGGTTTACAGTCTAGCTATTTTAAGCAAAGTTTCTAATGAAATTGATATACTAGTAAATTAAAGTAAGTTTTAATGAAAACTTGAATGACTCCACAAGTGCCCTCCAACCCTCCCACCCCTCAGCTTCCCATTTGCCAGCCACCCGTTTATCCTTCCTATACTTTGTTCATGTGTGTGTATATGTATGTGTGAGAGTGTGTGGAAAGTAATCGAAGAGATCACGTCTTGTGTTAGCACTCCCTCCTTCACTACTTGCCCCCATACCACCCCACCCCCTCCACCAGTACGCCCCTAAAACCACCAACTGACTTCATCCCCCCACATCAGTAGCATTGTCAGTATAGCTAGATCTGCACTTATTGAATCTCTCCGTGTTTACTGAGCAATATCTTTCTCTCTCTCTCTTTCTCTCTCTCACTCTTTCGCTCTCTATCTCGCTCTCTATGGCAGTGTTTGTAACTAGTTTAATCAAAGCGCAACTCGAGTCGCGTGTATTTTTCATCTACCACGTTTATTAACTTCTTCATCTTTTATTCGGTAGAAAATTGGACTCGGCCAAGGAGAAAGCAAATACAACAAGAAAGTCGATATTATCAGGACGCTCTCAGTCGTCTCTCTCTCTCTCTCTCTCTCTCTCTCTCTCTCTCTCTCTCTCTCTCTCTCTCTCTCTCTCACTCTCTCTCTCTCTCTCTTTCTCTCTCTCTCTCTCCTCTTCTCTTTTTATTATTCGCTCACCACTTACGAAGCTCTCAATTGTTCCCTAGAGGGGTGTTTAGGAACAATCGTCTCTATTAGTCATTTATTGATGCAGGAATCAATTGCAGCATTTCAACAATGGAATAGAATTGAAGGCTCAATGCTAAGGACACTATTAGTAAATAGATTGTGACGTGAACAATGCAATGATCAACAATACAGTCCAAAAGTGATTACTGATTACATAATTAGTTGATATATTGAAGAAGACGTAAAGATCGAGAGAATTAATTTGTTTAGTATTCGTCAATGTGACAGATATCATATTTTTTATCATTTACAATTTTGATTTTTACGAAAAAGAAGAATAATATGTATATGCTATACCGATTCACGAGTACGTTTGGTTCTGTGCGTTCAACTGACAACCTAATCAAACTCGGTCAACATTTCAGACAAATATAAGTGATTAGATTTAACAATCGATAGACCCCTACTGATGGTGTGACTTATGTACATCTAATCAAGTTATTCATCATTTTTTAATCATTTTTGCTGGCCATGTATATTGTCTTGAACTATAGGTAATAGCTGCAACTATATTCAGTACTGATATTTGATATTCAGTGTTAATTCTATGACAGAGATATCATGTCCATTTAATAGACATTATGAATGTATTCAGTATTGAGATAGTATGATTGAGGTACTTTATATAGTGGTAAAAAAAAATGAAATAAATTTATCAATACTAGAATCTTCTAGTTATCGTTTCTAGTTCTAGTTATCGACGCGCCTTAAACATTCAATTCAATTCAAGTACAAAAAATCAAGAATAATGATAATAATAATGAAGATCTGGATAGTGAGAAGAAGATTGGAGATATTTTCAAATGTTTGAATTGTTCACTATCCCTGAAATATTGTCATAAGATTTAATGTTTGTTTGCCTTTAATTGGGGAACGAATACGATATATGCATGGTATATGGTCGTATATGCACTGATGATCATTTTCCATTTTCTGTTTGTTTTATTATTGCACCAACAGTTATTTGGGAGCATATTAAATGATTTGGGATGATGGATTGATACTATATTTACAAACACGCATGCCTTACCCAGGACTAGGACTCTAACCCACACACGATTTCACTTCAGTTTCTATCGCATTACCTGAGTATAAGCATAAAAGTGAACTTCTAGAATACCTTCCCTATCTTCCCTTCTAGTTATATGTGCTTCAGCATATTGTCACAAATCAAGTAAACTGCCAAATCGATTTCTTTTACACTCAATTACAACGCTTGACTTTTCATGCCCGATCGTATAAGATAATGGTTCGTAAGAGTTCAGCATCGCGCAGTTTTCATCTCGCTAATCTCGCTGTCGACAAGGAAATGTCGCGACCTCTCTCGGCTGGAGTATAAGTGCACGTCGACGTCGTCAAACAAAAGCCATAACAAAAAGATCTATAACTTTGATAATGTGAATATCGAAATGTCTTTGGTTCATTGCAATGAGGCATAATGTACCAGGAAATGAAGCTATTGAAGATCTGCCTACTGATTCTCAGCCGGCGTCTAAATGGGGGAGGGGTGAGGGTGGAGGGGGTAAGGATGAGGGGGTTAGAGGCCTATATACGCATTAAAAGAACTCTTCTATTACACAAAGCATTATAATTGTCCTCCATAAGTCTACAAGCACACAGCAAAGGGGCACTGCTATACCAAAGGCCCCCATTTTCTCCCGTTTACTCGTTCCGGCGTATGCCTTATGCCTTTCGTTCCGTACAATTTACCACGACCAAAAAGTGTCCTTCCTCTGCACTATATCTGATATTGACAACACTTTAGAGTAAATTGGTCGTATTGGGGCGAACGGTTACTTCTAAGCTTGCCCATTGACACAAAACGGAATAGTGTTGCGATGAAAGAGAGGGAATAGAGAGGAAGGAGAGTGGGGAGGTAATAAGGCAGAATTGCTAGAAAAGAACGAGCTTAATGTGTAATAATTATTCCCTCCTAATAATTATTCGTGATTATATTGAGATTGTAATCTACTCATTGCTTCAGTCGACTGAAAAATCAAGTGAACTCTATAGTGATGAACAAAGGGTAATTAAAGTAATTTGTTCGCATTCAATTTAACAGATTTTCACATTGTGTATAGAATTCCGATTTATCTTGAATTTATTGTTATACCTTTCATCTCCATACATATTATAATATAGTCTAGTCATGAATGGGAAACAATTATATTTTCTAATGAGCTTCAGCGCGAAGACTCAATGCGACTCCTATGGCACTTGCTCTGTGTGCTTGATTGTCTTCTCTTGATTATTCGCGCAAACACTTTGTGGACATAAGGACTTCGGCCTATCACTTATCCAACTTGTTTTGGGCGAAACCAGCTACATCCGACAAAAATCTGTTGGACATATTGAAAAGGGAAGAGTTGATAAAGAGTAATCGAATAAATATACAATATGAGAGAAAGAAACAAAAAATGAAAAACTTTGAGTACGGTACGGTATCTTAGATTATCGTGACCCTCCTATACTGTGAGAAATATTGAAATGCCTCACTTAACTTCTCTCTTCTCTTTCTCTTCTTTCATACGCTTTTCGTCTACTATCTTCCTTCTACGACTTCCATCCATCATTGGATGAGCGAAAAGAAAGACTCAATGTTACCATATTCGAAAAGCTCGAACATTTTATTTTTCGCGCTTCACAGGTCACTGTCAGACGAAAAGAAGGATTCTTATGAAACTTTCAGACACTAATAATCTAACTCGATCTAACTATATATCTAATAATCCAACTCGATACTGTATGGTAGACGTGCAATCGGTGGAATCACTTTTGAGAAAAATAATTCCGAAGTTTTGAAAAACCCCGCTAGATTAACCCAGAGGGAAAAATATCTAGAAACATTTACTTCGAATAATTTGAAATTCCTACAGAACTTGAACACATGAATGATACATTTCAAACTTTTACGTGAATCGGATGAGCCGTTTTTAAAATGAAAATCAGTAAGTCTTTTTTGTATTCTATCAATAATTAAAGAGCTCCGTCAGAAGATGATCAACAGGCTGAACCAATTAGTTCGTAAAATTATTGATATTATCAAGAGGTGAATCATGTAGGCATTGAGTTAATTGATCGAAATAAAGGTGTGTCCATGCAACTTCAACATTGTTTCCAGTTTTTCATATAAATTATCGCTCTTCCTACAGTGCATATGTTGCGTTTTCCCAACTAATTCCAAGTTTGAAATAACAAATTCTCGTGTCGAGACGGGTATAGTGGCGAGCACACTATACCGTCATTCAGGAGACCGGGATTCGAACGCCGCCCTGGTCGATCATCTTGACAGAGGTTTCTCCTGTTTTCCCTCTGACATTCAGGTTGATGCTTATAGATGATACCTGAAGAATAGTTCACAACCCACTCCTTCCCACTGTACAATAATCACCATATGAAATTACTCCTCATCGTATCATTAGTTCATCGACGCTTATAGATCCATCCGTTAAATCCATTTTAAAAATAAAAAAAATCATATTTTTCATTTGAATCACTTTTTGAGCACGATGTAATGGAGACACTGCGTTGAACGCGTGTGTATTCACTGTTTGAATGTAATATTATGTAATAATTAATGTAATTCAAGATCATAAACAAAGTGGATTATCTTTAAAACAAATCACATCTCCAAAACCCCACTTCTGATTAATCAAAGTAAGAAATATTAAAACACGATCTTTCTCAAAATCTCAATTTCATCAATTAATTATCATACCAATAACACAACAATGTCAGAACGTTATTTTTAAATAGCACACGTTAATGGCTTTCAGAAACTGTCCAACCCAAGTGCTTGTAGGCCTATGTATGTTTCTCACACCAACTCGCACTACATTATATAAATTATACCAGCATCGAAATGTATGTTCGATTTTATAGATTAAATATTGAAAGGTATGAAACAAATTAAAACATCCAATCACATACAATGCCCATCGTCCCATTAATTCTGATGACCATCTTTTTTAGACCCAGCACAAATTTTCACCACACAAACATCAAAACATTATTCCATAAACTAAACGAATGCGTATAAAATTAAGACGAACACATCCATTCTCGATCTTCCGTTCTTTGACGACGAAATCAACAGCTCTGGCGCTAGCAGCATGAATGGGTTTCGATCATCTAGCAACATACAAAACATGCTGTCGCTTATGCTTCAAGCCAATTACACGGCGACTTGGGGGGTACTGCCTGTAACTGATTGCTACCAGGATCCGTAACGAGCTGGCTTATTATTGTGTACATCTACTCAGCGGGTGAAGGGACTTGAATATTCCGCTACCGCATCGCTTAATTGAAAAATGTTTTTCGTAATCAGAGCTAAACGATGTAAACTATAAAGGGCATGACGGTTAATTACGCGGTGGTTTTTTGGAAGTGAATACGTGGGGTATGACATGCTCGTAGAAAACGTCAAGTTAATAATAAATTACTCTTTGGGGGTGTGCTGTATAGTTATACTCTTTCTCTCTCTAACGCGCGCGCTCCTCAAACAATTTCCTGTGATTATTACCTCAACTCAGGTGCAGCTGACAGGACCCCCTTTTCCTCCGACCTCCGCCCTCCCACACCGAAACTCCCTATTAGTCCCAAATAATATTACTATTTGGTGAAGGTGCGAGGCACAGAGGTGGAAGAGTGAACGTACAATGGGTAAAACCTGTCCGATAATAACAATTAGAACATTAATTGAAAATTTAATGTCATGTTTTTTTTGTGAATTTTATTTCAAAAGAGAAAATCGTGATTATTTATATTTTATTTTGTTTTATTTGCATATTGTAATTACCTATAGTACAAGTGACAGCAATGGTGATAATTTTATTGCAATTTTACAACGTAAGCGTAAAAAAAACTTACTGAATGAATCGAAATATATTTTGAAACAAGTCCGAACATTTTCATATTTTTTATAATTATATAAAAATAATATTGAGATAATTTTGTTCAACACATCATTGGCAAAAGTGTGTATATTTATTTATAAGTGCATTAGAACATCAATGGAGATATTTTCATTCTTTTCTCTTTAACATAAAATTATACCAAACGTTCGAAACTTACTGGGTTATGTCTATATAGGCCTATTACAATGACCAACTTCCATGTCAATCATTAATTCAGCCAAGTCTCTATCATACCAGTTGGCAGTTTGAGTTTTGTTTCTCATAATACGCTGAAATTCAAAGAAATCAAATTCTAATCATACTGACAAGTCATAACCTAAATGTAATTACTCAAATCATTACTTGAGATCAGGGACCCGAACCGAAATTAATAAAGGTTCCGGTTCCGGTTCGTAATTTTCTCAAATAAAGGTTCCGGTTCTACGTCTATAAGGGTTCCGGTTCCGGTTCCATAGTGTGAATAAGGGTTCCGGTTCCACTTACTAAATAGTTTCATAAGTTTTTTCCCTTGCTTGTAGTGGTGGATACAAAATGAATCAACGGTCGTTTTCGGAACAATCCCGTGTAAAGGATTTTTATTGCGTGAGAAAAAAAAATTATAACCGAAAAGTTATAAACAAAATGAGTAAATAATGAGTCTGAATCAGGTATTGAGAACCTTTATGGAACCTTTATGGAACCGAAAAGAACCTAAGATTTGTAGGGGTTGTAAAGGATTTTTATTGCGTGAAAAAAAAATTATAACCGAAAAGTTATAAACAAAATGAGTAAATAATGAGTCTGAATCAGGTATTGAGAACCTTTATGGAACCTTTATGGAACCGAAAAGAACCTAAGATTTGTAGGGGTTCCGGTTCCGTTTCTTGAAAATCAATAATAAAGGTTCCGGTTCCCCCAAAATACGTTTTTTTTCGGGTTCCGGTTCCGGTTCGGGTCCCTGCTTGAGATAACAACAGAATGATTTGTTGTACAATCACAGATAATGGCTCGATTATATGTGATGCAATTGGGCAAAATGTAATAATATTATGGATTGCTTGAAATAAAAAGTGCACACAACAAGGTGAGCACAACAATGGGACATCTAAAATATACATTGTGAATATATGTTGTTGTAATTAGAACACGCTACTGTTACTACTTCTGATACGTTTTTTAATTTAGCACCAACAGCGTACCTGCAACTGTTGGGGACGAGTAACGATAGAAACTGATAGAAATCATTCGAAATAATTATATTACCAATAGAAATATATTTATGTGATAAATGTGCTTCAAATGAAAAGAGGCCGAAGGTGAGAAAATACCCGGATGAACAAGATAAATATTGTGAAATCCCATACAAAAGAGTCCAGATGCAATAATGTATTGAAAATTGAACTCAAATGTTTTGCAAAAATATTCCTGATATACCTACATATTGAATGTATATGGAGTATTGACACACGATTTAAAAAAAATCACCTATAATAATTAGATTTATTGATAATAGGATTCCACAAAATATTTAAAATTCAAATATATTGTGCTATGAATACACTATACATATTTCACGTTGAATTGCACAGTAGAAAACATACTACTAGTACATTCAGTAAAATTTAGTGTAAAATTTAGTTTTTAATGAAAAAGTGGCAGACACTTCACATATTTCAACTTTACAGTCACTTCAAAATTTGGTATGCTCAATCTACTTTGTTATGCGGGATAGATTTACAACCCCCCCCCCCCCCCCCCCCATCCCTCTCACATGGAGGAGCCAGAGACCGAGGTGCAGCGCTCTGAGTTCACGGAAGTCGATTAAGTGAAATATCAGTTTTTTGTTATACTGTACTTTTGAAAAGTATGAGATATCAAAATTCTAATACAGGGAATTACAGATAATAATAATAATTTATTCATAGTATAATTGGATATTTTCAATACCTTTTAAGATATTTAAGTGAAAACTTTTCAACTCATATGAGTAGGATTGTTTTAATTGTAGGTTATCTTGGAGTTAATGAAATATCTGTGGTTTCCCTATATTAGGGTGTTGATGACCAAAAGTTATTTGTATTTATTTGTATTATTATTTATTTAGCTGATATTTCACTGACTTGACTCTCACATACTCTTAACTTAAAGGGGCCTCACAAAGCGAACTTTTTAAAATTCTGAGTCCTTTCGTGAAATGTTTTCAAGCACACACTAATAATGAGGTTCCGAGTATTTCATCGAAATGTACCAGTATATCCGCAAAGTTGATAATAATAGGACAATTTAGAACCGGCACCGCATGATTGTTTGAAGGTTTCGAGGCCGAATATAAATAAGACATTTTGACACTTTTGAATTGAAAACAATGTACTTTGAATCGTGCATTTGCACGTACATGAACCTCTATCCTACATCACAAACCTTCTGAATTGCTATTCTGAATTCTTTGCTATGCATTGCTGAAATGAGATTCATCATTTATGCTATGAGAAATAAAATTAATTTTATTGTTTATATGAAATATAATTCAAATTGGCAATAAGTCGACTGAATTCTTTGCATTCTTTTGTTTATTTGAACAATTGAATTGGACTTCTGTAACGCTTTCCAGTGTGGTGTAGAATATATTCCACGATGCCTATATTATTTGAAGTGTATGATTATAGGAACTCGTGTATTCCTGGCAATCAGCTTGTTACTCATCCATCGTACCTTTCTCACTCGAGAATACTCGGAACAAATCTACTTCAACAATTGTGATACTTCACAAATAGACTTTTTGACAGATAGGCCCCTACTGTATTATTTTGTTTTCTATTATTCGTCTGTTAGATAGAACGTTAGTCTCAATCGAAGTCAATTTTCCAATATGATGATTCATTTTCTTGAGAACTACGAATCCAAATGTCGGTAAACATAGTCGATATATGTACTATAACAATATCAACATTCAGTAAAATTTCAAGTCAAACAGATAAAATTGAAAATTCTACACAGTGCTATTGGGGATGGGGATTTTCCAGAGTTTTCGAACCCAAATTGCTCAGAAATAATCTCTACCTATTCTGGTACCGGTATGGCAGCAATAACCACAAGAAAGTCAAGTCGATTGTTTTTTTTGCCTGACCTAGCTATGCCGCGCTCAAAATTCCACAAAAAATAAAAACGAAGACCGATTTTTTTTGGTATGTAAAATGGAAGTTTTTGCAAAGCTCATTCAACTATTTATTGTTCTCAAATAATCACATTGTTGAAGTACTGCAAAACCTCACACTATTACTTGTCGAGGTAAGCTGCAGGTCTCGGTTAGCTCTTGCTGACCTGTTGCCTATGTTCCTACACTATTTGCTTCACAGCTTTATATATAACAGCTATACAAAGTATATATAGCTTTGTAACGTGCCATATTGCGCAATAGATGTTTTAAATTCTTTTTGTCTGTTACAGATTTTTATTTGGTTTTATAATTGTCTTTATCAATGTACGTATGTTTTTTCTGTTCTAAAATGCAATATATTTGTTTCTATGTTGAACTCAATGTATTTTTCCACATGTTATTTGACCTTAGTTAAATGATGTATTTTGTTTCTACTAAGTAATGATTTCATAATCTGGCACAATATGTAAACTACGTATCAGTAGCTTCTGGAAGGAATTTTTTTCGAGACACCAACAATAACGATCGAGGGTCCTTGACTTTGAAATGTGACACTTGGGTCACTGGATCAGTCCACATTGTGAGTCAATGTCACCAGGGATGGTAGGTGGTCTAAGACGTTAGAGAAAACACTTGCTCTCAAGCTTGAAATGATACCTAAATCGTACCCGAAGAACGATCAGCCGAGCCTAGATACTGCGTACAAGGAGTCACGGGGTGCTGTTGATCGAATCCAGACAAAGCAGATCACTGGGAATGGTGGAAGCGTGAAGACGTGTCTGGCGTATGGTCTAGTGACGGGTTGGAACCAACGTGTTGGTGAAGTAAGCGGAAGAAGTGTTGTACTTGGTAATTACGTTACACTAAAGTAATTACATAAACGCTACAATATTGGTACCGATTCTAAGGAATCCTTATCCTGATTTCCTTTGTTTCTTATCCTTCCGAAGTCCACGACGACTGAGAAGAAAGAAGCAAGCATGATCACCCTATAAGGTACCAAAAGCGTTTAATAAGTAAACGGTTGAATTGTCGTCGTAAATTCGCCGAAACCAAAGTCGGCGCCGCAACTACGAGGTATTCAGAGACGTCACGGCGTAACTTTGCTGGCAAGCTGCTGGAGTGGACCAGGTACTTCACAGCGTGCAGACCAGCATATACTCGTCGTCTCCACGAGATACACGGCAACCGTCAGCGCGACACAACTGTCAGATTCACGGCGTGCGGACTAGAATATACTCGTCTCCGCGAGATAAACGTCAACCGTCAGCGCGACGCAACTGCCAGGTTCACCGCGATCCACGATAACGTCACAACTAACACGGTATCAGTTGATTGTATTTTAGCTTATGTAATAATTGTAATTCAATATTGCACGATATATAATTTGGCATTTAATTTTGGTTAATTGTATTTTCTTTTGTTCTGTCGCATTTCTGTTTGGCCAACAGATCTGACGATCTTATATTTTATTATATACTTTTTATGCCAAATTTAAAGGTTATGAATATTTTTTATTTTTGATTCACTAATTTATTGATTCGAATTTCATTGTTTGTAAATTTTGGAATTTCAGTAAATGAAGTGAAATTGAGTTACAGCTTGTTTATTGGAAGGAGTAAGCCTACTGTTTTCCTTAATAGCCCCATTAATTATTATAGTATAAAAAACCTGAACTTTTAAAATTATTTAATTAATATTTTAAAACTTTTTGGCGGTAACTTGAAAAGCTTGTTCAGATTATAAAAGATAAAGCTTGCAGGTTTCAGCTTCATACCACCTTCTTAAATAATGTACTATATCACTGAAATGTAGGCCTACATAATGCAATATCTGCCCTATGCCATCAGAATACATAAAAAAGGCAATAGGAAACATATCAATGCCTACAATATCAACCCATAGGAACATGGAATTAACTTATTTATTGAAAATGTATGAAATGAGAGCTGAATAGGAAAATCGTTTCTTCTTCAAATATACTCACAAATCTGGTCAACATTTTTTTTCCCGGGTCGATATCAACGCAAGGTTGCCACACGTAGACCAGATAGTAGATGGTGTTTCAGCAGCAGCAGTGAAACTCTCAAGAATCTCTCTTGATACTCCAACACATTTGTTTAGAAAAGTAGGTCCACAATGGACACTTTGAATAATGATAAAGCTAAAAGTAAAGTTACTGAGAGGACAACAGAAATATAGATACTGAAATTGAAATCACATTATCTGATAGCACCAACAATCATTATTTCCAAGAATAGGAATCTAGCCCTGTAACTCTTACCAATATGTAGTGTCGGTTTACGACTTTACGTTCATCTGTTTAATTCTTTACTGAAATTCAATGTAGGCCCTAGATAGAGTAAAAGTCTTTTCCAGAAATTCAGCTACAATTTGACACAAAGCAAATACGGTACATTTTTAGTATTGTACGATCATAAATATCCCAATTTTTGTGGTACGGAGATTTTATTCTTAGGGTATCATCAGGTCGAGGTTTACAATGAGAAACGCAAAGTCTGCACCCTCAAAAACACGAAACCACTAAATTTTTTACTCGGTTTCCTATGAGTGACCTTCTGTCATACGTACACGTATATCATAAAATCATAAGCAACTGACTTCATCTTCAATTTCACTCGAGATTAGCGGGTAGTATACATAGAACTTACTCTATAATCAAGAAAAAATGAAAAAACAAACTACATTCACTAGAAATCTTTTCCATAAATAAAAGACCGATGAATGTGACAAGATCATTTTATTAGGAATGAGAAAGTACACTTGATTATATTTCTTAAATGATTCAAGCTTCCATATGATTTTAAAGACAAATGATTAAAGTCAAATTACATTCATTCATAAAAATAAGTAGGCCTACATCAATGGCTCAATACATCATACCCTCCTCTTCTGTGTACTGATGTAAAGTACGTTATTGCCTCGAATGAATGCATCTCCATACTTGTTCTTCAACGACCCGTTGATGTATTCCTCCGTTTGCTCCAGAGCAATATTCATGTAACCATCCAGGCACGCCAAAACACCTACGACAAAAATATGTGTTTGGGACAATGCAGTCATCAACAGTTTAATCATTAATTAGTAATTTGGGAGTTGAAGAAATTCAAGTAAAGGAGCATACAATGACAAAAGATAGCCCTACTACTTGGTAAACCTACAACCAAAATAGTTCACTCTTCTGACCAATCAAGAATAAATCCTCATGCACACCTCCATTCTCCTTGCCTACATCTGCAATTACTGCCTATGTTTGCCACTGATGGAACAGCCTTGACTGCTGGGCAGCAGCACAAGTCTGCATGCCTAAAGCACCTTTTAGAAAACTGCACTGGTACTGGTACTGCAAGTGTTACAGGTGAGGAAATTAGAAGAAAGAGGTGTTTACATGACATGTCTTGGTAGCATATGTTTCATCTACGGAACAATTCAGTACCACTTAACACAGTTTTTTTGATACTATTTCAACGTGTGATACAGAAAAAACTAATATACGGTACCTACATTCATTTCTTTCTGTATCACATGTCTTCATTTGCAAGAGAGACCGGTTAGCAAAGGATGAAACCATAAATTGAAATAAAATGGAGTTAACATTTATTTTTAATGTTTTTAGTTTTTAGCTAGGCCTATTTCGACAATATGTATAGGTAAGCTGCAGTTTTTTACGTCCCCTTTTCCTAAGAAAACCGAAAACATAATTGAAATGTATAGACATTGAGAATATAAAGGGTAGGTCTACAGTACACATGCAAGTAGGGCAGTTGGCAACTGTTTGTACAATAATTATATAGGCTAGATGTAGACTAACTATTGCAAAAATGTGTAAGAGTGGTTATCAGAATCCTTACCTCTGTAATCTACACCGCTATTTAGCTTGACGACAACTGGTCTTCCATGAATTTGTTGGATGAACTGCGAAAGTGCTTCCTTGCGACTCATGATTTATTATCCACGTACCTGAAGAGGGATATAAATACATATCCGTTGAATCATGATCAAGTAAGTCATAGCCACAAAGTTTCAAGGTTCATGAGCTATTCAATTGTCTAACCGATACCGTACATCTGAATGAAATTAGCCTAGGCCTATATTCATTTGACAATTTTTAAATTTTGTTAGGCTTCAGCATAGGCCTATATAATATACGGGGCTTGCAACAGTGAAAATGTAAATAAATCAAGTGAAAGAAACTTTTTCATCCAACGATGAATATGAATATGAGGGGTGTTTTGAATGAAACCCAAAACTAAATTGTGGCCCTTACCGTATAGTGACTGAATACATATAGGCTTTGGTCACTGAATACGTATAGTCACTGCCAAGGATCACAACTAAGATATAAGATGTTATAAGGCACTGACAAGAGTAGTGTAAAATCAATGTATGTCGTGCAGATAATTTCAAGTGTCATTTAGGCCTAAGGTGATTGTTAGGGTTGGGCATTGGGTTGGGTGAGGTAAGGTTTGAATCATAAGTCTTTATCCATTGACACAAACCTTACCCATAGCCTAGGGCTACATAATCATAACTTTCTTGAAAAAATCATGAAAATTGAAAACAGATAACCTAACGTAACCTTAAATAAGATCAGTATGACATAGGCCATTGAATTTGCAATGCATAGGCCCACGTAGGCCTACGACGTAATGCCTACGATACATTGGCCCGAGGAACTTCTCAGCGTTCAAAATACTGCAGATGGCAACACCAGAGAAAAATGCAAACCCAAATCAACATTTTCTTTTCATGAGTATGCCTATACCTAAGCCTACGCCCCCAAGCATTAGCCCAAGGCCGCCTAGGCCTATTCTTAACCTAAAAATCATCGGTCTAGAGTAGGTCTGGGTCTAGGCCCTGGACCTATAAATGCAATATACACGCTAGAATACGACAAACTGAACCTACCAAAATTACTTCAATCTTTTTCAGATCTAGGGGCAGAGATTGCCGAAACCAGGAAAATAATGCAAAGTTCGATATTACACAAAAGGTAATATGTAATTTATCTTCGAGCCTGCAAACACATTAAACCAAAGCACTCAACTTGGACTTAACAGCTGTAAATACGCGTAATATCTTGTATGATATTTATGCTTTGGTGAAAATACTAGATTTTGATTTGACGAAAAAAGTACACGTTGACCAATAGGAGGGCCAACACATGAGGGACAATCTCAGCTCAAATACTTGCCTTTCCTCGCGGGCCAACCTAACCTAAGCATCAAGTGTCAACGACATGTGCACTGTTATGGCATTGATTTTGTAAATTCAATGGTTATGGTAAAGCATTAAAAGATAAGACCTAGTGACCTACACAGAGATTATCTATTTGTTAAGGCAGACCTTATTATCAGGTAACTTGGTTGAATTTTCAATATTTACTACCAAGTAACTTGGTTCAACTTTTCATTTTTGCTGCCAAGTAACGTGCATTAGCCTAGCTGTTTGACAGATGAAACATCGTGGTAATTATTTCGCAAAAGTCAACCAAGTAACGTGTTTAATGGTGTTGGCCTACGAATTTTACTTAGGCGTACTCGGCTAGGCCTAGGCCTAATACCGATACATATATCTTTCTTCGACGTTGTTTGGTTTTAGAGCATCGAATTTTAGGATAATTAAGAATCAACATTATGTTCAAGCGAATGTCATTATTACTCTGAAAATTCTTCAAAACTGTCCGATTTACGAAACCACCTGGTAGCTAGAATGGATGTGGCCACCAAATGACGTTTCGAGTTCAAGTTCGTTCTTGTCAGGAGATTTTTTTGATCACATTTTTTAGACTGGACACATACAATGACGTTTTGGGAAGGATTTGAGAGTGATATGAATGGATTAGGAACATCACAATAACTATTATAACTTCGAGTGATGTTATTTAATCCGTGAAATCTTTCCAAACGGCCGACATCGGTATAGGCCTAGGACTAATCAAATCACATCCTCAACCAGGCAAAATAATGCCTAGGCCTATCACACATAAGACTTGATAATCACCTACACCAATAATCGTTGAACTAGTCCTATTATTACCTAACAAAATGTTCTCGTTTAAGACTAGGCCTTCATCAAGTTCATCAATTACGTCCACTGATCTCTACGTCTCAAACCAAAATCACGTCACGTTTGACAAGTAGGCCTAGACCGCACATAAAAACAAGTTTGTAATCTTACACCTCACATGACAGCAAGTTCGTAATTTTTCCCGGATCAATAATACGCACGGGAAGATACTTCGCACATGTACATCATTTGCCACCCACACACAAACAAGTTACAACACGCAACAGTAGTAACGGACGAAACATCGTGGTAGCTATTTTAGAAGTGGCTACCAAGTTACGTGACGAGTTTGACAGATGAAACAACGTGGTAGCTATGTTGGAAATGGGTACCAAGTTACTTGGTGTGAAAAACGAAAAGTGCTGCCAAGTAACGTTTACACGTAACGTGGCAATAAGCACTTCCAGTTTTTAAACTCACTTGAATCTGATGGTTTTGCATGTTGTTTGGGAGGGGAGTGCTGGAGGGAGTGATTTTTGTTGGTTAGGTTAGGGTAGGGAGGTTGATGCCATTGTTGGGGAGGGGGGTGGTATATGTCAGTTAGGTTAGTAAGGGAGGTTGGGGAAAAAAAACACAAATAGGCGTGCTCAGTGTCTCAGTAATTTTACCGTTTTAGAATCTGTATGTCTCGGGCATCTAAGCCCAAGCGTATTGTCAAGGCTGACGGGCTCTGTTAACGATGCCATAGACCATATTCTAAACTTTCTGGTAAGCGGTAGTGACTATCTCTTTTGAACGAACTTGGAGTTTACTGGGCCTATTGAGCCGTCCGTATGTGCAATCCAATTCTTTGCGCTATTTTCGGTTAGTCCAACCTTGAGCTGTAAACCGTAGCAGCTTATAATACCGTCTAACCTAACTCTCACTAGAACATTCGATAGATATTGAGAAACTGAAGCAACAGACATGACCAATGAAGCTTCCAAACCAATATACTTTGCTTATTTGTTGCTTCATCTTCTAGCTTGATCGTGAAGGATAGCGGCAGGATGGAAAAGGATCCGCTAGCCCTTGTGAAAGAGAAGGGAGATGATATGCTTGCTCTGATAAAACAAGAAACGTTGGATCCACTAGCCACTTGGACAGAGGAGGCAGGTCACACGGACATGTTGATAAAGGACGAAGCTTGGGATGAATTTGTAACAGGTAACGTATCTTGTATAGTCAATACTGTAATCCAGTAAGAGTAAGTTACCGGTAGTGCTTCTATATTAGTGACGTAAGTGGCATCTCACTCTCTCACTCACTATTTTTCTCTGACAGTTGCAATCATGAAGAATGGCACAGTAAATATATTTAAATCAAAACATGTAAATCAATTCTCGTGAATGGTCTAGGCCTTCCTCATTGGTTGTTGTTGTACGATGATTTTGTTCAAGAGAGTCCTCGACCGCTAGTATTGTTGAACCCAACAGCTTACCTCACCTGCGGGATACTTCACAATGACCGGGAAACGCCTTGTACTGGTGGCATTGACGGGTGGAAGTGTTGCATAATACCGAATACGGTTGATTTTATGTTTTGTATTCGAATTGTGGCGCTTGATTTGTTCATTCATCTATAGGCTCCGTTATAAGGGTGTAACAACGCACTGTACCGGTACTGATGACTACGATGTATTAGCATCGGTAAATGATATGTGAGATGATGGGAAGGTTATTTTGTTAGGTGTTTTTGGATAGTGGGAAGGAGTCGGTCGTGACCTGTTGTTGAAGAACTCGTTGGTGATGACCTGAAAGATTTTTGTATAGTATTTTTTTTTTTTTTCTTGATCATAATATTACCAGTCCCATATCGATACGTCAATAATTGTGTTCCTAGACGTGGTCAACAATGGTCATGGTATGTTTCATTGTAGTAGATGAGATTATCAATTGAAATATTGATCGTAAGATGAAAAATTCAATTTTTTTGTATAAATCAATCATGATGGATTGCGATGGATGGATGATGGAATGCCAAGACAAAGGCGGTGAGGTATGTATCAAGCCATTTCTGATATAGATATGAAAAAACAATTAACTACTATCTGTTAGGGTTGCCAATCGATCAAGAAAACGTAAACGATACCGACATGTGCTATATCAAAAATCGATCAAGAATATCGAAATTTTGGGAATTCCATTCGATATTGAATATCATTCGAAATATTCTAAGGTCTGAATCATGTTCATTTAGTCGCCGGTAATCTTTATTCTTTTTGCAAGGCGTAGTGATAATCTACTTTTACATTGTGATAAACATAATATTATGAAGTATTATTTTTATTAAAAATCTATCATTTCAATGAAAGATACCACTCATTAGTTGACGTCCACTTTGTACATATATATATATATATATATATATATATATATATATATATTAGTGATGCCTTCGGGTACCCGGGTCGGGTACGGGTAATGCATTACCCGGGTAATATTCTGTTACCCGGGTACCCGTCTAGGTTCCGTGTAATTGTGCTATAATATACCTATAAGTACCTATAAGTACCTATAATATAGAAAATACCTATAACCTATAGTACCTATAATCAATATCGAATCGAAATGATGATATTGTTACAACTGAAATTTGGATGTTACAATCTAAATGGATTCAAAGGAGGGGTGAAGCCAATATTTTAGAAGAACGCTTACCTATGAATTAGTGAGAAGCTGGTTGTGGGATCGAAATAAGGTGGAAGAACATGATTACCAATTTAACTGACACACAGTATTTATTTACAGTAATTTTGTAAACAGAGTAAAAGAATTGGACAGTTGAAAATAAACCTGACGTCTATCAATAATAAAACTATAAACGGACCGACGACAATAGAAATTAGAATTTAAGAATGAAACGGTCAACCAGACCGATACTTAGCCACATAGAAAACACCTTGCCCAAAAGAGTACAGCAGCACGCGCAAGATGTTTAACGGCGGCTCTATACTTCTCGTTGAGTAGAGAGACCGAGTTCCTTCAACACACACGCTTTTATACACACACCTCACCTGTTGTTAATACCTGTCCGGTCTGTCGAGAGGGACATTTACGCTGACCAAGTAAATACTTATTTATTTTATATATAGTTTATTCTCCCTAACGACAGATGTCAGAGCAAAACGTGTGAAATATGTTGGTAGTGGTTAATGGTCGATTAGAATAGAAATTATGAAGAAATAACTGCAGTAGTTTAGACTACTGTGACAATATCGAAAATCGATTGAAATATTCGATATCGATTGGCAACCCTAATATTTTTATTTCCTTAGCAAGCGATGTCGCTGGCAGCACCGAGGTGGACCCTCTACTGTTACCGATCAAAGAGGAAGATGTGAAGTTTCCGCTCGAATACGCCAGCGTGTCTGCTAGTTGGGCTACAGGTAGGACTGATTGACTGATGTGTAGTATATTTTTTATTCGGTTCATTCGAATTTCACGATATTTCCAAAATTCCTCGTACCAGGAGTCACCGGTATGTGGATGTCATCCAAATTCAATCCAGTGATTTTACAGAAATCGGCGTTCTGTTTCAATCTGCTTACGAATTTTTTCAATCCAAATTCCAGCAAAAACTGGGTATCACAGTTGTGGCGACTGCCTATTTCATTACTTGAAATTCATCTTTGGCTTCACAACATTCATAGTGTCAACTGCGTATACCGTATTGTCCCGAATATAAGCCGAGGGTTTTTCTCGAAATTGCGAGTCCAAAAGTCACCCTCGGCTTATATGCGGATCTCGGCCTAAAATCGGTCGAAAACACGTTTTTTACTAAATATGATTGGGCGCACTACACATGCACACTCTTAACAATGGAATCAACTTGAAACTGCAAAATATTAAAAACACGTTTAATGAATGTTTTATCACGAAGAAGCATCATTTTCCCATTATCCATAAATTTTATTTGACAAAGGCACGTTGAGCTGTTAGCTGCATTGTCTTGTCAGACCTTGACGAGTAGGTGGGCCATATGACAATCGCGCGTCATGGGCACTAGCCGAGTACACACGATCGTGAGGCCCCTCTCAACGGTTTCTCACACGCAGTTGGCATAACTTCCTCACGCGCGCATTACGAAATTGACTCAATTCTAACTCGGAAGAGTGATGATTTACGTGGAAAGGAGATAAACCCTTTTTTCAATTGTTGATCTGAAAGTTTGGGGGTCGGCTTATATTCGGGGTCGGCTTATATTCGGAACAATACGGTATTTAAACTGAGTGATGGAGTCATGTACGGTATTTTTGTGTTTATATTCAAGTGTACTCAGTATGACTATGAACGTATCAAGCCTTCATCCATCGAGTATATTTTTTTATTTATATATACAGTGAAACCTCTATGCATTCTTCCCGGATCCATCGTTTTCCTGCTTGTATCATTCATTTTTTCTCACTTCATTCCCATATAATCGATACTAAATTTTCCTGGATGAGTCATATTCCGGCAAGGATGGTTCAATTTTCATGGTCCCTTGTAAAACAATTGATAGAAGTTTCACAGTATTCAATACACACAAATGCAATCATCTTGTTCCGCCCTAGCACATTGTTTGCTGAATGACTGGGAACCATGAGTGATGTAAAGGTTATAAAAAAGTCTTTGATGGCAATATCCACAGTAAAATTGAGAAACTATATTGTAATCTGAGCCGATAATTGGTATAGTCATCGCCAGTTGTAACAACAGATGTTACGTGGTTTTGCTACCTGGTGTGCCAACTGTTGCTCACCTTTGCTTCGTTCACGCCGTTAACGTAGTGCTCAACGTTAATGCTCGATGTTAGGAGCATACCTGCTGGCTTACACTGTTGGACAGTGCTGCTCTTTCTTGTGTCAAATCGTCGCTTCTTTGGACAAGTGAAGCGATCTGTCCAAGCAGCATTAACTTGAGGGTGTACCATAATATCCTCAATCTCTTCTGCTAGATGTGCCGTAGCATTGAGATTGGTGGCTTGGATCGCAGAAATGGCTTGAGTGTGGCCTGGGAAGCGACTGATCCGTAGGGCATGAAGAAATCTTTTGGCATGTTTATTCTGGAAAGCGTACATCGTGAAGGTGTACGTCATCAGCTGCTCATTATAGTGTCACCTTGTTCTTGTTCTCAGTGGCTGCTAACAAGAATGAGCATGATCCCTGCAAGTGTGAAGTAACAGAACAGTTCTTGGAGCCGGCTGCTTTACTGTGTCATAGTGTCACCATGTTCTTGTTCTCAGTGGCTGCTAACAAGACTGAGCATGATCCCAGCATGTGTGAAGTAACCGGACGACAGTTCTTCAAGTCGGCCACTTCAAGCATGGAGCTAGAAACAGAGCAGGAAGAACTACTTGTACCGAAACAGGAAGAACTAGACATCTCGGATGAATGTGCATCCGAGCCAGAGGAATTTGAGGAGAAAGCTGGTGTTGTGGACAAAAGAGAACCAGCCAAATATTGTGAGTATATTTTTCTATATCCCTCGATCCAAATATTAGCAGTCCCGTATTTATCCAACAACGAGTATGTTTGAGACATGGTCAACATTGGTCATGTTGTTTCGGGTCATTCCATGGTAATTCACGTTTCGTTTAGAACAAATTTATTGAATACAAATGCTTCCCAAGTCTCAATATTCCAAGCTGCTGTTTCTGACAAAATTAGGTGAACCTGCCAAAACTGATTCGTAATTTAGGAATCAAAGAAACGAGTATGAAAAAATTCCTTCCGTAAAAATAAATTAGATAACGTGTGATAGCTCACGTATCGCAGAAAAGACATCCAATATTCCTGTAATTACTGTAAAACCATTTTTTTTCAACCTAGCTGTCACCACAGATGTTTCTATTTTTATGCAACTATGATAATAGTATAGGAATGCTTGGGAAAATTTTGAGGGAAAAAATCATACATTTTTCGTGTTACAATTTTTTGTATTGGTAATTCACGTATCCCAAAAAAAGTAACTCACGTATCTCACTAGAAATAATATCACTTTATTTTGACAGAATCATTGTAGAAGTGAGTGTAATTGCATATCATTGTCAAAATAATTGTGACAAGTGTATTTACATATTTACATATATTCACATATTTATTTATTCATTACAGATTGTTCATAAAACAGGTGGTAATGGTTACTATACCTAATGAAATTACAATCAAACATACTCGATATGATTATACTTCATTTTTTTCTTAGCTCTTTTCTTAAATCACCAATCTTCGTGATGTTCTTGATATCTTCTTCCAATTCATTCCATTCCCGCGTCGTTCTTTGTATGAATCCATATTTACCTACTTCTCTATCCACTTTTTCCACTTCCATTCTTACCCCTCCCCTTGTACTTCTTTGTAATCCCTTTCCAATTCTATTGCTTAGTTCATCCCATCCTGTATATTCATTCTTGACTCTAACAAAATTGCACATTGTTTCTATTTGTCTTCGTTTCGCCAAATTTTCCCATCCCATTTCCTCAATCATTTTACTGGGTCTTTCTATAACTTTTCAATCACATCCTAATCGTTCCTGATAATCTTCCAGCGCTTCTCTCTCCCCAATACCCTTCTTGCAGCAACCCTTTGGACGTTCTCCACAGCCTTTATTAGTCCAACTTCATGCGGATCCCAGACTGAACTAGTATACTCAAGCATTGGCCGAATCAGACTCATTGTATGCCTTCTCTTTTATTTTCATCCCTGTCCCCTTCAACTGCCTCATAATAAAATTTAAGGATCGTATTCCCTTTTTTGAGATATTTCTAACATGTTCCCCCCACCCTAAGTTTTTATTTATGTACAGTCCAAGATATTTATATGCTTCTACTTCCTCAAGTGTAGAATCTCCCATTTTATAAATCTTATTCACTTTTTTCTTGTTACTGCTGCTAGAGAAGTGCACCACTTTACATTTTCCAACATTCAGTCCCATTAAATTTATTTTAACCCATTCATTAATTCTGTCCAAATCTCCTTGTAACTGATTTTCCTTCCTCTCACTCCTACTGGTGCTATATACCACACAGTCATCAGCAAATAGACGAATTCTTGATTGAATTCCGATTTGAAAATCGTTTATAAATATATTGAATAGAAGGGGTCCAATGACACTCCCTTGTGGTACCCCAGAAGTAACTTTTACCATATCAGAAATTTCATCACCTACTTTTACTTTTTGTGATCTACCTTTTAAGAAGAACTCCACCCATCTTATTATCCGCTCATGTTTTGTTATTTGTCTCAACTTTGAAATCAGAAGTTTATGAGGTACTTTGTCAAAAGCTTTTTCAAAATCCAAAAATACGGCAGATATTTTACCCCCCTTGTCTAAAGAATCAGACAGTTCCTGCGTGAATCCTTGCAGTTGGGTTACACATTCATGAGTAACCCTTACAAAAACCATGTTGTCCATCCAATATTCCACCATTATTATCAACAATTAATTTGATTTCTGTATCAATTGACCTTTCCATAATTTTGCATATTGAGGAAGTGAGGCTATCTGGTCTGTAATTACCCAAATTTGATTTTTCTCCCCCTTTATGTATTGGAGTGATCATTGCTTTTTTCCAGTCCTTGGGCACAGTTCCTGAATCTATTGAATTTTGAAAAATTAACATTAAATATGGTATTAACTCTTTTCCCGCCAACTTAATAAATTTGTTATTAATCCCATCGTGACTGGGAGCTTTATTTCTATTCAGTTTATCAATTATTCTCTGGATTGCTGTTTCAGTGAATTTTATTTCATTTTCCTCTACTCCCAATTGATGAATGTGATCATTCTCTACTTCGTTCTCCTCATTCAAAGTCTGTTTTTGAAAAACTTCACCATAATAATTATTTAATGCGTATGCCTTTTCTTTATTCGATATGAACTCCACTCCCTTTCTGTTAATAAGAGTTGGCATATCGTTTCTTCCTCTTTTAGTATTATTTATATACTTGTACGTATTATTCCAACTTTTATTCTGGTCCTGCTCATCAAACATCCCCCGTAGAAACTTATCCTTTGCAATTTTCTTTTCTTTATTCAGATCTGATCTGAATTTCCTTCTCATTTCTATATCTCCCCCTTTACCTCTGTTCATATTATGAAACTTTCTTGCTTTCCTCTTCAATTTTCTAATTGATTTATTATAAAAGATTGGATCTGCACTTTCCGATATTAATTTATTGGGAACAAACTTCTCAATAGCGTTTAAACATATGTTTTTGAAACTCTCCCATTTTTTGTCTATACAGGTATCCCCCTTCTCCTCAATCCAGTAATTCCTCCAATAATTTAAATGTAACTTAATTTTGTTGGTATCCGCCTTTTTATAGAACCAGACTTTCTTCTGTACCTTTATTTCATCTTTTACTCTATTTGCAATTAATTCTACTGTTGGAATATTATGGTCACTGATACCAACGTCCACGATAGTTCTTAACCACTTTTCCGGTGGTCTGACTAGCATAACGTTTGAAAGGTTATTACTACCTGTCCTAGTTAATCTAGTACCCTCCGTAACCGTTTGCACAAATCCTTCACTCATTATTTCATAAACTATAGGCAAACGCAGGATGTGCGTTGTACGATGAGCGAGATGTCTTTATAAAGTTTAATCGAAAACTCTACAAACCTTGATCATTTGAAATGAACTTCATCCGATGTCAATGAATCTAGAAAGCCGTGACTTTGATAATGCAACATTTTTCAACTAATATTTCTATCTTTCCGATGAATAAAATACATTTATTATATTATTTCCTCCAAAACGGCTGGTCCGAATATCAAACCAAATTTTTATTCATGTATATTATTCTTTTGTTCACATTTTTGGAAAATTTGAATCATATTGAAGAGATTTAATTTCTCAATTTTTTCCGCTCAGCCAAATCTTATGGGGTTTTTAGAAACTTCTAAATGATGTTTCTCAAAAATGGTCCAACCGATAGACCTCAAAACTATACAGTTCTAAGTCGGATAAGTTTGCATATAAAAAAAAAGTTTCATGTCGATCGGTCAAACCCTGCGACCTGTGCAGTGTTAACAAACTAAAAAAAAAAAAACGCACAGACAAAGCTCCGTAAGACTTGGGTTAAAATCTTCGCTACGCTCATCTAACAAGTTCTTGCCTTCTATTCGTGCTACTTCCTACAGTCCCTTCTTCCCAATTTATTCCTGGTAAATTCAAGTCTCCAGCAAGTCTCCAGTCTCCTTTTATTAGCACTTTCAACCACTCTTTCCCTAATCTTGATAAGAACATCATTATTAGAATTTGGTGGCCTATATCCCGCAATTATTATAAACATTTCTGTTCCGAACTCAATTTCTAATCCCATTAACTCTACTGCTTCTTCTATCCACAAGATTCCCCCATTCAACTCATTTTTTAATCCCAGCAATATACCACCCCCATGTCTATTTCTGTCTCTTCTGAAAAGCTGTAACCCCCTACCTCTATCTCTCTATCGGTGTAGCCATCGTCCAGCCAGGTTTCCACAAATACGAAAATATCGGGATTTATAGTGTCCACTACTGTTCTTAAATCGTCGAGTTTATTGCATATACTTCTGCAATTAACTAATGTCATTTTTAATGTATTTTTTACTCCCATCTCAATATCCCTCTGTTTTGATTTGTCTCCCCTTTCCATATTATTTCCTAGGCCTACCTCTATTCTGTTACTTTCAATCGTATTTAGTCATAAGCTAGCTCTTTTTCTCATCTTCTCGGCGACTCTTCCCATCAGTTTACCCAGTTTCTCTGCTCCCAATTTGTTTAAATGGATCCCGTCAGCCTTCAAATGTTCTTCATGTACCCAACAGTTAGACTCAATGTACACCACTCGTTCTCTGATGCACAATCGCTCAGTAGCAGCGTTGACTCCATCAATTAGCTCTCTATTTTCATCTTTTCTATATATAATCCCACTAACTGCAACTCGACTTTCTCCGAACTTCTTTTTCGCAGCTTCAATCAATTCCTTCATTCCTTTGTTCATTATATCTTGTCCATCCTCTCTTTGTCTCATCTCTTTCAAATCATTTCCTTTTACGATCAGAATAACTCCTTTACCATCGACTTCCATTTTCTTTATTTCATCCACCACTCTCCTCATTCTAAATACTGCAATTCCTGGTCTCACATCCACCTCTACACTGGATCCCGTGCCAACGCTTGTTCCACAAACAATCGAGCTTCCCAGCAGTACAATACTCTTTTTGGTTATTTGTTTACTTTCCTTTTTAGATCTAACAGATTCCATCTCGACTTCACCAAATTTGCTGACTTTATTTTTGTCTTTCATTTCTTCTTCTGGAATAAACTTCAATTGCATTTCCTCTGCGTTTATATTCTTCCGCGTCTGCTCTTCTTCGTTATTCATAGTTCTCAAACATTCAACTTTACTTTGTTCGGCATATTGCCCTTTCTTCAATTGTTTCCCATTCGTTTTCTCCTCATTCATAATAATTTTAGGGATATTCTCGTTTTTTCCCTTGTTAACGTTTTTCTTTCCCTCAATACATACTTCTCTTTTCTTCTTATCTTCTCCTTCCCTGCACTTTCCACAGCTCCACTTTAAGCCTGGTACATTTTGAATACACTTGTACTGTGCAGTACTTATATTTACACACGCTATATGCCACCAAATGTTGCGAACATTTTTCTGAACAGCATTGTATTGCTCTGTCCCTGACCTTCACTCCTAATCCACACTTCATACCACGAATTACATTCAATTCTTTCGGCAATTGTACCGTACTTAGCACCATCTCATTCCCACTATTGGTTTTCAGTCCCAATCTTAGTCTTCCCCTCGTTACTTTCTTGAATTCGGTCGTCATCTTGAAGAGTTACTTTAAACACCTTGATAAGGTGGTCAATAATAATCATACACCTTGGTCAATATCTATCCAGATGGCCGTGACTTTCAAAATTGGGCCAAGTTGTTTCAGGATGACCGTGTAAAAAAAAAAAAAAAACACCAACCAAAAATTATATTCTCAGTAAATCCAAAAACTTACTATTCGTCAGAACTTTGGCGTCACTCAACAGATTTCACTGATTTATCATTCAAACTGATTCTCACATAAATCCCAATGGCAAGGTATGGTTGAATATTGTTTTAGATGCTTCTTTGTATCAATTTCCACAATTAATATCCAGCAACACAATTTCCACGACTGTTCGTTTACCTGGTTGCTAAGGGATTGCATTCTACAAGTGTTACAAGTATTCAAGTATTGTACAAGTATTCGGCAAGTGTGGTAACATATCTTGAAACTTCCCTGACAAAAAAAAAAAAAAATTCCACGTTTTCGAGTTTTTTCGCTTTTTATCATGTCCCTAGTTACGTGGAATGACCCTTCCCCATTTTAGTAGATGAGATAGATTATCAATAAGAATATTGATCCCAAGATGGAAAGAACGTAACTTTTGTGCAGAACTTCTGTAACATTTGTAGCACGTGTAAGGGAGGGCCTCCAATGTAATGATATTTTTGTTCACGTTATTGATGTTCTCTGTTCTATAAATGGCAGTCTTCCTTGTGAATCCTCATTCGCAGATGTAAATGAGTATGACTTGTAAGAGTTAGGGCTCGAGAAAGTATGATGTACAAAGTCGGTCCCAAAAGTTGGTGTTTTCATTTTGCTATGCACGACTGAGCATCGTAACATCGCATCAGTGGATATCGTCTTGTTGGTAGGACCTCAGCAGAATATCCAGACCTTTAGATTTTCCTTAGAATTATATCATTATTATTTTTACTGTCAGGCATCATCTCTATTTAAGTGTGGGAGTTCATACCTCGTGTTGTTTGGCCATTGAGCAAAATATTGGGCAATGTGTTGAGCAATCGAATTTTGTATGAAACTCGAAAATCTGCCACATAGACATCAGCAAATTCGAGTGAAGCTGGACTGTTGAGATCCCATTATATTCATAAGTATTGGTTTCATGATCCACAATTAGCTTTTGAAATGGATTAGGGAGATGGTGAACTCCAACATCTTATCAGGCAACCAACCCTCGTCCAATAACATTAGTGATTAGATGTTGAAAGTTTTATTTGAGGTGTGATGACAAAAGTCTGCCAGATTGCAGAACAAACGAAGTTGTATGACTGTACAATGCGTAGAATTTTAACAGATGTTCTGCACATGCAATGTCCGAAACGACATTGCAGATTTTGAGGGTTACAAAACGATATAGCTCATGCCTTCTGACACGGCAAAACGTTTGAAAAGTTTCTTGTAAAAAAATCCCAACCATTCCACAACCTCTCTGGCACCCATACCTAGCTAGGTGTGATTACTACATCCTTCCCAAATTGAATTCCATTTTGTAGCCTGTCCCCATTACATACTAAGAAAATAATTTGAACAATTGTAACCAATGAACATACCTCAATGAAGGTGGAAAACCAGGTGGTTTTGATGGGTGACATTGTGCATGATTGTGCAAAAAAGTGATTCTGTCTTGTGTTCATTTTGCAAACCATTGTTTTAATTGAAAGTATTATTATTATTATTATTATTTATTATTTATTAACAACAGAATACATGTATCCCACAAGTGCAATATGATATATAAAATAATATAAAATTAAATTCAACACAAGATATCACAGGAAAAAAAAAAAAAAAAAAAAAAAAAAAAAAAAAAAAAAAAAAACACTATCAATACTAAATAAGAAAAACAATAAAGGATAGATTAACGTAGGGTAACAATACAAAATGAAAACAGAAAGAAGAAGACAAAGGAAGAAAGGCAAAGGAAGAATGAAGACTACAAGTTAGGCTAAGCATTTGGAGATGAATTACTATGAAAAATACGTTTTAGTTTTGTCAGTGAATCTGAGTAGGGGTCATAATTTGGAAAAGTTACAGCGAAGCGGTTAAATGTATGCATGACTCGGTTCATGATTGCATGTGTGAACAGGTTAATCCGACTTTTGAGTGTTTGAAACAGTTGTTGTTGACGGTAACGCGCGGGGGAACAAAAAAGTTGATTTTGTTGATAAGTTGGGGACAATCAATTACATTGTTGAGAAGTTTGTGGAGAAAACACAGGTCAGACAGCTCCCTGCGTCTCGTGAGTAAAGGCACTTTCAGTTCTGCGCACGTAATGCTATAGTTCGCCGAACGGTATTCTTTATCTGTCTTGAGGCACATCCACTTGACGAATCTCTGCTGAATCCTCTCAGTAGCAGCACTAAGTGTTTTGTGGTGGGGATTCCAGATGACCGAAGCGTATTCAATAAGGGGACGAATTGTAGAAAGGTAGAGAAGTTTATTAGTGCGAGCAGAGAAATACTTCAGGCAATTTCGCTTTAGGAAACCCAACATTTTGAACGCTTTTGCATTTGACGAGTTGATATGCTGTTTGAATGAGAGCTCACTGTTGAATATGACTCCAAGGTCCCGAATCGACTTGACGCTTTCGAGAGGCTCGCTATTGGAAGAGTAGGTGAAAGACACGTTTGACTTCTTCAGTGAAAACGATATACTTTTGCACTTGGTTGAATTTAACTTCAACTGCCATGTATCACACCAGACGTTGAGCGCAACAACATCTTCTTGAAGCCGCTCACAATCACTCAATGACTTGATTGGCATATACAATTTGAGGTCGTCGGCATATAATAAACACTGCGAGTTGGTGATACTATGTGTAATGCTATTGACGTACAGTACAAACATGAGAGGACCAAGAACTGACCCCTGCGGAACTCCGGATGTGACCTCGACCGGTTTGGAAAGATGACCACAGAGTGCGATACGCTGACTACGGCCGGACAGGTAGCTATGCAGTAGGTCGTGAAGGGGGCCAACTATACCGAACGATTTTATTGAGTGGAGAAGTAAATGATGATTAACGCTGTCGAACGCTTTCGAGAAGTCTGTGTAGATTGCGTCGATCTGTGTTGAGTTGTTAAGATGACTGGCCAGATCATCGGAGTATACAGCAAGGTTGGTCACAGTGGATCTCCCAGGGAGAAATCCGTGCTGATCACGAGATATCAAGTTTTTACACTGGCTATAGATGTGACGGTGAACGAAGCCCTCAAACACTTTCGAAAATATTGGTAAAAGCGATATGGGGCGGTAGTTAGTGACATCACTTCTATTTCCACTCTTCAGAACTGGGGTGACATATGCGAGCTTCCACCTGTCAGGGAATGAGCCGTCAGACAGGAAACGGTTGAATATAATAGAGAGTGGTTTGGCGAGAGGTCTGGCACAGCGTTTGATGAAAGTGACAGGTATACAGTCCGGGCCGGGAGACTTACTATTGGTTAGTGCGAGAAGCCTGGAGTAGACATCCGTCTCGGAGATCACTAACGGTGATATGGCGTTTGTGCAAAGTGAGGGTAATTCAGGTAATTTGCTTGGGACTGGAGACTTCGTGAACACTGACTCGAAGAATGTTGAGAACATGTCACACGCTGATGTAGTGCTATCAGATGTGACGTCATTCAAACGCACTTCTGTGGGAATCCTAGAGCGTTTCGTTTTGTCGCTGATGAAGCGCCACAATAGCTTCGGGTCCTCGCTAACTTCTGTTTCAATTTTCCTCAAATGATTTTGCCATTTTTTTCTTTGCATTTTTTTGAAGGCTGATCTTTTAACTTGGAATTCAACGAGGTTACAGCCTAGGGAGTTTCGCTTCCATCGGCGATGGGCTCGGTTCTTCTCATTCAGCAAACTTATCAATTCATCGTCGTACCACAGAGGGTATTTTAATGGATTAACTGAAATTTTCGGTACGTGATCTTCAATTATTTGAGACGTCAATTCATAAAATTTGTCACACGCTTCATTTGATGTGGATGACTCCGATAACGTTTGCCAAGGAGCTGCCGTTATTGCTTGTACAATTAACTTGATGTCAGCTTTCTTCCAGTTTAAAAGCTGACGTTTTGGGGGCTTCAAATAAGGCATTGGGTCAGGCAAATGGATGTTGCAAGACAAAGCAACGTGATCTGACTCAACAGCAGGCGAGTCCACTGTGTTTGTATGAATGTGTATGTCTGGGCTATTAGCGAAAACCAGATCAAGCGTGTGATTGTTACACGTTGCGAATGAGTTGAATTGGTGGAGTGAGAACTCGTCAATTGTTTGAAGGAAAGATGTCACTGTTTCCGAGTTAGAGCCGCTGTGTATGCGTGGCTCAAGTGCTTCAAAAGATGTGTTAGATTTAGGCCAGCTGATTTGGGGTAAATTAAAATCCCCACATAAGACAATGTGATCGGAAATGTTGGCAACCTGTTGAACCAGTGCAAGCGAGCAGTGGAGAGCATCAATATCGGCACATGTCACGGGCGCAGGTGGCAGATAGGCACAACCAAGAAAAAGTGACGGACTGTTGGCAGTCTGTTTCGCCGTCGAGCCTTCAATTTGGCACCATACTATTTCACACGGCGGAGTTTCAAAGTCCATTCGGCGAGTGGAATTAAGTTTATTCGATACAGCTATTAAAACGCCCCCACCACGTTTGAAGTTCGGTCCGGATTGTGCTCTATCAGCGCGATGAATGAAGTAGCTGTCATTGAGTATTTCAGCCTCAAATATACCTCGATGAAGCCAGGTCTCTGTGAGGCACACTACGTCGAACTCAGTGTTGTCAGCAAAATAGGTGTTTAGCTCAGTGAGGCTGTTAGCAATGCTTCTAGTGTTCATGTAATACATATTGACTGAAGGGCCTGGGTTCAAAGCTACATCACCAGACATGGCAATGAGTAGCAAAGCGAGCCGAAGTCCAAGTGGTGGCAAACATAGGAGGCGGGTGAGGTGGCAGCGACGCCTTGTTCGGTGCAGGTGTCCATGTGTAGCACGCGGCACTTGCACCGCAGTGCAACCGTTCAGTTTCCGAGCCCACTCACCAATACAATACGCAAAACACGAAAAATTGAATTTACCACTTTTAACAGAACAAACCGGCAGAAAAGATACTTTGGAATCACAGTTGTCACTCAGTGTCCCCGAATGGACGAGATTAATTTTGAAAACAATGAGTGTTAGAGAAGAAAACACAATAAAAACACGGAGCAATGGGGAAGCGCGTGATTGAAGAACTGCCATCTTAGTCTATCTTCCAATCATCTCATGATCCCAGCATCTTCTTGGAGCTCCTCAATTGACGCAGCGGTTGCAGGATGGAATAACTATTCGCGATATTATCTCTTCTGCCCGATTGAGAAGCTGTACACAAGATGTAAGACAGAATACTTGTGATATCTTGACGAGATCAGTGTTGGCTGTTTCGTGGATCTGTCATCGTTTGTGTGAGCTGAATTCAATAATTGTGTATTGATAATATTCAAATCCTAATTCATGCAGTACAGTGAACATCAAAGCAGTAGTTTCCACTCTCCAGATAATATTGTGAAGAGGCACAACAATACAGTTTGGAATATATGTAAAATGATTATTATTTTCTTGTGTGTTTAGTGTCCAACAACCAAGCAGATGATGGTACAAGCAAGAGTGGAAGTACAGATGATTCTACTGAGCAGGATACTTGCACACAGACATATACGGGTGTTGACATTGCAATGGAGGGGAACCTATGATGCCAGCCACTACTGGAGTGAGAAGAAAAATACCAACACAATCTGAAAAGAAGAGAAGAGTAAAAACCATTCAGAAGACTGACACAGTTTCATCCACTCTTTGTAATGTGTGTGGTTTCAAGCCTACCCAACCAAGTTATCTAAAAACACACATGATGATACATACTGATGATAAGCCATTCAGTGCAATGTACGGTATGTTCTTTCAAAAGCAGACGTACAGGTGAACTAAAAGCACACACGATGATACATACTGATGATATTTTTCTCTTAGATCTTCATTAATAGTATTATCATATATATTTTTATATTTATTTATTTTTAAATTTTATATTTATTCATTTTTCAATCTAGTTTAAAGTTTATAAGTTGAAATTATTATAAACAAATTTGTTCTTGTGTGATGTGGCTAATGAAAACAACACTCAAACCTCATTACATAATCATCTATGTTCCTAACTTACATCATTGAGTTTATCTTATCTTAGCTTAGTCCTAGAAAACATTACTCCACAATGTAATTATTATTTATACTTTTTATACTTTTTTATACTTTATACTTTAACACAAAAATGGATCCAACATCATGTATATATATATATATATATATATATATATATATATATATATATATATATATATATATATATATATATATATATATTATATATATATATATATATATATATATATATATATATATATATATATATATATATATATATATATATATATATATATATATATATATATATATATATATATATATATATATATATATATATATATATAACTTCAAATGCTTATATTGGTTGGATTTACTCAAATTAGTATATAATAATGATAAGTATTAAATACGACTTACGGATGACTTGAAGGATGAAAGGATTAGAAATATCGGTCTGAAATGAGAAGCGTTCAATTTAAGAATCAAATATTTACAATGATCAACTTGACAAAATAATAAATTAAATGAGAATTATTGTATTAATGCCAACGTGAATTCCATGTACAAAACTTTCTGAACGTAGTTCTGTGACTTCCTGCTTCCCTGGTAGAAATTGCTAAATTTATATTCAATAAAACTCTGCGGCAGATTCGTTCAATACACGGCAAACATGATGCTGTAGGAGGTTGTCATGGTACCTTACAGAAGGCTCTAAATTGAAGAGGAAACGCAATCGAGTACACGGCAAACATCGTGATAGAGCAGGTCTTTTTATTTCCTTACATAACTATAAATTGACTACAAATTCACAAGAAATCCAGCTCTGGTGAACGGCAAACATCAGGCTCGAGGAGGTCTTTTTATTTCCTTACAGGTAGCTGGCTGTTGACTATAAATTTACAAGCAATCCAGCTCTAGTACACGTAGTGTGTTAACAAGTATTTGCGATATTGAAAGTAATGAAGAAGGTATGTCCAGGCCCACATCGAAAATTACATGTGGAAAACGTGTCGAAATTAGCCCAAACAAAATATTTCATCAATTGACCTTGGAAACATGAAACTTACTTGGTCCATTTGACAGGAGCTACCAAGTAGCGTACGTGGTAGCAATTATGAAAATAGCTGCCACGTTACTTGGCAGCAAAAATGAAAAGTTGAATCAAGTTACTTGATAGTGAATATTGAAAATTCCACCAAGTTACCTGGTAATAAGGTCTGCCATATAATAAACTAGATGAATATCGAATTTGATGTAGGCCTATGACTGTAGAATATACCGACTGGCAACGCTCATAATTTGTGACAAGTAACTTGTCAATGATATACGATGTAAATATTCTAGAACAAGAATGTACTTGCTGAACAATAGAAGAAGGTCCTCTACCAACATAAAGAACTCAAATATCTCGGCTATATTTGTACAGCTGCGGTAATTTTAGCGTCAATGACTGTTCACTTGAGATTTACTATTACAAACACAACTCTGTCTTTCAAAAATGTTATATTATTATTATTAGAAATAGGGTGACAATCCGTCCTAGAAAACCGGGATTGTCCCGGATTTCCATCTTTTGTCCCGGTGTCCCGAAAAGTTATTTCAGGACACGCATTTGTCCCGATTTTGGCAAAAGAACAAATCATTGGGTGAAGAATTCGCGGAAAACGTGGAATTTTGTCTCCTGTGTCAGCGGGTGACCATAAGACGTCCGGTTTTCCCAGGCTTGTCCTTGTCTTGAGCTTCCCATCCCGGCGTCCCGAGAAATGTTCTCGGGATCATCAAATATCCCGGATTTTCAAAAAAGGCAGAAATATAAATAACTGGGTATTTTCATACTCAGTAAAATTCATCTAGGCCTACTTGTAATTCATTTTCGTTTTTAATTAAAAAAAAAGCCAATATTTGTTGAATCAATTTTTAAATTGCACGTCTAATTCAAATAACTGTCTCTCTATCATTAACATGTGTGGGCTACATTCTCAGAGTATGCAATTACTAGGCCTATATATAGAAGAAATATATTCTTGAATTTATATGACTATAGAAGACCAAAAAATTCCCCTGCGGAACTGTTGAGCCATTTTTTTTGGACTATAGTGATTTTGAGTTACTGGTAAGTGGTAAGTCCATATTTTCTGATATCTTCGTTGAATAGTTTGGTCCCAGTTTAAATTACAACATAAGCTAGTGTACTATATTTAATTAAAATAGTGCATTGCTATATTTGGTTAACCTAATTGACATTTGAACTGAAACTGAACATTTTATGGATTGGTCAGTGAAAAATTGAGTTTCATAATGGTTTCATAATGTTCACTTTTTCATCTCGTTTACTGCGATCATTCAGTAGGAGAAATATTCATTTATAAATCCACACGTTTTCGAGTTTTCAGGTGGCTGTGTCTGATCTTTTTGTACTAACGGATCAGTGGTCGTTTAGCTAATGCTTTTTCCTCGCAGATTATGCCCGTACTCATTTACTTTTAATTGATTTTAGTGTTTAAAAGATTATTTAATGTTTTTGTTTCCTCACAAGCAAAAAACTTGACTTTTCTCAAACAGAAGTTAACGAAAGCAGAGTAGTCTCCGACCCGCTCATCTGGCTATGCGGTTCTTCTGAAGAGCTCAACTGTCCTAAAAATGTCGTTTTACAGAGAACAATGGCATGAAACGTTTTCACTAAATTGCCTATCATGCCTAAGTGGTGAGTTATTGCAGTATTATTTGATCTACTTGGGGCTATAACACGTGAATGATAGTTACATATGTTATATACATCCGTGTCAAAGAACGTACTATCTCAATAAATTTGATTTCCTCTGTTCACACATGTGCTTTTCTTTAGGAACCTTGGCATGTAGGCCAAGTAGGCCCTATGTGTGAATTGATTTCACAAAATGGTAGAAACTCAATGATCTTGTTGAAATTTAACTGGTACTATTTTAAAATCAATGGCCTAGGTCATACTAGGCTAGGCAAAGATATTACTAGGCTTATACTTGTATAATAGCCTACACCTCTGACAAATGAGGCCTAGGCCTAGGCCCTAGTCATCTAGTTATTTTCCAGTTGGTCCTTGTGCCTAGGTTATTTCTCCACTCAATATAAATGTATAAATTCAAACTAAATTTGTGAATAATATAACGTCCATCTATCTAGGCCAATATTTCAACTTCTGACCACAGTAGGCCTAGGACTAGGCTATTCATTGTCACTAGTAAGTTGCGCATTTGACTATGCTTATGGCTTTCCTCTACATTTATGTACGTTTTACAGTGTAGGAAGTTCATGGCTCACCAGTAGCTTGAGGCCTACTTGGCCCGAATGAGACAAAGACTTCAGTGAAGCAGCGCCGAGCTTACGACCAGGCAAACGACTACAATCCACAAATGGCACATCTGAGGTTCAGCGAGCAACGGAACATCGTTCTCATGGCGGCAATTAAACTGTAGGTCTATGCTTAGTTAGTCCACGTTCTTGAAACAGCAAGGGGGATCAGAATACTTTGTCTATGGTAAAGACCCTGTGTCGTGATCTATTCCCCGCATGTTTTCTTTAATTGAGATAGGCTGCAGAATATTTATATCAATTTCAAATTAGAAAGAGAGAGAATTTTTTCATTTGTGAGGGTGTAGTCGAGCGAGTTTGTCATTTAGCCGTCTAGCGAGGAAATGCGAGAGAAAGGTTAGCAAAGTGAAGGCTTAACCACATCTTTTTTAAACGTAACGTTTAACGTTTGATAATTAGGCCTAGCCCTACTAGTACAATTTAAAATTACAAGAATGTGTTAGCTGTCACTTGATAGAATCTAACTTTATTCTCGGGTTCTATTCAAACTTTCATCATTTGATTAAGGCCTACCATTTGTAGGATTATTACAGGCTAGAGAGCATTTTATGGCCAGAACACAGACATAGTAAGACATTGAAATGAAAGTAATTATACTGTCAATTGTTGCTATTGTATTAAATCATTAAATTCGAACTGGTACTCCATTAAATTTCCAGCAATTGAATATGATTATTATATAATTATTGTATTTATTTTATATATGTAATGAATATTAAATGCCTTCCGCACAAGAGCTTCCGCTTCTTTTCCTGTTGTGCTGTGGCATTGAGTTTGTAGTTATAAGAGAGTACATCCAATGTTAAAGTACTATAAGAGCAACCGTGATCGGCGTGCCAGAGCTTACAAAAAAGGCATGGTATTCTGTCCAGGTGGTGCTAGTGTCGGCGGCACTAGTCAGGTAGCGCGTACGAACGTAGCGGATGTTTTGTAGTACTATTCATTCTAGACCGAGAGCGGACCGCGACGCATCGCGGCTGCTCTGCCTGGCCATAGACTTGGGTATACTCGATAGCCGGCTCGCTGCCGGTCGGAACAGCGATGTTAGTGAACAGCGGAATGCAATCGCTATTTATAGCTATTATAGCCATGTATTAACTATACGTCCCGTGTACCTATTCATTAGAATTATCATATGCTTGGCAAAAAAGTGTATTAATATTTCCTCGCTGAATATTGATTTCTTTTCTATGACACGTCGACACTAGATGAGAAATAATGTGTTCATATTAACTTTGTAGGCCTGCTCCCAGTAATAATCAAATAAGTAATATAGTATATATATAGTGTATAGTATATATAATATATAGTGTATAGTATATATAGTATATAGTGTATATATATAGTGTATATAGTGTATAATATAGTATATAGTATGTAGTAATATTTAATCGGTTGGTAAACTTGGTTATAATCCAATTGAAGTAGAGTATTTTTTAACTTCAAGTAACTTAGTTCACATAATTTACACTTGAACTTATCTACATTACTGCAATTTTTATATACAGTGGAAGAACTTCTATTCCTCACATGCACCTTTCTATAACTATATCATAACTATTAATTAACAATTGTTTGGAGATCGCCTTTAAAATATATATTTACAGAACAGTCTCTTACACTTGAGTACAAATAATTAATACAAAGAACAGATGATAATGCACCAAATGTATTATATTATTATTGAATTATTGATAGATAATATTCATATTAATACTCTATTCATAGACCCTAACATAGTCCAATGTCAACACACTTGCAAATACAATGCGAATCATAGGGTTGCCAATCGATCAAGAAAACGTAAACAATAACAAAGCGGGCTATATCGAAAATTGATCGAAAATATCGGAATATTAGGAATTCCATTCGATTTCTAATCAAAATGATGATAACGAATAGCGATCGAAATTATCGGCATATTTCAAGGTCTGAATCATGTTCATTTAGTCCTCTGTAATCTCTTTGCGAGGTGTAGTGATAATCTGCCTTTGCTTTGTGTCGACACTCACACTTCCAGCATCAACAAATGACTGACACCAACACCCATACAGAATGTGCACAATTATACGTAATAGGGCAAACACGCGAACGTCCAACCAAAGTATTCTCAACATGGTGTTTATAATACTTGACAATTGACTCTTTGTTAGGGTATCATACAACTTTACGGATAACCTCCCCCCTCACCCAACATGCTTTCGGGATAGATGTTTGTGGTTGACTTCAAGTGTCACCTGAGATATATACCAGATGTGTCAAGTTGAATGGGTAGGGGGGGGGGGGGGGAGAGGAACCGACTCACATCCAATGTTGCAGAGCGGTTGATAATGAATGAATTTATTGACGTAATTAGTTCCCAGTTTCGTGTCAGTCATTCTATCTCAAAATGTAGATGTTTTAAAAAGAGAGAGGATGAAATAGAAGAATATTCTGTCTGTTCTATCTTCTCAGACCTTCTGTATTTGATAAACATAATATTACGAGTGTATTATTTATATTAAATATTTATTGTTTCAATGAAAGATATACCGTCAATGGCTGCGGCCAAAGACATATCTCCAAGACTAGAGGCACGTTTTCATGGCTCGCAGTAGACTTTTTTCTGGCCAATCAGAATGGATGAAATTCCTGCCGCTTGCACTTGTTGCTCTCTGCCGCGAGACCGAATGAATTCAACTTTGGAAAAAAGCGCAGCAGGTGAATTCTCTCTCATACAAGAAGTAGGGTTATGTCGAAATATTACTTACAAAACAGTACTTTTCAAATATATAATGTATTTGCGTGCCACATAAATACGATGCTGAAATTCACTTCGCCGTTGAATTGCTCGGTCTCTTTACACTTGTCAAGTTAGGCTTATAAATGTTAACCACTTGACAGCCAGGTTATGAAATCACTACCCTACTTCCCAGGCCGGGTTCTTCCCGGTTAGATCGGACAGATAATTGTGCTTAGATATCCATTCATAACATACATAACATGAAAAAATGGTTTCGTTGTATTCAATGTATTGACATATTGTTGCACTTGATGAGCAGAAAAATAAATTTGCCAATATTACATTCATTTAGTGTACAAAGGCTTGTCAGTTTGACACATATAGCCTAGAATAAGGTTTTGGAATAACAGCTGACTGTATTTCATCATTTTCCTATACATTAGCGTATTCTGTCAGCGAAAAGAACTTACCGTATTGTCCCGAATATAAGCCGACCCCCAAACTTTTAGATCAACAATTGAAAAAAGGGTTCATCTCCTTCCCACGTAAATCATCACTCTTCCGAGTTAGAATTTAGTCAATTTCGTATTGCGCGCGTGAGGAAGCTATGCCAACTGCGTGTGAGAAACCGTTGCTAGGGCCTCACGATCGTGTGTACTCGGCTAGTGCCGATGACGCGCGATCGTCATATAGCCCGCCCACTCGTCAAGGTCTGACAAGACAATGCAGCTGACAGCTCAACGTGCCTTTGTTTATTACTGCGCGTCAAATAAAATTGATGGATAATGGGAAAATGATGCTTCTTCGTGATAAAACATTCATTAAACGTGTTTTTAGTGCAATATTTTGCAGTTTCAAGTTAATTCCATTGTTAAGAGTGTGCATGCGCCCTATCATATTTAGTAAAGAACGTGTTTTTGACCGATTTTAGGCCGAGATCCGCATATAAGCCGATGGTGACTTTTGGACTCGCAATTACGAGAAAAACCCTCGGCTTATATTCGGGACAATACGGTATGTCAGTACAAGTCCCATGTATATATGACAGTCATTTTGTCGAGACGTTGAATGAAACATATTGGAAAGTTTGACGACACGCAAGCAAGTGCCCCTAGTCTATAGTTCATTTTGGTAACTAGGAAAACGCCATGTGCGTTGTTAGATGAGCGGATAGTAATGGTATGGGTAAAAATGAGTAAAAACTGCTTCGAGTGGTACCAATTTAGCACATTTTATGTTTTTTCTTCAAAATGGCTGACTCGATCAAGCGGAAAATTTCCAGAAATGTGTATCAAAATGTAATTCAACTTCACGCAAAATTTCATTTTTTGGAAAGAAAATATTTTCTTTTTTTTTCGTTGTGTTCTTCTAACGGGTATTTTTTAAATTTCTAAAATTCATAAAAAAAAAGTTACCTCTCGATAATGCCACAAAACTATACAGATCTTAGTTGGATGAGGAACCATATTGATTTTTTTTTTTGAAGTTGATATCTGTAGTAACCGAGCAACCTGTGGAGGACAGACAAAAAACATATATAAAAAAAAAAAAAAATGAAAACCAACACCAGTTTTCTTCAGTATGTCAAATTGAATCCTCGCTAAAGCTCGTCTAACAATGTAAAATTCTGCGGTTGATCATATTGGCAGCTGGCCCCCTTGGTAACTCAGTCAGCTGAGGCACCGCTTCAGATATTGAAGTCACCAGCGGCATGCTTATAGAGCATACCATTGGTGCATTTAGAGCGACATGAGCCGAATAGAAATGTGACGTCTGGTAAGTTACTAAAAGATTTATTCTCCATTGTTGCAGGTTTTGCGAGCACTTGACAGCCGCAGGTTCTACGTCGACAACGTGGTTGTTCAACCGTGGAGCCCGCTGCGTCTCAAGGTCGAGCGGCGTGACTTCATCCAGTGGAGGTAAGCTTGCTGTCAACGTCAATGGGTTAACAATTGAATGTAACGTCAACCTACTCGCTATTTCCTGAGTTTTTCTTCACCTGTAGGCGCCGCAAGAAATTTATATTGAATATTACTAGGAAAACGCCGTACATGCGTTGTTGGACCAGCGGATAGTAATAGTATGGGTGAAAATGTGTAAAAACTGCTTCGAGTGGTACAAATTTAGCACATTTTATGTTTTTTCTTCAAAATGGCTGACCCGATCAAGCTGAAAATTTCCAGAAATGTGTATCAAAATGTAATTCAACTTCACGCAAAATTTCATTCTTTTAGAAAATGAAAATATTTTCTTGTTTTTCCGCCGTGTTATTCTAACGGGTATTTTTTAAATTTCTAAAATTCATTAAAAAAAGTTACCACCCGATAATGCCACAAAACTATACAGATCTAAGTTAGATGAGGAACCATATTGAAAAAAAGTTTGAAGCTGATAGCTGTAGGCCTAGCTGTTTGACCTGTGGAAAACCGACAAAAAAACATGAAAAAAACCAAAAAAAAAATTGAAAACGAACACCAATTTTTTTCAATATGTCAAATTGAATCCTCGCTAAAGCTCATCTAACAATGCAAAATTCTGGGGTTGATCATATTGGCAGCTGGCCCCCTTGGTAACTCAGTCAGCTGAGGCACCGCTTCAGATATTGAAGTCACCGGCAGCATGCTTATAGAGCATACCATTGGTGCATTTAGAGCGACATGAGCCGAATAGAAATGTGACGTCTGGTAAGTTACTAAAAGATTTATTCTCCATTGTTGCAGGTTTTGCGAGCACTTGACAGCCGCATGTTCTACGACGACAACGCGGTTGTTCAACCGTGGAGCCCGCTGCGTCTCAAGGTCGAGCGGCGTGACTTCATCCAGTGGAGGTAAGCTTGCTGTCAACGTCAATGCGTTATCAATTGAATGTAATGTCAACCTACTTGCTATTTCCCGAGTTTTTCTTTACCTGTAGGCGCCACAAGAAATTTATATTGAATATCACTAGGAAAACGCCGTACATGCGTTGTTGGACGAGCGGATAGTAATAGTATGGGTGAAAATGTGTAAAAACTGCTTCGAGTGGTACAAATTTAGCACATTTTATGTTTTTTCTTCAAAATGGCTGACCCGATCAAGCTGAAAATTTCCAGAAATGTGTATCAAAATGTAATTCAACTTCACGCAAAATTTCATTCTTTTAGAAAATGAAAATATTTTCTTGTTTTTCCGCCGTGTTATTCTAACGGGTATTTTTTAAATTTCTAAAATTCATAAAAAAAAGTTACCACCCGATAATGCCACAAAACTATACAGATCTAAGTTAGATGAGGAACCATATTGAAAAAAAGTTTGAAGCTGATAGCTGTAGGCCTAGCTGTTTGACCTGTGGAAAACCGACAAAAAAACATGAAAAAAACCAAAAAAAAAATTGAAAACGAACACCAATTTTTTTCAATATGTCAAATTGAATCCTCGCTAAAGCTCATCTAACAATGCAAAATTCTGGGGTTGATCATATTGGCAGCTGGCCCCCTTGGTAACTCAGTCAGCTGAGGCACCGCTTCAGATATTGAAGTCACCGGCAGCATGCTTATAGAGCATACCATTGGTGCATTTAGAGCGACATGAGCCGAATAGAAATGTGACGTCTGGTAAGTTACTAAAAGATTTATTCTCCATTGTTGCAGGTTTTGCGAGCACTTGACAGCCGCATGTTCTACGACGACAACGCGGTTGTTCAACCGTGGAGCCCGCTGCGTCTCAAGGTCGAGCGGCGTGACTTCATCCAGTGGAGGTAAGCTTGCTGTCAATGTCAATGGGTTATCAATTGAATGTAACGTCAACCTACTCGCTATTTCCTGAGTTTTTCTTCACCTGTAGGCGCCACAAGAAATTTATATTGAATATCACTAGGAAAACGCCGTACATGCGTTGTTGGACCAGCGGATAGTAATAGTATGGGTGAAAATGTGTAAAAACTGCTTCGAGTGGTACAAATTTAGCACATTTTATGTTTTTTCTTCAAAATGGCTGACCCGATCAAGCTGAAAATTTCCAGAAATGTGTATCAAAATGTAATTCAACTTCACGCAAAATTTCATTCTTTTAGAAAATGAAAATATTTTCTTGTTTTTCCGCCGTGTTATTCTAACGGGTATTTTTTAAATTTCTAAAATTCATTAAAAAAAGTTACCACCCGATAATGCCACAAAACTATACAGATCTAAGTTAGATGAGGAACCATATTGAAAAAAAGTTTGAAGCTGATAGCTGTAGGCCTAGCTGTTTGACCTGTGGAAAACCGACAAAAAAACATGAAAAAAACCAAAAAAAAAATTGAAAACAAACACCAATTTTTTTCAATATGTCAAATTGAATCCTCGCTAAAGCTCATCTAACAATGCAAAATTCTGGGGTTGATCATATTGGCAGCTGGCCCCCTTGGTAACTCAGTCAGCTGAGGCACCGCTTCAGATATTGAAGTCACCGGCAGCATGCTTATAGAGCATACCATTGGTGCATTTAGAGCGACATGAGCCGAATAGAAATGTGACGTCTGGTAAGTTACTAAAAGATTTATTCTCCATTGTTGCAGGTTTTGCGAGCACTTGACAGCCGCATGTTCTACGACGACAACGCGGTTGTTCAACCGTGGAGCCCGCTGCGTCTCAAGGTCGAGCGGCGTGACTTCATCCAGTGGAGGTAAGCTTGCTGTCAACGTCAATGGGTTATCAATTGAATGTAACGTCAACCTACTCGCTATTTCCTGAGTTTTTCTTCACCTGTAGGCGCCACAAGAAATTTATATTGAATATCACTAGGAAAACGCCGTATATGCGTTGTTGGACCAGCGGATAGTATTAGTATGGGTGAAAATGTGTAGAAACTGCTTCGAGTGGTACAAATTTAGCACATTTTATGTTTTTTCTTCAAAATGGCTGACCCGATCAAGCTGAAAATTTCCAGAAATGTGTATCAAAATGTAATTCAACTTCACGCAAAATTTCATTCTTTTAGAAAATGAAAATATTTTCTTGTTTTTCCGCCGTGTTATTCTAACGGGTATTTTTTAAATTTCTAAAATTCATTAAAAAAAGTTACCACCCGATAATGCCACAAAACTATACAGATCTAAGTTAGATGAGGAACCATATTGAAAAAAAGTTTGAAGCTGATAGCTGTAGGCCTAGCTGTTTGACCTGTGGAAAACCGACAAAAAAACATGAAAAAAACCAAAAAAAAAATTGAAAACGAACACCAATTTTTTTCAATATGTCAAATTGAATCCTCGCTAAAGCTCATCTAACAATGCAAAATTCTGGGGTTGATCATATTGGCAGCTGGCCCCCTTGGTAACTCAGTCAGCTGAGGCACCGCTTCAGATATTGAAGTCACCGGCAGCATGCTTATAGAGCATACCATTGGTGCATTTAGAGCGACATGAGCCGAATAGAAATGTGACGTCTGGTAAGTTACTAAAAGATTTATTCTCCATTGTTGCAGGTTTTGCGAGCACTTGACAGCCGCATGTTCTACGACGACAACGCGGTTGTTCAACCGTGGAGCCCGCTGCGTCTCAAGGTCGAGCGGCGTGACTTCATCCAGTGGAGGTAAGCTTGCTGTCAACGTCAATGGGTTATCAATTGAATGTAACGTCAACCTACTCGCTATTTCCTGAGTTTTTCTTCACCTGTAGGCGCCGCAAGAAATTTATATTGAATATCACTAGGAAAACGCCGTATATGCGTTGTTGGACCAGCGGATAGTAATAGTATGGGTGTAAATGTGTAAAAAATGCTTCGAGTGGTACAAATTTAGCACATTTTTTGTTTTTTCTTCAAAATGGCTGACCCGATCGAGCGGAAAATTTCCAGAAATGTGTATCAAAAATAATTAGTGACGGGCAGCGAAACTTTCAATTTTGAAAGTTTCGTAAATTTCGGAAACTTTCGGAAACTTTCCAGGGCATGTCATAAATTTCCGAAACTTTTGAATGTAATGCCCAACTTCCTTTGGTGGACTGAGCTAATGACACTCTATCTGTCTATCACTTGTTTCTCTGTTTTGCCACTAGATACTACTAACTACCTAAATGGCATTGAGTAATTTCTTTAATATTTGAAAGGCAGGCCATTTTTGTCTTCCTTAACCTAAAAATTATTCAGACCATTTAATAAAAACTACCCATGTCCATGTGGCATTGAATAATCGAGTAATTTCTTTAATATTCAGAGTGCAATTAATTTTTTCTTCCTCAACCTAAAAACCATTTACTGTTAACATTGTACTACAAATATGGTGAAGAAGGGAGTAATTTGGAAATATTATGAAGATATGGGCCCTGTAATGAAGCAAGTGGAATGTAAATTCTGCAAATTGAAATTTTGTTTGAATGCAACAAGGATGCAACAGAGTGCATTGTGCTGTCATAAAACACCATCCAACATACGTGATCAAGTAGCTGGCAAAAAAGGGTAGATTTCTGGATCGAAGGCATTGAGTAAGTTGCCCGTGCCTCGGGCCAACTCTACACCTTCCATCCAACTTGACTCCAAAACTTCCATTCAACTCAAATATTTTCTTACTGCCCATTATGTATGCATGGGAAAATTGATATAGGTAATCTGAAATGGAACTTGAGATTAGGGAAAATGTTTTTATTATTCCTACAAAATGAAACTCGTCTTTTACCGGTAGATTTCAAAAATTTCCGTAAATTTCATAAGTTTCACAAAACTTTCAACGAAAGTTTCATCAAACATAAATTTCCGAAATTTGCCCATGACTTATCAAAATGTAATTCAACTTCACGCAAAATTTCATTCTTTTAGAAAATGAAAATATTTTCTTGTTTTTCCGCCGTGTTATTCTAACGGGTATTTTTTAAATTTATAAAGTTCATAAAAAAAAAGTTACCACCCGATAATGCCACAAAACTATAGGCCTACAGATCTAAGTTAGATGAGGAACCATATTGAAAAAAAGTTTGAAGCTGATAGCCGTAGGCCTAGCCGTATGACCTGTGGAGAACCGACAAAAAAAACATGAAAAAAAAACAAAAAAAACTTGAAAACGAACACCAATTTTTTTCAATATGTCAAATTGAATCCTCGTTAAAGCTCGTCTAACAATGCAAAATTCTGGGGTTGATCATTGGCAGCTGGCCCCCTTGGTAACTCAGTCAGCTGAGGCACCGCTTCAGATATTGAAGTCACCGGCGGCATGCTTATAGTGCATACCGTTGTTACATTAGAGCGACATGAGCGGAATAGAAATGTGACGTCTGGTAAGTTGCTAAAAGATCCATTTTCCATTGTTGCAGGTTTTGCGAGCACTTGACAGCCGCAGGTTCTACGACAACACCGCGGTTGTTCAACCGTCGAGCCCGCTGCGTCTCGAGGTCGAGCGGCTTAACTTCATCCAATGGAGGTAAGCTTGCTGTCAGCGTCAATGGGTTATCAATTGAATGTAACGTCAACCTACTCGCTATTTCCTGAGTTTTTCAGTTTTTGTTTCTTAGTGTCTTATCAAGTTTTTAAATGATATATTGTGAGGGATTCATTTTGTGAATTAGTTATCTCTCCGTGTGATCCGGGAGGCGAGGTGTTTTCAGACCCGGTTCGATCCCCGCTGCCGTCCATCTTTACAGGGGCTTTTCATGCTTTCCCTCTGTAGTCTGAGATAATGCCGGGATGGTTCTCACATGAAGAAAGCCTCATTCCATCATCTCATTAATCATCCATCCGACGCCAATAGATCTTTGCTATCATACAGTGCGTCGTTAACCCAATATAGGCCCTGTATGTACAAAATTTACCCAAGAAACCTTCATCTCATCATCCCATCAATCATCCATCCGACGCCAATAGATCTTTGCTATCATACAGTGCGTCGTTGACCCAATATAGGCCCTGTATATAAAAAATTTACCCAAGAAACCTTCATCTCATCATCCCATCAATCATCCATCTGACGCCAATAGATCTATGCTATCATTATAGTGGGTCGTTGAACCCAATATTAAAAAAATACTCGAGAAACCATCATCTCATTAATCATCCATACGACGCCAATAGATCTTCATCATCATTACACTGCGTCTTTAACCCTATATATATAAAAAAATTACCCAAGGAACCTTCAACTCATCATCTCATCATATCAATAATCATCCATCCGACGCCAATAGATTTTCGCAATCATTACAGTGCGTCGTTGAACCCAATATTAAAAAAAAACACCCAAGAAACCTTCATCGCATCATCCATCCGACGCCAATAGATCTTCGCAATCATTACAGTGCGTCGTTGAACCCAATATATATAAAAAAATATCCAAAAAATCTTCATCCCATCATCCAACCGACGACGCCAATAGATCTTCGCTATCATTACAGTGCGTCTTTAACCCAATATTGAAAACAAAACTCCATCTTGTCGTCCCATCACCTCATTAATCATCCATCCGACGCCAATAGATCTTCACTATCATTACAGTGCATCTTTAACCCAATGTGTATTAAAAAAAATACCCAAGAAACCTTCAACCCATCATCTCATTAATCATCCATCCGACGCCAATAGATCTTCACTATCATTACAGTGCATCTTTAACCCAATGTGTATAAAAAAAATACCCAAGAAACCTTCAACCCATCATCTCATTAATCATCCATCCGACGCCAATAGATCTTCGCTATCATTACAGTGCGCTATTAAACCCAATACATATTTTTAAAAAACAAGAAACCTTCATCTCATCATCCAACCGACGCCAATAGATCTTCGTCATCATTACAGTGCATCTTTAACCCAATATTTTAAAAAAATCTCCATCTTGTCATCCCATCATCTCATTAATCATCCATCCGACGCCAATAGATCTTCACTATCATTACAGTGCGTCTTTAACCCAATATATATAAAAAAATTACCCAAGAAACCTTCAACCCATCATTTATCATCCATCCGACGCCAATAGATTTTCGCAATCATTACAGTGCGTCCATAGACTATAGATATATACCCAAGACGATTCACGCAACGTTAAAAAAAGATTCATCCCCACTCTCATCCCCACTCCTTTATCCACGTAGTACCTTCAATGCCCGCTACGAGTGCTGAAAATCGTTTCAGCGATTGTGCTGCAGTCGACGGTGATTGTACGAATTAAGTGTGTTTAACAGAAATCACATGTCTACGAGATGAAAAGTTGCTTTTTTCGTCGGGAAAGTCCACAATCGCACCAATTCACGGTCCCGAGCGACCGTCTCCCGTACTCATGACACTTGGCGAACACATGTCCCGACCCAGCCAGCGTAGACTAAGCGGCAAATATCAAAAGTACATCGACGCTTTCATTTTGAAGATTGTGACAGCAATTTGCTATCAAATGAAATGAGAATGGAACTAGAGACGATCGAACTCATCCTTCTTTGTCGCTCACTTTGTCAGAGAAGTCACTCAGAAATTAGCATTCTGCTCCCGATCTGCCCACAACTTGCAGCCGTCCGCGCATTTTATCCATTTTGAACCAAATGTTTTTTTGTTGTTTATGAACCATTAACTGATACAACTCATCAATATATAATTGCTTTATTTCCAATTTTTTTTACAAAATCATTACCTCATTATAAAGGTGTTTGGAAAATTATATGATAAATTATATGACTAATACTTGAATGGAAAAAAATATTACATATACACAATTTACTCCAACAACAATATAAGAAACTAATATTAACATCAATAACACAATATATATATATATATATATATATATATATATATATATATACACTGGCGTCGGAACCAGGGGGGGCAGGGGGGGCAATGCCCCCCCAACTTTCGGCCAGGGGGGGGGCAAGGGGGGGCAAGAAAAAGGTCTTGCAAAAAAAATTGAAAAGACGAGAAATAGAAAAGACGAAAGAAAGAAGGAAGAGAGAAGGAAAGAAAGAAAAAAAAGAAAGAAAGAGTAGGAAGGAAAGATGTAGACCTATTTAGATAGATAAAATCGTACATAGATTCATATTTCACATTGCATAGAAAATCAAATATCAGATGGGCACCTTCAGTTTTAGGAGAAAATTGATTTTTGCATCTAAATCTCATCTGGAACACGTTGAACCATATTGAAAAAGGTGTGATTTAAAGGAATTTGGTGTACTGTTTTGGAATGATAGCTCTGGTAAGTAGTTATTAGTTATCAGAAAACAACAAACAACCCTACTGGCAGTGCTTATTTCAGATATAAATTATTCATTACAATTTTTGTAAATTTTGTAAATTTCCAAAATTCCAACAGTCGTAACAATGACAATACAATGAAATGGAGAAAGGGAACTTCCAATAAGGGTCGTTCGGTGACTGCCAGGGGCGTCAAATTTAAGGGGCGCTATCGGCGCACATTTGTAACATTCTATTAATAATAATATGCCATAAATCGTATTCTATTTTACTTGTGCATAATTGGGTGGAGAAAAAAGAAAATGTTATCATTCGAACAGCATTGTTATCGAAAGACATAGATTTTTCTTGGATCAGCCATTCAGCAAAACTAGCTCTTACCACACTAAAGAATTCATGAATTCCAGAAATTTCGTCCAATTCCCAAACCCGTAGAGTCGTATTTAAAAAGATAAATTCACAAAAATTTTCCTGCGGGGCTTGGTTCCTCCCTCACTCGCATTCACTTTCACTATGCGCATATAGTTTTTGGGGCTCATAATATAGTCCTTTCCCGTGGCGCTAAAATGAGCCAGAATGACCCTGCAGTTATAATAACTATGTTTGGCAAATATCAGTTGGGCACATCTAGTTCTTCAAAACAATTGATTTTGTCATCTAAATCTTATCTGAAACACGTTAAATCGTGTTGAAAAAAGGGTAATTTAGAAAAATTCCCTGCGGGGCTAGAGGGGGTCCTTCCCTATTGCCCCCCGCGGGTCGCATGCTTCGCGTTAAGTGGCCTTTGTACAACTGTTCTTATATGGCATTTTCTTTTCCAAACTGAGATCCCTCCCTCCCCATCTTGTTATTCTCAGTATTTTATCCTTCTATCCTGAAAAATACCCAAATGTTATTGAATGTGTGGCACCCCATACTTCCTTCCTCCGCGGGTCGCAATTTTTGAGCTTGCCCCCCCCTACTTTGAAAACGTTCCGACGCTCCTGTATATATATATATATATATATATATATATATATATATATATATATATATATATATATATATATATATATATATATATATATATATATATATATATATATATATATATATATATATATATATATATATATATATATATATATATATATATATATATATATATATATATATATATATATATATATATATATATATATATATATATATATATATATATATATATATATATATATATATATATATATATATATATATATATATATATATATATATATATATATATATATAAATATTAATTAAAATGAACCAAATACCTCACCCCACAAAACTAGTATCATATTGAATATAAGATAATTTCATACAATGACGATGGAATGTTATGGACATTGAATGTTATTACTCTTTTTGTTAATAATTTAGATGATGAAATTAGATATTTTGCTCGCTTCGCAGATTGATTTGTGATTTTGATTAGGTTTGTATCAACTTAAATTTTTATCAGCAAGATATTTCTCTATATTATAATAGGCTTTTTCTGATAAAAGACATTTTAATCTGTATTGAAAAGTTTCAAATTTTTCAATATTTTCAATATAATTCGGAAGTTTATCATATAATTTTTCATTTATATAACTAGAGTTGATTTGTGTTAATTTGGATCGATATTTTTTAGAATGAAGATTTTCTTTCTGCCTCGTATCATGTTCATGTATGTTTTTATTTAAAGTTTGACTGTGAAGAAATATCTTTGTAATTAATATTGACTGCATTATATATATATACTATGAAAAGTTAAAATTTTATGTTTTATAAAATGAGGTGGGTTTATTGGAAGAATTTTTTTCTTGTCTCAGACCTATGATATTTCTTATTGCTCGTTTTTGTAATCTGAAAATTTTAATTGAATCAGTGGAATAACCCCAAAATTCTATACCATACCGCATGTGCGATTCAAAAGCAGCAAAGTACACACACAAACAAAACGCTACCAATTTAAACTATTATTGGGGATTGAGATCCAATTATATTCATTGCTCATTCTCAATAATTTCTTTGATAATAAAGAAGGCTTTGTTTTAATCGTTCTTCATTAATTGGTGACACTTGTTGCTTGGATTTAATTGGTTTTCTTAATAGCTTTGAATGACGTATAAAAATATCATTATATATTTTTTCATATCAAAACGAGTGAATGGATTTCAGTGAAAGTTTGGAATCATATGTATCATTATTAAATTGAAATTCGGTGTGAATTTGAATTTTTTCGAAGGACATTTTTTGTACGAAAATTCTTCTCCGGCTTATTCTTATCGGTAATTTGGAAAATTAGTTTCTCAGAAGTGGTGCAATCGATTGCGCATAAAAATCAATGAGATTCAATCCAGATGATGACACCTGGGCATGCCAAGTTTCAATTGAATTTGAATTTTCGTTTTGACCTGTAGGGCGCGAAAAAAAAAAAAAAAAAATTGCGAGTCTAGTTAAATTGAGTCTTCGCTTCGCTCATCCAATTATCAATCAGAAGTATAATTTTATAAACTTTTATCGTTAATAATAATTAATATATTCAAATAATAATATTGAAATAATAATATTGAAATTTGTTGTAAATAATACCATTTCGGTCAGAATATTGCTTTGCTGATTTTATTCAATTCGTTATTGTTGAAAATATGTATTTTCATGAAAAAATGTATAATAGTGTGTATCGTTCATGTGTTTATACATTCAGTTAGTATTTGATTATTTTTGTAGAGATTTTATTTTTCAAATTTAAGTTGGTGCCATATCTCAAAACGTGAATGTACATTTTATGAAAATATACGCTATATATAGGATGTACGTAAAATAAATGTGTAAAATATATAGTAAAATATATACGTAAAATATATACGCCGTAATACGGTACGGCCCCTGGTGGTCAATATGAATTGGGCCTGAAAACAGAAGTTATCATGTTTTCCTACGTCATCAATAATTAACATTTGAAAAAGAAGAGAAAACGAGAATACGAATAAGAGAAGTTCCATTGAAAAATAATGTTCATAGAACGATACAACAGACACACGTGGTATACTTACACCTTATGAATGATTTATTATTAATGTTGTGATAACTCTACAGCTGGGCCGTAATTAAACAAGCAGAAATTATGCAAAAGGAATTCCGACAAAGGAACCGTCAAACTCAGCTATTTCAGCTGTAGTTTGTGAGAAGGGGGGGGGGGGAGCTTTTAGCTTCATTATTGGTCGATTTGACATCATAGACGGTCTTATGACGAGAGACCGACTTGTGACGGCTGAGCCAAATTGACGTGCTTTAACATAGAAGTGCTCTCTCCAAAAGCCGGCGCTCAACTGCCGGTAATCGGGATGTCTGTTAATTCATCAACTTGAGTACTAGCAGCGCTAGTAGCGGGAGTTGTAGTAACTTGATGGTCATAATGGAAAATTCCAACCCCACCATCAATTTATTTCATTCGCGTAAAGCCATATACATGGGACGTCTTGAGTATATATCTTTAGTCTATGGTGCGTCATTGAACCCAATATATATAAAAAAATACCCAAAAAACCTTCATCCCATCATCCATCCGACGACGCCAATAGATCTTCGCTATCATTACAGTGCGTCTTTAACCCAATATTGAAAAAAATCTCCATCTTTTCATCACATCATCTCATTAATCATCCATCCGACGCCAATAAATCTTCACTATCATTACAGTGCGTCTTTATCCAATGTGTATAAAAAAAATACCCAAGAAACCTTCAACCCATCATCTCATTAATCATCCATCCGACGCCAATAGATCTTCGCTATCATTACAGTGCGCTGTTAAACCCAATAGATATGTAAAAGAAACAAGAAACCTTCATCTCATCATCCAATCGACGCCAATAGATCTTCGCTATCATTACAGTGCGTCTTTAACCCAATATAAATTAGAAAATAAAATCAAGCCGTACTTGCATGCCATTAAGGGGGGACTCTGGTGAAAATCCTGTCTGTGTCAATATTTATTTTAAACACTTCAAAATTGGAACATAGACAACTATGATGACAAAACTGAAAACTGTGTTTTTTTTTAAAATAGCATTTTGAATAAAATTAATCCGGGAGGAATTTTTTACCTCCATTGTTAGATGAGATAACAAAAAATGATATGTCCAACCCTTTATGAAGTAACAATGAAAAATTACAAAAAATATCAAGACAATTGATCAATATTTGTAGACATAGCACAAAAAACATTATTGTTTTGTCGAAAAACATGTATTGGAGTAAATGCCCTCTGAAGATTGACGATGTAAATTCCTATATTGAAAATAAGTAGACGGTTCGATGCACAGTGATATTAAATAATTTATCTCGGGTATGACCATTGATATATTTCAATATTTTGAAACAAATTACTCGAAAAGACGTGAAAATCAATAATTATTCAAAATACCAATACATACTGTATTTCTCGGTAATGTTCACGACAACGTTAAACTTGATATTTAACAGTAGCAGTAACGTAGAAGTTTGCAAACTCCAAACTTGATATCTTGAAAGGAAAACGTAGGAATCGACCAATCTGTGCCTAGTTCAAACATACGGTTGATGGCCACTTTGTCAAAATCTGTATAGCCCGTTGTCTTGACAACTAATAACAACATAGGGAACAATACTTGCCGCTGAGTGAATGAATTACGACATTGTCGAAACTGTAATGATTCTATATTTTCTCGTAATATATGTCGCAAATCACGTAGAAATAATTGAAAGCTCTCATCAGACTTTAGAGACACAACTTTCAGGTTATGTTGCACTCGAAGTGACAGCTGATGGGTAGACCTATTTTAACGGGTTGAAATTAGATGTAGGAATAGTGTTGTGAATTGGGTAGCATTTTAGTAAGTTTACAGCCTCGAGGCGAAGTAATAAGTTTAATGTCACGTTGAACTTATGACGAGTGGCACTCGCCAACTTTTCCCAGGCCCTCCAATACTTTGACGAGCTGTGCTCGCGCCATTCCCGCCCATTGTTTAATGAGTCAAAGCTTCAAATATTGACGGCCGATGGCGTTCCTAGCACTATCAATTGAAAGGTAATGAAGTCAGCTTTAAATGTATTCACCACAATATGCGATATCTCGATTATGAAACGAGATACTGAGTTTCTAACTTGTTGAGAACTTGAGTTTATTGAAAAGCTAGTAAAGATGGCGGGAAGGAATCTAGTGAACGACGCGGAGATTTTAGATTTAGTTTCTGATAGTGATTATGAAGAGAGTGATGATGACAATATGGTAAGTGGAAGATGTTCATCAGTTGTTAGTGAAAATGATGATGTAGTATCATCAGAAGTGGAAGAAGAAGAAAACGATGGATATGTTGACGACCCGGCACCAGGCCCAGCAAAACGCGATAGGGTTGGGCCTAGGCCTAAAACCAATAATATTCCCGATTGTTTTCCAATGTTTTCCCTCTCACTGCTATTCCAGCTATTCCTCCAGATATTACACGTCATTACAATACAGACTCTAGTGAGTTATCTGTTTTCAAAGATTTTGCCAAGAAAATTTGCAAAGAAAATCCTAAAGTTGTAAATTTCCGAAATTAAATACATTTGTTTTGGCCACACTGTCAAAGAAGTATTCAGTAGCCATGTGTCCAACCTTACCTGAACCTTAAGCGCATGTCATTGAAAAGTACCCCGAAGCTCGTCACACGACCAAGTACCTTCATTCCGATATACGCTCTCCAGCGTCCCCGATACCAAATCGATAGTTATTTGGGAAAAAATTAGAAAATTACAATAGGCCTATAGATACAATAAAATATACAGTATAGACATAGAATATAGATAGTCTATAAAATGCAGGTTTTAAGGTGTATATAATGTAGGGTTGCCGTTCGATCAAAAAATCGTGATCGAAATCGAAGTGTACAATATCGAAAATCGATCGAATCGAATCGAAATCGATTGGATTTTTATCAAAAATCTATCGAATTGACGAATCGAAATCGAATCGAAATCGAATCGAAAAAAAAACGTGTTGAGTAGCGAAAGACCATGTTTATTTATAGCGCGCACGTGCGCGCAGTCACAAAGTCTGTGATACTGTGGAACGCAACCATACACACAACTACGTTCTCTACTTGAGAAAGACTGATTGATAATGACAGCTGAAGACTCCGGCTTAGTCCACTTGAGCATCAGCAGTTGAATGATCCCTTGCGCATGTCTAACCTTGAGAGAGAGAGAGAGAGAGAGGTATGCGCTTGCTGTCAAATTATTGTTAAGAATTCAGGAATCATGCGAGGAGCGGTAAAATGCTTGGATGCATTCAGGCAATAATAAAATACAGTAAATAAAATTGAATACATTTTAATAACCTTCCATTTGATGCATTATATTTATATTAGTTTTTAATATTTCAGTTTGCTTTCTTCTCTTAGATTTCTCTAAGACTGGAAAGTATAAACATTACATTATTAGTTATTAGTTACACGTTGAACAGGTGCACACTTTGAAACACAGACAATTATGATAAAGTAAACCCTCGATAATTGAAACTCGGTTAATTCGCGCTAATTTGAACTAGAGAAATGACCCCGGCCGCGAGTATAGGGATATCAATGTCAATTCATTTTGATAATACGAATTTCGAACTTATAATTAGTCCGAACTTCTGTTTTATTATTGTTTTATGTTTGTTTAAAATTTAAATCGAATTTCAGCAAAAATTAGGTATAAAAGTTGTCACAATTAAATATTTTACGACATGAAGTCCTTTGTAATCGGTATTCCCTATCACCAAACGTGAGTCAGGCGTGTTAGCAGGACGTCGTGGGGCCCGGGCGTTAATGGCAAGGGGGGACAGGCGAGTTATTCTTACGACACAATGACAACAAAGGACTTCTTATCCCAGGCAGGACATTAATCAAGAAATGGTTAGGTTAAAAAAATGGTTAAAATGGTTAAAAATAGTCAACCGCCAAATAACACAGCAAATACATGAGCAGTTTCTGATATTTTGACATAAAAATAACGTACAAGTAACTCAACTTTTAACAAACGATACTTTCAAAAGTACCGTGTAAAAAGTAAAAACTAAAAAGTGAACGTTAATTAAATTATATAAAATAAATAATTATTATGTTAACAAATAATTAACTAATAAAATAATTAATGGTCAACAAATTTTAGGAACTTTGCACAATACTGAAAAATAAAAAATTACATGAAGTGTAGATCTATAATATTAATGTCAGTAATAAATTGGGAAATTAACAGAGAGAATAATAAGAGTTAAGAAATACCAGGTCGTTCAAATGACCACCTGTCAAACGGTTGCGGTTTTTGGTCGCGGTACGTCCCGCTTTACTAAACAAGCGTTCAGACGGGACACTTGTCGACGGCGCACTTAAATAGAACTTGGCTAGCTTGGCCATAGTTGGGTAAACGCTCTTGTTCACACTCCACCATTCTAGTGGGTCTAATACAGGAATCTTTTTCATTGCCCTGTACTGAGCCACTTCTCTGGCAACGATGGTATTAGGACCCTCAACTTCCTCCTCATCATCGTCGCTTTCCTGAAATAGACATATTTTTTTGGGGGAGGGCTCATCTGGGGTATCTTCCGCGTCACTGTCGTCGGTGATGGTACGGACAACTGGAGCAAGCGCCTGGTTGAGCTGCATGCCCTCTAGCGTCAAAGAATTCCACACTTCCTCCCTTTCCACCTCGCTCAAATACTTTAGACCTTTGAAGCGAGGGTCAAGAGCAGCGGCTCGATGAAGGGTTGAACCAACCGAATTGGCCCGAATCAATAAGTCATTAAGGATTGCCGTCTTGACTTCCTTAATGATTCGGGAATCTGTTGGTTCATGAACCAAAGTTTTTTTCAGGTCACGGTAAACTGTCCCTGTCATTGAGCCGGTGATATATTTTTCACCTCCCAGCTTCTCTGTGGCCTGCTTGAAGGGCTCGAGCACGTCGATCAAGCTCTCAAGCACTCTCAGCTCAGTTAGTGTTATGGCCCATGATTCTGTGGACACTTGAAGAGATAGGACATTGTTTATGGGTATCCGGTATTTGACTACACCCTGAATCATATTAAATGTCGAATTCCATCTGGTCGGAACATCTTGAATCAATTTGCCCGGTGTTTGATTATTCGCAATTTGAGCGGCGCGTAATTCTTTAGAAGAATGGGTCGAGTGTTTGAAGTGGCCCACTACGCGCCTGCATTTCGAGAGCAAATCCGACATAGCGTTCACTTTTACCCCTTTTGTAACTCCTAGCTGGATGGAATGGGCATTGCACCTTATGTGATTGGCATCCAAGTTGAGTGTCACGGCATTCACAACATTGTAGGCATTATCGGTGACATATGCCAACACTCGATTGGTTAAATTCCATCGTTCCTAAAAAAAAAGTTTGCTAATGTCAATTTTGAAAGCAAAAATAAATTTGATGGTATATGATAGTGGAATATGATAGTGGCACAAGATAGGATGTATCCCCTTATCTTATTGGGGTATAAGCAACAATGTATAAAATTGATGATTTTCAACTTTTCGACTTGACGTATGGTATATATCTATATCATGTGCTAATCTGTGTTTTCAATCAAGTTCTGTTTCAATTCAAGAACAAAAAAATGAAATTTGACAAACTAATAACAGATGCTCAACAATACCACAAAAAAATAGTAAAGCTTTCATCAGTAGAAATAAGAGATGGTTTGACGAGATTACAAATTATAAGAGATAATTTAATGAGATTACAAATAATTAAAAAGTGTATTGAAAATAAATCCTACCTCCATATCTTGTAGCATTGTTGCGATGTTCGTCGCCGTATGCTTTTCATTAACATTGTACACTTCTAGTGTGCGCGATACTAGTTTCCACTCATTGTTTATGTAATGACATGTTATGCCCATGTAACTTGCACAAGCCACCGACGTCCAAAAATCGGTGGTGATTGACACCTTCCCTACTGCCTGAAGAGCCTCTTTCAAACTGTTTCTTTTGATCGCGGCATCAGCCTCTATCTTGGCTGTCATTGAAGTGCGCCCAGGGGTGACGTATTCCGGGCACGCGACAGACAAAATCTCTGAAATTCCACTGATGGCGCTAAAGGGCAACTGGTGTTTCACGATCGTTTTCATGATTTGGTCACTGATCGCAATTGCTTTCTTGGATGTCGGTGGAAGCGATTCTTTTCTATTATTAAAAAATGATTGTATTTTTGGTGCACTTTGCACAGAAATGCACTTGTTGGAGTGGTTACTCAAGTTGGTCGTACTGCCAGTCTTTTTTGAGTAAGTTAATTTCTTTCGGCACACAAGACACACTACACTATTTTCATCTAATATTACGTTTTTATCATCTACTTGATATGCATAGTTTTTCCACACCAAACTCCTCCGCCCCGGTGGCATGTATAGTTTCATTTCATCTGCCATAATAAATATCTTGAAAAAGCACTAAAACACTTCGCGAGCCAATCCCTCACTTCACACTTGTCAAAAGTCAAAGCAACACTACGTCAACACGACTCACGACTGACTAGACGCACGTGCAGCGGGACAATGTTTACTCGAGAAACAAACAACCGTTCGACAATCTCGGAACGGTTGGGCGTCAATGGAAGCGAGCGCGTTGCAAGGTTACACCGCCGCACGCTAGTCTCGTACTGTTGTACGCGTTCGATCTTCGAAAACTTTTCGATATCGATCGAATCGAAAATCGAAAAGTACATATCGAAATCGAATCGAAAACCTATTATCGAAAATCGATCGAATCGATCGAAATCGAACGGCAACCCTAATATAATGTGTAATTGGAGTGGTAAGATCGCCCTTGTGGTGCTCCGTTCAAACGATCCCATCTTTCGTACATAGCCTTGATTGGGGAACAATGATTTTGTATCAAGTTTTGATGTTAATTTTCAATATGTTTCAACATTGTATTCGTAGACCCTCAAAGTCATATTGACTTGTCTGAAGGTCTACTAAAGTGTTTAAACTAATAAACATTCATACAGAAAATAAGACAGATAATCAAGACAGAGCAGAAATTATTTCAATAATAAATTGGGAGAAGAAATAAAAACAATGCCAACTATATATTCAAACTTGAAACAATCAAGCAAGACTAGAAAAAAATATAGATGCGAATGCTAAAGAACAAAACGAAAAAGTTATTATACCCTATTTGCTGAGACATTTTATTGTTGTAGAACCCATTTTTTTATTTCTGTTTTTAGTATAGATAATTTATCAAAAAGTAACAATTCAGCCGGGATTTTGTTGAATAATTTTGGAATTGAAAAACTCTTTTCCTGATTTCCATATGAATTTTGGCTTATTTGTTCCAGCAATTTGTCCTTATGTCTAGTTCCATGTGGATGCACAGCAGTAGTCTTATGTTCTTTGGTGAAATAATTAGTAACAATAAATGTGTACAAGTGAAGCTTTGTGACAGAAAGTAAATTACAATTTGAACTTGAAATATTGTTTTTGGACGATATTATTTTAAAGATTCTTCATTCTATGTTTTCTATCTTGTTAACATAACTCTTAGTTGTTCACCCCCATGATAAAATACCGTACATAATTACTGTCTCGATGAGCGCGTGGTACACAATTTTCAATGTTTGACAATTTACATATGGTTTAAGAATACGAATGCTATACATTCCTGAACGCAGTCGGTTGCATACATAGTCTATGTGAATATTCCATTTAAACTGGTTGTCTATAATAACCCCTAGATATGTATGCTGACTTGTATTTGTTATTTTTACAGAGCAATTGCAATGTCCTCCAAAATTATAACAATCTTTCCTGAAATGTTTATGCAAACAAGCATAATCATGATATATCAATTTTACTTGTTCTAATAATTTAAATGGTGAATGTATATAAATGTATATATTCATATAATTCAATTGTTTTCATCTAGAATTAGTTATTAGGCCATTATTATATATTATTCACGGTTGATATTAACCTTGTATGAATAATCTTCTGTTGTAGAATTGGGAGCCGGAATAGTTCAATATCACACTGCTGCCGCCCCGGCCAGCAGCAGCCATCTTGATTATTGGAAAATGAAGATTGATGATGTTTGGTAGCCGACTCCATTGATTACGGTAAGAATGAAAGACAATTGAAGGGTACACGGAGATTACGATACAAGACACATTTAAAAGAATAGAGGGTTGGAACAGTGTTTTTCGCAAGCTTTCTGAATATGTATCGAGATTTTGGATCACAATTAGATACAAGTCCACGAAAAATCTAGTTGAAATATCGATCTCTATAGAAATAAACGTGGTTCTGAACTTGGAATTGTATTCATCTCAGAACTGACAACGTGCGACTTGTATCGTTATTTCCGTGTACCCTCCAATTGAAATGTGCAGTAAACCCTCGTTAATTCAAAATCAAAGAGGCCAAAAAAGATGATTTCGATTTTTAAAAATTTGGATCAACCAAAAAACGAGTTTTCGACGAGAATGGTCACTTTTCCCGCTTAGAATTCAGTCAATTCCGTACTCGGCCCGAGAGAAAGCAAAGTTCAGTGAGGCCTTGGCAACGGTTTCTATTCCGTAGTTTTTGCCGGTATCATAGCTGCTATGCCATTACAAGCTGAATTGATTCGACAAGACTGTTTTCTAACTGTCTGATGAACGTAGTCGAAGACAGTTTTAGTCTTCGTCCTGGTCTTGCTACGATGCTACGATTCACAGCTGTCGTAGTTTTGGTTTCGGTCTCAAGCTCGTCCTTCAGTTTAACTTGATTCCATTTCGTTGCAATAAAAACTAGGTGCTCCCAAGAATAGCGAGTCGGATGCTTTGAATAATCAGAATAGTTGCGGCAAGGTGGCTTTGAGGACGGCCAAAATCAATTAGGTCGCCTACGCACTCTTGGAAGTTTTGAACAGTTATAATTACTGTAATCAATTGTGAACAGAGATGGTTCTAGGATCGGTAAAATGCTAAAACTCTCATTAAACTGTTGTGAATGGATGTACGGTACGGTAAAAATTATAGTATATAGGCCATATATATGACATATCTTGGGCCTACCTAACTCAAACCAGCATCAGAAAATACTAGACACCAAACAAAATAACCTATAACTAGTATGCTATTATATGTTCAGTTTATCTTGATATAGCAAATAGTTTTCAAATTTACTGCTAGATGTACTAATTACGTTACGGTCTGCGCTGGACCTTACATCGTAGTGTCTGAACTAAAACATTGATATCTTGAAAACTGCTTATCCACCCAACACAAAACTTTCTGTCCAGGCTCATGCCGGGATGGTTCCTACAATAAGTCTGCCATGACCGCTTCCTTCCCATTACTCAAAAACCATTTTATCTCATCACCTCATTAATCATCCATCCAACGCCATTAGATCTGCGATTTCATAACAGTGCGTCATTAAACCCAATATAAAAAAGAAACTTTCTGTACTTCAAGTTACCAGTACGGGTATATCTAAATAGATGAACTACACCAAATATTGAAACATTCTAAAAATGAGTAATTGACCTTTGACCTCATCAAGATATACTTGCTGGTTTTGGTGTTGTGTAACATGTTTCAAATGTAAATGGTCACATGTAGATCATTTCCAATGACACCTTGAGACGTCCGCTGCTGTGTGCCAGGGGAGCGGTGTGGGATTTAGTAAAGACAATAATATGCATGAAATAAAAGGAAGGGACCGGCACATGCAGCGCAGTGGTTAACGCGCTCGCTTCATGTGATCCGGGAGGCGAGGGGAATTTCGAACCCCGTTCAATCCCTGCTGCCATCTTTATAATCCTTTATAATAATATAATAATCTTTATAATAATTTATAATTTATCATCTTGCAATCCATCTTTATAGGGGTTTTTCATGGTTTCCCTCTGTAAATGCCGGGATGGTACCCACAATAAGTCGGCCATGACCGCCTCCTTCCCATTATCCAAGAACCTTCATCACATCATCTCATTAATCATCCATCCGATGCCATTAGATCTGCGCTATCATAACAGTGCGTCGTTAAACCCAATATAAAAAAAGGAAGGGTGTGGGCGCCAATACGTTTTGGAATAGGGGAACTAATAACCCTAAAATTACAAATAGGAAAAATATACAGTAAACAGTTAATAGATTATTATGTAATTGTACTTGATATATAATGCAAGATTTTAAAACAGATTATCTCTCTTTGTCTCCAAAGTTACAAACTCACTTCTCTACCAATTTACAATACATCGACCAGTCGTTCACAAGTGTTTACACAATTACTAATAATTTTTCTAAAGACACCGGTTAATGTTGTGCAGGCCCACACCCTCATTGTCGCACACGTTATTTTCACTTTCAAAACCCTTGTATTCATCAAACGGACTTCTTTCACCCGCCGCGCTTTGTATTTACCGCAACCACTCCTGATCGCGTGGTTGCTAGAACTACCTCTCTCGTGACCTTCACTTCTAGCTACCCCCGTCACTCGCGTTTCCTCTCTCGGCGGTTGATAAAACAACTCAATCAACTGGGTGATTAGCCGCCCCGGTGGCTAAGTCAACTATCGCTAGCGGTAGAAACTGAAGTCACCGTTGGGCGTGGGTTCGAGTCCCGCATAAGGCATGGGTTTTTGTGAATGTCCTTTCACCTATCATAACTTCACAGCTTCATTATCATCCGCTCATTCGTATCCCCAAATAACAATAACCTAGCTGTTGGTGGGGTCGTTAAGCATCATTAAAGATAACTTGGTGATTGAAAAAAAAACGACTTGAAATGAATTAGACATAAAAATAGGACTAATTAAACTAAAGGGAAGAAGGATGAAATTGGACCAGGACAACTCTCACTGTGAGGGAAGTCAGGCAGGTCAATCTGTGGCGGTGCGTGACCGGGGCATCAGGAGGTCAAATTTTGACGATCCCATATCTCGGAAACTAATGTTCCACGGAAAAATGTGAAGAAACACGTAATTATTCTTAGCGATGATGTCAGTAAGTGTGCCGAATTTCATCAAAATCGGAGATGGTCGCCAATAATTCATCAGTTGATTTGTTATGGAATGCTATAAGCAGGAGAACTATGGATCCTGGAACGATTGGTTTAAATATTACGCCCCCATTAAACTTGTAATATAATTTTCACGTATGTTTATTTCGAATTCTAGATGAGTTTGTTATTAATATTTGTCTCATCGATGTTGTGATTGTCGTCAGATGTCCGGTGGATCGTGCATTATGCCCTGCCTGTCTCCCGTCTCGCTCTCTCGCTGTGACCTTGGATCTGGCTGTCGACGGAACACTGTCTCAGGTAAGACCTAGATCGACTTCAACACTGTGCGTGGGCAGGGCCGTTTTAGGACATCTTGCGCCCCAGGCCTGACGTCCCTCTTTTGTTCGAGGTATAGTTCGGTATTTTGTTCGAGGTATAGTTTAAAAATTGTATTTTTTTTCTCCCAAATTTGTAATAATGTTCATCATTTTATGTTTTACGTTCAGTGAGATATAGTTTAGAAGTGATTTCATTTTTAAAATTCAAAATTTAAAAAACGTGAATGTAAATTATATTGATATACACATTTCTTTTGTATATACACGTATTATTTAGTTTGTAAGGGGCTGACACCCTTAAAATTCCCCCCCTCCCCCAATAGAATTTGCCACCCTAGGCCCAGGTTTCGTGGGCCTAGGCCTTGATACGGCCGTGGGTGGTAAGTCTGGGTGTAAAATGGTTCCTGTGGGTGTTGAATTTGGATTCTCATTCACAAGTACAGACAAAATATAAAATATTTGAGAAACAGAGAAAGCAGATTAGTCTACTGCTGAACTGCCATCCAGGACCCTTACCTAATAAATGTCATGCTAGTGCTATGATTGGTTAATTCCACTACAAGAGTTACCTGTCATGGCAACGTGTGTACTCTGTGTATTTCCATTGTTCTTAGCACAAAATCCTGGCCCTGCTGATGAGGCGGGTTTCGAAATGTGACAAATTATTGCAGTCTTAAGAGACCGTGAATTTTGTTTCGTATTGTACTGTCATTGTTGGTAGCTTTTCAAGTAAACATTGAGGAATCAAAGTCCCAGCCTTTTGAAGCTAGCTAGGCCTAGCACGTTATTCTAAGTGGTTTATTAGGGAAGGGTCAAGGAGACCGGGGTTCGATTCCTGTCACGGTCGATAGTCCTGACTGAGACGGGCGGATCAGTGGCTAGCACGCCGAACCGACACTTGGGAGACCAGGGTTTGTTTCCCGCCATGGTCGATCATCCTGACTGAGACGGGTGGATAAGTGGCTAGCACACTGAACCATCATTCAGGAGACTGGGGTTCGATTCCCGCCATGGTCGACCATTCTAACAGATGTGCATCATGGTTTCCCTGTTGTTTAGGTCAATACTGGGATGGTTCCTCAGTCTTTGACCTACTGCTCACTTTCCAAAAACACTTGTACTTGTAAATGAATTTTCGTCTCATCTTGCCATCATCTCATCCATCACTCACCGACGCTAATAGATTTTAGTCATGATTAATTACAGTGGGTTGTTGAACCCAATTTAAATGATATTCACATTTTTGCTGACCAGCTGTATCTATTGATGATATCTGATCAGTTTTACTGATCACTGCTAGAAGCAGAATTATTCATTTTGGTTTTTCACTCAAAGATATTGCATTCTCAGTGCCATTGGAATCGAACCTGGATTTTCTCACGTAAACTAAAAGAAGTAGCTACCATGGCAACATGTCGTGTCTATTTCCTCTTGTTGGTACAATGATGTACTATATAATTATGATTTCTTTCTAACCAATCTAATCAACTAAATGACATCAGAAAATGGGAAGATTTTAATACAAACTTTGTTTCCTGTTGTTGCAGGTTGTCTCAGCTGTTTGCCGCACGAGGGTTCCTGCAATCCCAGCCTGCCATACAAGACACGTCATGCAATTGCTGACTTCAGGATCATGTTGGGGCTCAGCTCGGCCATTGCAGCAATCAACGCTGTGACTTCAGCTGGCCAAGCAAGCAGTTGATCAAGACACGCCACGCAGGTCCAGGATCATGATGGAGTTCAGCTATCACGTTGGACTTCAGCCAGTCAAGCAGCTGGTCAAGTCATGATTACTTTACTTCTGCATGCATCAAGTCAAGAAAATGATGTACTAACAAATATATTATGATTGTATGATTTATTGAAATAACTTTTACAGAATATGTGATAATAAATTGATGATAAGTAACAATGACATCATGTGTTCTCACTTGTTATTGACCTGTAGCAGTATACTCCCGTGCAGCCCGCAAGAGGGGGGGTGAGAGGATGTAGAGGGGGTTGGGAGGCATGACCTTGGACTTTGAACCATTGCATGCAAGAGCGGCTCACGTAGCTTCCGAGAAAGCTACGCAAGTCTCTCTCGCGCGTTCGAATACAAGGTCTCCACCAAACCCCCTCCAGCTAATCTTAGATCGTGGTTGGATGTATGACAATGTACCCTTGTTTGCAAGACAGGCTCATGGGAGTCTATCTCACACGCAAGAATAGAAGGTCTCACCCAAGACCGATCCAGATCATCCCCTCACCCCCACGAGCCTTTTTTTCACGTGCTCGGGTGTGGCATCGATTGCTTAAGCTCGAGGAGATGAATTCCTGTCGTGGAGCTTCAATCAGCTTGGTTATAGCCAACGGGCGCTGATCAAACCTCTCTAGGCTGGCCTACCCGGCTCGGGGATCATTTTACAATAGGCTGAATCATACCTGGGTGCGGGCTGCACGAGGTCAGTTTACCCACATAACGGTGCACTTACGCGCTAACTCGTAGTTGCCACGATGGTCCAAGGAGTGAGTCTATAAGGTAAGCTGCAGCCTGCAAACAACAAAGAGCTCAAATTAATGTCAATAACTGGCTTGGAATTCGATCGATTACAAACCTTTCAGTAGATTATTCTTTAAAAAGAGCTACTTCATGTTCACACCAAATTTGAGAAAATCAAATTTTGCAATTTGAAAAAATACCAAGTCATTTTACGCTCTAAAATCTTTAAATTGAACCCAAATTTGAAACGGAGACCGGATTCGTGTTCTAAAATGAACACCATACACACACATAACAATAGAACTGAGAAATTCAACAATGAATTTCAGAGGACAAAAATTTTTGACCAAAATGTACAGGGCTAAGGTACTTTTGGACCTTTCGCAATTAATTTCTATGAACTGGTGAGAGCTATGATGTTCTAGTATTTTTTATGAGTATAACTTGATGGTCGCTAAATCCTCAGCAAATTTGGCTATACTCGCATCAGCCATTTCCAAGAAAAATGTGTCTGAATTACCCAAAAACTGCAATTTCCAGCCACTTTTCAGAGTCATAAAAAATCATCACTTTTGATTCATCTAAAATTTTGTAGGAAGATGAGGGGACATTTCGAAAGAGTTATTCCGTTGAAATTTTGCTAATAATGCTAATGGTGAAGTAATTAGAAGGATTCCAGAATTCTATATAGGACCCTATCATGGTGAGTACACTAAGTTGATTTTCGCTCTAAAATCTTTAAATTAAACTCGATTTTGAAACGGAGACCGGATTTGTGTTCCAATTTGATCACACTACACATACATAATAACAGAACTGAGAAATTCAACCAAAAATTTCGAGCGACAAAAAAATTTTACCAAAATGTACAGGGTTAACTAAGGTACTTTTGGACCTTTCGCAATTAATTTCTATGAACTGGTGAGAGCTATGATGTTCTAGTATTTTTTTAAGAGTATAACTTGATGGTCCCTAAATCCTCAGCAAATTTGGCTATACTCGCATCAGCCATTTCCAAGAAAAAGGAGTCTGAATTACCCAAAAACTGCAATTTCCAGCCACTTTTCAGAGTCATAAAAAATCATCATTTTTGATTCGGCTAAAATTTTGTAGGAAGACAAGAGGACATTTCAGAAGAGTAATTCCGTTGAAATTTTGCTAATAATGCTAATGGAAAAGTAATTAGAAGAATTCCAGAATTCTATAATATATAGGACTCTACCATGGTGAGTACACTAAGTTGTTTTTCGCTCTAAAATCTTTAAATTAAACTCAATTTTGAAACGGAGACCGGATTTGTGTTCCAATTTGATCACACTACACATACATAACAACAGAACTGAGAAATTCAACCAAAAATTTCGAGCGACAAAAATTTTTTACCAAAATGTACAGGGTTAACTAAGGTACTTTTGGACCTTTCGCAATTAATTTCTATGAACTGGTGAGAGCTATGATGTTCTAGTATTTTTTTAAGATTATAACTTGATGGTTCCTAAATCCTCAGCAAATTTGGCTATACTCGCATCAGCCATTTCCAAGAAAGAGGTGTCTGAATTACCCAAAAACTGCAATTTCCAGCCACTTTTCAGAGTCATAAAAAATCATCATTTTTGATTCGGCTAAAATTTTGTAGGAAGACGAAAGGACATTTCAGAAGAGTTATTCCGTTGAAATTTTGCTAATAATGCTAATGGAAAAGTAATTAGAAGGATTCCAGAATTCTATAATATATAGGACTCTACCATGGTGAGTACACTAAGTTGTTTTTCGCTCTAAAATCTTTAAATTAAACTCAATTTTGAAACGGAGACCGGATTTGTGTTCCAATTTTATCACACTACACATACATAACAACAGAACTGAGAATTTCAACCAAAAATTTCGAGCGACAAAAAAATTTTACCAAAATGTACAGGGTTAAGGGTTGTACAGGGTTGTACTAAGGTACTTTTGGACCTTTCGCAATTAATTTCTTCGAACTGGTGAGAGCTATGATGTTCTAGTATTTTTTTAAGAGTATAACTTGATGGTCCCTAAATCCTCAGCAAATTTGGCTATACTCGCATCAGCCATTTCCAAGAAAAAGGAGTCTGAATTACCCAAAAACTGCAATTTCCAGCCACTTTTCAGAGTCATGAAAAATCATCATTTTTGATTCGGCTAAAATTTTGTAGGAAGACGAAAGGACATTTCAGAAGAGTTATTCCGTTGAAATTTTGCTAATAATGCTAATGGAAAAGTAATTAGAAGGATTCCAGAATTCTATAATATATAGGACTTTACCATGGTGAGTACACTAAGTTGTTTTTCGCTCTAAAATCTTTAAACTAAACTCAATTCTGAAACGGAGACCGGATTTGTGTTCCAATTTGATCACACTACACATACATAACAACAGAACTGAGAAATTCAACCAAAAATTTCGAGCGACAAAAAAATTTGACCAAAATGTACAGGGTTAACTAAGGTACTTTTGGACCTTTCGCAATTAATTTCTATGAACTGGTGAGAGCTATGATGTTCTAGTATTTTTTTAAGAGTATAACTTGATGGTCCCTAAATCCTCAGCAAATTTGGCTATACTCGCATCAGCCATTTCCAAGAAAAAGGTGTCAGAATTACCCCAAAACTGCAATTTCCAGCCACTTTTCAGAGTCATAAAAAATCATCATTTTTGACTCGGCTAAAATTTTGTAGGAAGACAAGAGGACATTTCAGAAGAGTAATTCCGTTGAAATTTTGCTAATAATGCTAATGGAAAAGTAATTAGAAGGATTCCAGAATTCTATAATATATAGGACTCTACCATGGTGAGTACACTAAGTTGTTTTTCGCTCTAAAATCTTTAAATTAAACTCAATTCTGAAACGGAGACCGGATTTGTGTTCCAATTTGATCACACTACACATACATAACAACAGAACTGAGAAATTCAACCAAAAATTTCGAGCGACAAAAAAATTTGACCAAAATGTACAGGGTTAACTAAGGTACTTTGGGACCTTTCGCAATTAATTTCTATGAACTGGTGAGAGCTATGATGTTCTAGTATTTTTTTAAGAGTATAACTTGATGGTCCCTAAATCCTCAGCAAATTTGGCTATACACGCATCAGCCATTTCCAAGAAAAAGGAGTCTGAATTACCCAAAAACTGCAATTTCCAGCCACTTTTCAGAGTCATAAAAAATCATCACTTATAATTCGGCTAAAATTTTGTAGGAAGACGAGGGGACATTTCGAAAGAGTTATTCCGTTGAAATTTTGCTAATAATGCTAATGGAAAAGTAATTAGAAGGATTCCAGAATTCTATATATAGGACTCTACCATGGTGAGTACACTAAGTTGATTTTCGCTCTAAAATCTTTAAATTAAACTCAATTTTGAAACGGAGACCGGATTTGTGTTCCAATTTGCATAACACTACACATACATAACAACAGAACTGAGAAATTCAACCAAAAATTTCGAGCGACAAAAAAATTTGACCAAAATGTACAGGGTTAACTAAGGTACTTTTGGACCTTTCGCAATTAATTTCTATGAACTGGTGAGAGCTATGATGTTCTAGTATTTTTTTAAGAGTATAACTTGATGGTCCCTAAATCCTCAGCAAATTTGGCTATACTCGCATCAGCCATTTCCAAGAAAAAGGAGTCTGAATTACCCAAAAACTGCAATTTCCAGCCACTTTTCAGAGTCATAAAAAATCATCATTTTTGATTCGGCTAAAATTTTGTAGGAAGACGAAAGGACATTTCAGAAGAGTAATTCCGTTGAAATTTTGCTAATAATGCTAATGGAAAAGTAATTAGAAGGATTCCAGAATTCTATAATATATAGGACTCTACCATGGTGAGTACACTAAGTTGTTTTTCGCTCTAAAATCTTTAAATTAAACTCAATTTTGAAACGGAGACCGGATTTGTGTTCCAATTTGATCACACTACACATACATAACAACAGAACTGAGAAATTCAACCAAAAATTTCGAGCGACAAAAATTTTTTACCAAAATGTACAGGGTTAACTAAGGTACTTTTGGACCTTTCGCAATTAATTTCTATGAACTGGTGAGAGCTATGATGTTCTAGTATTTTTTTAAGATTATAACTTGATGGTTCCTAAATCCTCAGCAAATTTGGCTATACTCGCATCAGCCATTTCCAAGAAAAAGGAGTCTGAATTACCCAAAAACTGCAATTTCCAGCCACTTTTCAGAGTCATAAAAAATCATCACTTATAATTCGGCTAAAATTTTGTAGGAAGACGAGGGGACATTTCGAAAGAGTTATTCCGTTGAAATTTTGCTAATAATGCTAATGGAAAAGTAATTAGAAGGATTCCAGAATTCTATAATATATAGGACTCTACCATGGTGAGTACACTAAGTTGTTTTTCGCTCTAAAATCTTTAAATTAAACTCAATTTTGAAACGGAGACCGGATTTGTGTTCCAATTTGATCACACTACACATACATAACAACAGAACTGAGAAATTCAACCAAAAATTTCGAGCGACAAAAAAATTTGACCAAAATGTACAGGGTACTTTTGGACCTTTCGCAATTAATTTCTATGAACTGGTGAGAGCTATGATGTTCTAGTATTTTTTTAAGAGTATAACTTGATGGTCCCTAAATCCTCAGCAAATTTGGCTATACTCGCATCAGCCATTTCCAAGAAAAAGGAGTCTGAATTACCCAAAAACTGCAATTTCCAGCCACTTTTCAGAGTCATAAAAATCATCATTTTTGATTCGGCTAAAATTTTGTAGGAAGACGAAGAGGACATTTCAGAAGAGTTATTCCGTTGAAATTTTGCTAATAATGCTAATGGAAAAGTAATTAGAAGGATTCCAGAATTCTATAATATATAGGACTCTACCATGGTGAGTACACTAAGTTGTTTTTCGCTCTAAAATCTTTAAATTAAACTCAATTTTGAAACGGAGACCGGATTTGTGTTCCAATTTGATCACACTACACATACATAACAACAGAACTGAGAAATTCAACCAAAAATTTCGAGCGACAAAAAATTTTGACCAAAATGTACAGGGTTAACTAAGGTACTTTTGGACCTTTCGCAATTAATTTCTATGAACTGGTGAGAGCTATGATGTTCTAGTATTTTTTTAAGAGTATAACTTGATGGTCCCTAAATCCTCAGCAAATTTGGCTATACTCGCATCAGCCATTTCCAAGAAAAAGGAGTCTGAATTACCCAAAAACAGCAATTTCCAGCCACTTTTCAGAGTCATAAAAAATCATCACTTTTGATTCGGCTAAAATTCTGTAGGAAGACGAGGGGACATTTCGAAAGAGTTATTCCGTTGAAATTTTGCTAATAATGTTAATGGAAAAGTAATTAGAAGGATTCCAGAATTCTATAATATATAGGACTCTACCATGGTGAGTACACTAAGTTGTTTTTCGCTCTAAAATCTTTAAATTAAACTCAATTTGAAACGGAGACCGGATTTGTGTTCGAATTTATCACACTATGACATACATAACAACAGAACTGAGAAATTCAACCAATGAATTTCAGAGCGACCAAAAATTTTTGACCAAAATGTACAGGGTAACTAAGGTACTTTTGGACCTTTCGCAATTAATTTCTATGAACTGGTGAGAGCTATGATGTTCTAGTATTTTTTTAAGAGTATAACTTGATGGTCCCTTAATCCTCAGCAAATTTGGCTATACTCGCATCAGCCATTTCCAAGAAAAGGGTGTCTGAATTACCCAAAAACTGCAATTTCCAGCCACTTTTCAGAGTCATAAAAAATCATCATTTTTGATTCGGCTAAAATTTTGTAGGAAGACAGGAGGACATTTCAGAAGAGTAATCCGTTGAAATTTTGCTAATAATGCTAATGGAAAAGTAATTAGAAGGATTCCAGAATTCTATAATATATAGGACTCTACCATGGTGAGTACACTAAGTTGTTTTTCGCTCTAAAATCTTTAAACTAAACTCAATTCTGAAACGGAGACCGGATTTGTGTTCCAATTTGATCACACTACACATACATAACAACAGAACTGAGAAATTCAACCAAAAATTTCGAGCGACAAAAAAATTTGACCAAAATGTACAGGGTTAACTAAGGTACTTTTGGACCTTTCGCAATTAATTTCTATGAACTGGTGAGAGCTATGATGTTCTAGTATTTTTTTAAGAGTATAACTTGATGGTCCCTAAATCCTCAGCAAATTTGGCTATACTCGCATCAGCCATTTCCAAGAAAAAGGAGTCTGAATTACCCAAAAACTGCAATTTCCAGCCACTTTTCAGAGTCATAAAAAATCATCATTTTTGATTCGGCTAAAATTTTGTAGGAAGACGAAAGGACATTTCGAAAGAGTTATTCCGTTGAAATTTTGCTAATAATGCTAATGGAAAAGTAATTAGAAGGATTCCAGAATTCTATAATATATAGGACTCCTACCATGGTGAGTACACTAAGTTGATTTTCGCTCTAAAATCTTTAAATTAAACTCGATTTCGAAACGGAGACCGGATTTGTGTTCGAATTTCATAACCATATGAATAAATAACAACAGAACTGAGAAATTCAACAATGAATTTCAGAGGACAAAAATTTTGACCAAAATGTACAGGGTTAACTAAGGTACTTTTGGACCTTTCGCAATTAATTTCTATGAACTGGTGAGAGCTATGATGTTCTAGTATTTTTTTAAGAGTATAACTTGATGGTCCCTTAATCCTCAGCAAATTTGGCCATACTCGCATCAGCCATTTCCAAGAAAGGGTGTCTGAATTACCCAAAAACTGCAATTTCCAGCCACTTTTCAGAGTCATAAAAAATCATCATTTTTGATTCGGCTAAAATTTTGTAGGAAGACAAGAGGACATTTCAGAAGAGTATTCCGTTGAAATTTTGCTAATAATGCTAATGGAAAAGTAATTAGAAGGATTCCAGAATTCTATAATATATAGGACTCTACCATGGTGAGTACACTAAGTTGTTTTTCGCTCTAAAATCTTTAAACTAAACTCAATTCTGAAACGGAGACCGGATTTGTGTTCCAATTTGATCACACTACACATACATAACAACAGAACTGAGAAATTCAACCAAAAATTTCGAGCGACAAAAAATTTTGACCAAAATGTACAGGGTTAACTAAGGTACTTTTGGACCTTTCGCAATTAATTTCTATGAACTGGTGAGAGCTATGATGTTCTAGTATTTTTTAAGAGTATAACTTGATGGTCCCTTAATCCTCAGCAAATTTGGCTATACTCGCATCAGCCATTTCCAAGAAAAAGGTGTCTGAATTACCCAAAAACTGCAATTTCCAGCCACTTTTCAGAGTCATAAAAAATCATCATTTTTGATTCGGCTAAAATTTTGTAGGAAGACGAAAGGACATTTCAGAAAAGTTATTCCGTTGAAATTTTGCTAATAATGCTAATGGAAAAGTAATTAGAAGGATTCCAGAATTCTATAATATATAGGACTCTACCATGGTGAGTACACTAAGTTGTTTTTCGCTCTAAAATCTTTAAATTAAACTCAATTCTGAAACGGAGACCGGATTTGTGTTCCAATTTGATCACACTACACATACATAACAACAGAACTGAGAAATTCAACCAAAAATTTCGAGCGACAAAAAAATTTGACCAAAATGTACAGGGTTAACTAAGGTACTTTTGGACCTTTCGCAATTAATTTCTATGAACTGGTGAGAGCTATGATGTTCTAGTATTTTTTTAAGAGTATAACTTGATGGTCCCTAAATCCTCAGCAAATTTGGCTATACTCGCATCAGCCATTTCCAAGAAAAAGGAGTCTGAATTACCCAAAAACTGCAATTTCCAGCCACTTTTCAGAGTCATAAAAAATCATCATTTTTGATTCGGCTAAAATTTTGTAGGAAGACAAGAGGACATTTCAGAAGAGTAATTTCGTTGAAATGTTGCTAATAATGCTAATGGAAAAGTAATTAGAAGGATTCCAGAATTCTATAATATATAGGACTCTACCATGGTGAGTACACTAAGTTGTTTTTCGCTCTAAAATCTTTAAATTAGACTCGATTTTGAAACGGAGACCGGATTTGTGTTCGAATTTCATAACCATATGAATAAATAACAACAGAACTGAGAAATTCAACAATGAATTTCAGAGGACAAAAATTTTTGACCAAAATGTACAGGGAACTAAGGTACTTTTGGACCTTTCGCAATTAATTTCTATGAACTGGTGAGAGCTATGATGTTCTAGTATTTTTTTAAGAGTATAACTTGATGGTCCCTTAATCCTCAGCAAATTTGGCTATACTCGCATCAGCCATTTCCAAGAAAGAGGTGTCTGAATTACCCAAAAACTGCAATTTCCAGCCACTTTTCAGAGTCATAAAAAATCATCATTTTTGATTCGGCTAAAATTTTGTAGGAAGACAAGAGGACATTTCAGAAGAGTATTCCGTTGAAATTTTGCTAATAATGCTAATGGAAAAGTAATTAGAAGGATTCCAGAATTCTATAATATATAGGACTCTACCATGGTGAGTACACTAAGTTGTTTTTCGCTCTAAAATCTTTAAACTAAACTCAATTCTGAAACGGAGACCGGATTTGTGTTCCAATTTGATCACACTACACATACATAACAACAGAACTGAGAAATTCAACCAAAAATTTCGAGCGACAAAAAAATTTGACCAAAATGTACAGGGTTAACTAAGGTACTTTTGGACCTTTCGCAATTAATTTCTATGAACTGGTGAGAGCTATGATGTTCTAGTATTTCTTTAAGAGTATAACTTGATGGTCCCTTAATCCTCAGCAAATTTGGCTATACTCGCATCAGCCATTTCCAAGAAAAAGGTGTCTGAATAACCCAAAAACTGCAATTTCCAGCCACTTTTCAGAGTCATAAAAAATCATCATTTTTGATTCGGCTAAAATTTGATACGAAGACGAAAGGACATTTCAGAAGAGTTATTCCGTTGAAATTTTGCTAATAATGCTAATGGAAAAGTAATTAGAAGGATTCCAGAATTCTATAATATATAGGACTCCACCATGGTGAGTACACTAAGTTGTTTTTCGCTCTAAAATCTTTAAATTAAACTCAATTTTGAAACGGAGACCGGATTTGTATTCCAATTTGATCACACTTCACATACATAACAACAGAACTGAGAAATTCAACCAAAAATTTCGAGCGACAAAAAAATTTGACCAAAATGTACAGGGTTTTAACTAAGGTACTTTTGGACCTTTCGCAATTAATTTCTATGAACTGGTGAGAGCTATGATGTTCTAGTATTTTTTTAAGAGTATAACTTGATGGTCCCTAAATCCTCAGCAAATTTGGCTATACTCGCATCAGCCATTTCCAAGAAAAAGGAGTCTGAATTACCCAAAAACTGCAATTTCCAGCCACTTTTCAGAGTCATAAAAAATCATCATTTTTGATTCGGCTAAAATTTTGTAGGAAGACAAGAGGACATTTCAGAAGAGTAATTCCGTTGAAATTTTGCTAATAATGCTAATGGAAAAGTAATTAGAAGGATTCCAGAATTCTATAATATATAGGACTCTACCATGGTGAGTACACTAAGTTGTTTTTCGCTCTAAAATCTTTAAACTAAACTCAATTCTGAAACGGAGACCGGATTTGTGTTCCAATTTGATCACACTACACATACATAACAACAGAACTGAGAAATTCAACCAAAAATTTCGAGCGACAAAAAAATTTGACCAAAATGTACAGGGTACTTTTGGACCTTTCGCAATTAATTTCTATGAACTGGTGAGAGCTATGATGTTCTAGTATTTTTTAAGAGTATAACTTGATGGTCCCTTAATCCTCAGCAAATTTGGCTATACTCGCATCAGCCATTTCCAAGAAAAGGTGTCTGAATTACCCAAAAACTGCAATTTCCAGCCACTTTTCAGAGTCATAAAAAATCATCATTTTTGATTCGGCTAAAATTTTGTAGGAAGACGAAAGGACATTTCAGAAGAGTTATTCCGTTGAAATTTTGCTAATAATGCTAATGGAAAAGTAATTAGAAGGATTCCAGAATTCTATAATATATAGGACTCCACCATGGTGAGTACACTAAGTTGTTTTTCGCTCTAAAATCTTTAAATTAAACTCAATTTTGAAACGGAGACCGGATTTGTGTTCCAATTTGATCACACTTCACATACATAACAACAGAACTGAGAAATTCAACCAAAAATTTCGAGCGACAAAAAAATTTGACCAAAATGTACAGGGTTAACTAAGGTACTTTTGGACCTTTCGCAATTAATTTCTATGAACTGGTGAGAGCTATGATGTTCTAGTATTTTTTTAAGAGTATAACTTGATGGTCCCTAAATCCTCAGCAAATTTGGCTATACTCGCATCAGCCATTTCCAAGAAAAAGGTGTCTGAATTACCCAAAAACTGCAATTTCCAGCCACTTTTCAGAGTCATAAAAAATCATCATTTTTGATTCGGCTAAAATTTTGTAGGAAGACAAGAGGACATTTCAGAAGAGTAATTCCGTTGAAATTTTGCTAATAATGCTAATGGAAAAGTAATTAGAAGGATTCCAGAATTCTATAATATATAGGACTCTACCATGGTGAGTACACTAAGTTGTTTTTCGCTCTAAAATCTTTAAATTAAACTCAATTCTGAAACGGAGACCGGATTTGTGTTCCAATTTGATCACACTACACATACATAACAACAGAACTGAGAAATTCAACCAAAAATTTCGAGCGACAAAAAAATTTGACCAAAATGTACAGGGTTAACTAAGGTACTTTTGGACCTTTCGCAATTAATTTCTATGAACTGGTGAGAGCTATGATGTTCTAGTATTTTTTTAAGAGTATAACTTGATGGTCCCTTAATCCTCAGCAAATTTGGCTATACTCGCATCAGCCATTTCCAAGAAAAAGGTGTCTGAATTACCCAAAAACTGCAATTTCCAGCCACTTTTCAGAGTCATAAAAAATCATCATTTTTGATTCGGCTAAAATTTTGTAGGAAGACGAAAGGACATTTCGAAAAAGTTATTCCGTTGAAATTTTGCTAATAATGCTAATGGAAAAGTAATTAGAAGGATTCCAGAATTCTATAATATATAGGACTCCACCATGGTGAGTACACTAAGTTGTTTTTCGCTCTAAAATCTTTAAATTAAACTCAATTTTGAAACGGAGACCGGATTTGTATTCCAATTTGATCACACTTCACATACATAACAACAGAACTGAGAAATTCAACCAAAAATTTCGAGCGACAAAAAAATTTGACCAAAATGTACAGGGTTAACTAAGGTACTTTTGGACCTTTCGCAATTAATTTCTATGAACTGGTGAGAGCTATGATGTTCTAGTATTTTTTTAAGAGTATAACTTGATGGTCCCTTAATCCTCAGCAAATTTGGCTATACTCGCATCAGCCATTTCCAAGAAAGGGTGTCTGAATTACCCAAAAACTGCAATTTCCAGCCACTTTTCAGAGTCATAAAAAATCATCATTTTTGATTCGGCTAAAATTTTGTAGGAAGACAAGAGGACATTTCAGAAGAGTAATTCCGTTGAAATTTTGCTAATAATGCTAATGGAAAAGTAATTAGAAGGATTCCAGAATTCTATAATATATAGGACTCTACCATGGTGAGTACACTAAGTTGTTTTTCGCTCTAAAATCTTTAAACTAACTCAATTCTGAAACGGAGACCGGAGTTGTGTTCCAATTTGATCACACTACACATACATAACAACAGAACTGAGAAATTCAACCAAAAATTTCGAGCGACAAAAAATTTGACCGAAATGTACAGGGTTAACTAAGGTACTTTTGGACCTTTCGCAATAATTATCATGAACTTGGAGCTAATTCAGTTTTTTTGATATAACTTGATGGGCCCAAAATCTCCAATTGATATGCATCAATTTCAAGAAGAAGGTTCAATTACCCCCAAAATGCAATTTCAGCCACTTTTTTAGATTAAAAATCATATTTTGATTCGGCTAAAATTTTTTAGAAACGAAAAGGCATTCCTCGAATTTTCCTTGAATTTTTCTATATGCTATGGAAAGTTGGTTTAAAAAATTTAAATTTTTGTTTTCCAAAAAATTTTTTTAAAATTTAAAGCCAAATTTGTTTTATTTACCCGACTTAAACAAAAAAATTTTAAAAGTTCGGGCCAAAAAAATTTAAAAAAAAAAAAAATTTTGGAACCCAACTTTGATTGCATTATTTTGATTTTTAAAAAAAACAATTCAAAAAAAAATTTTTGGGGGATTTAAAAAGGGCCAAAAATTCCAAAACCCAATTTAAAAAAGGGCAAAAATTTTTTTATTTTTTAAAAGTGAACCCCAAAGGCACAAAAACGGAAAACAAATTAAAAAACCCCTTTTTTTTTTTCAATAAAAAAAATGAAAAATGGCAAAAATTAACAAAATTTTTCCACTGTTTGATTTCCCCAAAAAAATTTTAAAAAAAATTTTGGGCGAGAAAAGTTTTTCTTCTAATTGATAATTAATTACAAATCAAATAAAGAAAAATGGGGATTCAAAATTGGTCAAACATTTAAAAAAAGGAAAAACAAATTTTTGTTTAAATTTAGAACCCAGGTTTAAACCCCAAAGGGGGCAAACCCCTCTTTTTTAAAAAACCGATTAAAAATTTTAATTTTGGTTTAGCTTTATTCAAAAAAATTGCAATTTGAAATTTAATTTAAAAAAAAACCCCCCCTTTTTTCCACCCTTTAATACTTTGTGGGAAAAACCCCAACGGGGGCCCGTTGGGTTGAAAACAAGAGGTTTCACAAGGAACCCAAGATAGAAAAAAAAGTTGGCTTTTGTCAAAAACATAATTGTTCCAATCTAGTTTGATTATTCACCAAGAAGATGCAATTCTAAGAAAGAAAATATTTTTTGTGATATTGTAAAACCAAAATTGACGTCAGAAATCAAATTTGAAAAACGTAAAAAAAGGCAAAAAATCATAATTTTTTATTTGTCTTAAATTTTGTAGTATGACGGAAGGGCATTTCAAAAACTCAATTCAATTGACATTTCTCCAATAATTTTTTTTTTCAAAGTGATTACAAGGATTCTAAAATTGTATAATATATAGGCCTGTAGGCCTATACCGTATATAACAAATATAGCATACTAAGTTGATCTCTGCTCTAAAATCTTCAAATTAAACTAAATTTTGGAACTGAGACCTGATGCGTATTCTAATTTGATCAATCTACATATACTAACAATCTAACTGAGAATGAGAACAGAACTGAGCCCCGAATTCGATGGGAGCTCAGCCGTCCTGAGTCTGTCCGAACAAGTGTTCCAAGCTAACAGGTCTCGTGCTATCAAGGTCAGACCGCACGCAGTCGGAAGACGCACACAAAGCAGCGAACAGCTCAACATGCCTGGGCGTATTCCTTACACGTCAAATAAAATTGACAGAAATTGGCAAAACAATTATCAATTCAAGGAATTCACTCGAGCTATTTTGAATTATCCAAACCGAAAATCGTGTTACAGAATTTGATGGGTCGAGATAATAGTTCAAATTACGGTCTAGTTGGAATTCAGAACACTCATATTAATTAACATTGAATGCCTATACCTTCAACCAGGAACCGACGTCGAGTTCGAAATATGTCAAATTTCATATTAACCAAGCTTGGATTAACGAGGGTTTACTGTATTGAAATAGTTTAGATTGATCCTATGTGTCTTGAGTCTACAGGGACCGGAACCATGCTCTGAATTAACAAACCGATTCATTGTTGTAATCACGCAATTAATATGCTTGATATCAATTAACAATCTGCGGCCATATATATGAATTGGGTGAAAGTTAAGAAAGAACCGCAGCTTGCCACAGTTTATACGTAAGTAGAGACACTCATGTAGCGGAGAGCCCGTTGTTAGAACACAGAGATGATTATCTACAAGTGCAAGATCTGATGTTTCAGCTTTTGCCTTGGTCAGAGTCGAGTAGATATCTAATCTGATATCACAAGATACTGACTATTTACTTGACTCTGACCAAGGCAATAGCCGACACGTCAAAATCTCGTGTGTTTGTATACCAGTAATCATCTCTGTGTTCTGTCAACGGGCTCCCCACTATATGAGTATCTCTACAAAGTTTATAGACTTTGATAAGCTGCTTTTCTTTCCCTTTCATATATCACAGACCCAATTCATAGATGGATGAACTGTAATTATATAATTTTTAATTTTCAAAACTAAAATACCTATAGGCCCTAGTAAGGAAACAAATTTTTGGAGAGTAAAAATAAAAAAAGGGATTCCCTTGGTTAAAATTGTGTATGACGAAGAAAGATCGGACACGAGATGTTGAATAATTATTGGCGAGCAAATTCTCGAGGATTGACAGATTCAAGAACGAAACTGAAGAGTTTGAATCGTAGACCTACAATAACAACGGTAGCCTACTCACCGGTCGAGTTGTTTTCTGGAGTTTCTCTTCTTCTCTCTTCCATCACCGCGTCTCTTCTTCCTCCCTCTTCTCCATCTTCTCTAGCCGCACAGCCTCTTCCTCTTCTTCTTCTCCTTCCCCAAACATCCTTCCTTCTTTCTTTGGATTGAAAGTACGACCAACTGTAGAATGAGACAAGAAATGGTATTACATGATACAATTATTAAGATACTGAGCACACTTTTTGTGTGTTTTTTTCCCAACCTCCCTCACTAATACTCCCTTTACACGATCAACTTATCCCTAAAAATGCATTTTCAAAATGTATCGCTACGAAGTTGAATGCATGCCTTTCCTATCTCGCGTTTACACTACAGTAGAAATTGCTATCGCTGTCAACGCATTGCCCAGAGTAGAAATACGTTCAACTTTCAAGGCCGTATTGCTAGTAGCCGACCAATCAGCGGCCAGTAAAGTGAAACGTCACATCTCGTTGACTGCCTAGCTTCTGTTGACGCCATATCGTAGAGTGGGAGAATGGAAGATTGGTGACTGACCATTTTCGATACAGAAGATTTTCACTGATACTGAAGACACTTCACTTTTGGGTCATGTTTTTATTGATCTCAATATTCTAATAATTTAAACAGATGTTATGTTATGTAAATACTGATCGATTAGTATTTTTATCGCAACTGTCGATGCATGTTTTGGAGATTTGAGCGCTTGGTTGCGCTACTGGCATTTGCTAGTTCAAGGTTCAAGCTACAGGCACCGCTACGGCAGAAAATAAAAATTTCAGGATCCTATACACGACAGGAAATACATTGACGAAATGCATTGCTATTTTAGTTGATCGTGTAAAGGGGGTATAACCTAACAAACATGTAGCCCCCTCCAGCAACCCCCCCCCCTCCCCTACTATCCTAACCAATAAAAATCAACCCCTGCGGCACCACCCTCCCAAACAACATGCAAAAACCATCGTAGATGAATAGAGTTTGAAAACTATAAAAACAATTCTCAACCTCCCGCAACTTTTTCTGAAAGATATGAATAAGATCTTTCAGAAAACACCAAAAAATTGAAAATCAAACACCAATTGGCGATGGTCAGTGTCACAGTAAAATAACCTCACTCTTTATTATATTGCTGATAGATCATTAACTGTTGACATTGTTTCATTGTCATATTTTGCGAGTCATATAAAGCCTATTACGTTTTTGCGTTCATAATCACAAGTTTTCCTCGAAGTGAATGCTTGGATGAAGTACTAATTGGCCACGACCTTAATTAGTAGAGTGATAGGCCTAGTTATATCGAGGGCTGTCACTCCTTATTATTTATCCTTTGTATAATGATGAACTTTGCACCTGCTGTCATTGGAAGAAGTGAACATTGCCTAAGAGACTTAGTTCAAAGTGAAAAATATCAACATTCGTGTGGTTGGATTATTCCTAATATCAATGTTGGTAGTGTCCGGATATATCGCAAAAACAGTTTATATTGTGTTCCGGACTTCCGACAACTGAAGACTTTTATCTGCGGCGAAGATGTGTGGTCACAGACAGCGTAGACCTGGGTCAAAGTTCATTGATTTAATTTAAAATAATAATAAAATGGGGTGGTGGGATCGCCCTTGTGGTGCCCCGTCCAAACGATCCTACTCTCATCCTTAGCCTTAAAAGGGGAACAATGATTTTGTATCAAGTTTCGATGTTATTGAAAAAAAAAAAAAAAAAATCCACATCATTCACTGTTCATTTGGCGTAAAGATATTAAATAATACCTCATCTTGACTATATTTATAAGTTACCATTAAGATCTTATTGAATATTTTAATTTGCTCTACTTTTTGAATGACTGCCTGTATTTTTAAATTTGTTAGCTTCAAGTATAAGCAATGTTATAAGGTTAGGTGGAAGAGCGGTTGTGAGACCGAACCTTGCCCTTCTTCACTGTATTTGTATTTACATGTATGAATAAAGACTTATCTATCTATCTATTTCTCTAATTTCTCATAGGTTAGGTTAGGTGGATGAACGGTCAGCTGACTGAACCTCGTCTTATTACTGTAGGTAGGCCTACCTACTGACATTGTTATACATGATGAATAAAGACTTCCTATTTTATTCTTCTCCATAGATGCAAACTAACAGCACTGATTCAACAGCCATCATGTAATTACGCTAGGCCTAGTCCTACTTTACTCGATGACAGACGAACGGCTAACGGAACTACTTGATCAGTTCTGACACAATAGAGGAAACGTGTACGAAGATGAACACATCAAAATAGGACCTTCTACATATAGGCCTAGGAAGATCAATGAAAACATCATGTGCAAGTATCAGTGTAAGAAAATGTGCAAAGAATCTAATTGCATGTGCCAAAGTGAATTAATGGGTAAATTATTTTTTTAGGCCTAGGCCTACTGTAGGTTATGGTCGGCCTAGGAACTTTTTCATTACCTGTAAATACACACTGGCGTTTCAGGTAAAGGAGACACTTCTATTTCAATTGCGAATAATCACGTATTGGAGACACACTTTCTTAGTCCCTATTATATGAATAAATAATTATTTTCTTCTCCGTATCAAACTTCCATGAGGTAGGTGATTTGTTGTTTATGTTCATCATTTTACAGGTTCGCCAACTTACCCACAGTGCTTCATTCATATTATTCTGTTCCAATCAAGAAGGCAGTGAACTTACCATACTCGTGTAGCAATGCCGCCAACCTGTCCAACCTTCTGTCAAACTATTTGTAAATATGCCGTAATCAACACGTCTTTTTAGTGATGGTCAGGGTTACATAGGGTGAGGTTTTGTATTACATTGTCATCTAGGTAGTAATTTCAGGGTTCATGCTCTGCCTACTAACACTAAAAATCATCTGACACCACCAAACATAACCCTAGAACTCTGGTTGAGGATACAGCATATTCACCAAACTTCCAAGCATAGTAACCCACTTTTGGTACATCAAAATTCAAAGAACTATTTTAATAATTTAGGTTGAAAAGTGTACCGGTACATGAGTGGAATTTCAGATTTTTGAAACAAGATTTTAAAAATTCATTTATATTGGGGTCAACGACGCACTCTACTGATGACTACGATCTATTGGCGTCGGTGAATTATGTATGTGATGATAGGTTATTTCATTAGATGATTTTCGACAGTGGGAAGAAGTCGGTCGTGGCCTTCGGTTGAGATCATTCTAGTATTGACCTGAACGACAGAGGAAAATCACAAAAAACCTCAGTTAGGATGGTCGATCATGGCGGGAATTTAACCTCGATGTACTGAATGACGGTTCAGCGCGCTAGCCACTGATCCATCCGTCTCAGATCATTCAACACTCGACAAGTTAATTATATGTACGGTAATATATATTGATTTTGCCAGTGCCAAGTCCTCTTCTCACCACCTCCATTTCTTCCTATTGTTACACCATTTACTGCTCTTCTCACTCCCATCTTCCATCTCTCTCTCGGTCTCTCCACTCTTCTTTCATCTCCGCATATTTCCGACATCTCGTACTCTGCTCTGGGTATTCTATTCCTCTCTATTCTTTTCATGTGTCCGAATCAACTCAGTCTCTCCCTACCTAGCTTGAACAATAACCGTTCCACATCAACCTCTGCTCTAATCAATTTCCTTTTTTTTTCTTTCCAATTTTGATACTCCTGCAATTTTTTTTATAAATTTCATCTCTGCTGCTTCTATCATGCTCTCTTATCTCCAACCCAAGTCCAGGTAGCAGTGCGTAAGTTAATATTGGTAAAAAATATGTATTATTCAATTTTTTGGGGAAAATCTTCACTCCATAATGACTTACTGACATGTTGGTATAGGCTGTTTGCTTACTGACACGTACACTTGCCTCTCTGAATATCTTTGTATCATTGGTTGATACGCTACCCAAATATCTAATTTCTCTACTCGCCACCGATTCTACACCTCGCAACGTTACTTTCTCCCATCTCGCCTTCTTTTCTCTGTTCATCACGTTCCTCTCTACTTATCTTCATTCCATATTCTTCAGTTACTTTATTCCATTCATCCATCTTTCCCTGTATTACTTCTCCATTATCTCCCCATATCATTATATCATCCGCGTATAACAATGTCCTCGATTCTATCCCCTCCGCCCTACTTCCACTTGCCTAAGCATTTCATCCATTACTATTGTGAACAATATTGGTGACAAGACACTACCCTGTCTGACACCAGAGTTGATGTTCTACCAGCATTTGTCTGGTAGACCATAGAATGAGATGATGGGAAGTAAAAATATTTCATTTCAGGTGTCTTGGTTGGATATTTTTTATATCTGGAAGATGATAGGAATTTAAATTGATATTTTTATGTTCAGTAATTGCCACTTCTGTATAATCAACCAGATTATATATACACTGAGGGTTTTGATTATCAATATTCAATGCCTTTCAAACTAAAACATAACTGTACTATACTATAGGCCATATACATAGAGAAGGCCATCTACAACTATACAATTAAAAACATATGGAAAACAAGCTGCTGTTATAATTCTCATACATTTGGACTTCTGCCACGGAATCATACAAATGATATCAGTAGCCTCTTAAATCTTCTGTTGCCTGACACAAACCACAATTTCACTCTTGATCGCCTACCCCATCAACATCTAGGCTAGGTTAGACGGGGGTACAAATCAGCTGGTGATAATGGAACTACGAAGTGATGATGAGTGAAAGGAAATTTACAAAAACCCACGCCTGACGATGGCTTCAGTTTCTATAGCAGTGCACTGGCTTGAACAACAGAGGGAGGCTAATTTCACTCTTATGGCAGAACAAAATTAAATTTTCCACTCACACCTGCACTCCCCACAACAGGTGCATGCTGCAAGCAAGCTGAGCCAATCACAAAAATAGAAACAAAAAATATGAAAAATGGGTGGACAAATTTTCCAACTATTATCAACATCTATTTATTGCCTTGAAAGTCTTTGAAAGATCTGGGCCACTCCCCTGCTTGTTGTGACTGTTACTTCTCCAAGCGTACTGACTTCACATGAGCGGAGAGTTGAGGTTCGAGTCGACACTTGAAACAACAATCATTACTTGAATGGTTGTTGACTGGTATGGATTAACAAGAGGGATAACCACACAAACACGAAGCATTCCTTAGACATGCCTAAAGCTTTCTTTCAGGGCAGGTGAGGCATGCCTGGGGCATGGCAAATTCACTCCTCACTTGCCTGAAACACTCCTTTTTACATTAAGGCGGGACTCCAAAGGCATGCCTCATCTACTCTAGGCATGCCTTGCGGGGCATGCTTGGGGCATGCCCGGAGCAAGCCAAGGGCATACCCTGGCCAAACCAGTTTAATGACGTGCCTGAAACCTGCTATTAGGGGATATTTGAGGCATGCTTTAGGGCACATTTGAGGCATGTTAAAGCATGCCAGGGGCATGACATTGAGGCATGCCCAGGGCATGTATATATATTTATACAATACTCAATAGATCATAGAATGAACCAACTATAAATATTGAATCAAAGCATATATTCATTTCACAAGGTGCGAAATTGATACATACATATTGATAGTTGGTTTCTTCTATGATTTATTGAATGAATATATATATATATATATATATATATATATATATATATATATATATATATATATATATATATATATATACTGCCAGTTTACCTATAAAAATAAACATGCATTTGTGTAATACAGTGCAGTCTGTGAAAGTTTACACAAACGTGATCAAGTTGTATTCAGGATTATGACGCTTAGGCCTACTTTTGAAAATGACAATGTAGGTCATTCCATACCCTTAATCAAGACACTCAACAGGTAATGAAGATACCTGTCACAGGTATGTAAATGGCAAAACAAGGAGTATTTCCCCCAACTGGTACTTTTGATCCTAATACATCATACCTGGTCTGTAAAATACATGTTCAAACTATTTTTATTACCTTTGCATAGTAATAGAGGGACAATAGACTACAAATTTCAGAATGGGGAAGTAAGGAAGTCCTGTAAAATGCAGGATGCTTACCACAGGGATGCCAAGCAATCAACATATCGACATTTTACCTTTGAAAGAACACTAATTGGCAGTGGCTCCATTTATAAATGAACATTGTTTACATTTGCTGTCACACTGTTCTTGGTAGCACTAGTGAAAATACCATACATTGATACCTATTGGCCAAACTTCATTACTAAACTAAATAAAATACCATTTGTATATAAATTTATCAAACTGTTTACAGATTTATGAAATCAACAGTCATAAATCATAATTACATTCGGTGTAATGTGTAGGCAAGTATATGTATAAAATAATAAAGCTGTTTGTAGGCATATAGCCTAAATCATCAGGGTTCAAGGCTTAAAACGGTTCCCAAGATAAAATCAGTGGTGTACCCTAATTCGAGTCTTTTGTTTGCCTGTAACCCGAGAAGTTTCTATTCAAGAAAGTAAAAAATAAATAGACTTTTTCTACTGATGAACAGATGTGCAAAATTTCAATAAAATCAAAACCAGACATGAAAATGAGTCACTTGATTCGAAATAGAATGACCCTCAAATGAAATAAAGATGATACATATTATTTCAAGCTGTATTTTTCTACATAGATACTGAAATAAAATATTGGCATTTATTATTAGAAAAATTGAGCTACTTCATAGATATTATTTGGATTTGAATCATTTTAGGCCTACGTACGTGTTTTTATACAATTTAAAAAAATGATAACATGAAACATTACATGAAATGACATGATAACAGGCCTGAAGAACAGGAAAATTCCAAGTGATGCTCCAAACAAGTTACTATTAATGTTTGCTAAGTGACTTGAGTGGCAGCCCTGCTAATTTAAAATTGAATAATATGTTGAATAGAGCTTCTAAGAAGAAATACATGTTTACATGAAAGTGGAGTAACGATTGAGACCCAACACTGAATTGAAATTAACCTACTGTCACCTACATTGAAAAGTAAGAATACCAGCAGCTTATTCTGTTCCTCTTCGTTATGTAAAGGAATGAAAAAAAAAGTTATCAAACTTACTCGGTTATTTGTTACACCTATGATTAATCATCTATGATGTGCCACAAGGTTAGCAAAGACTTGAAAAAAAAATAAAGTCCAGCCCACCTGGGTTTTGCAAAACGTAGGTTACATTGGGTTTTGAAAATCTCAGAAAAACAGTTACAATACAAAATTTAGTAAATGATCACAAATTAACATCTCTACTTGTCACAAAAATAATTACCGGTACCGAAGAAAAAAATTGAAATTATCATTTATTACAAATGAAAACAGTTTGAATTATAATTGGTGAAAGATAAGGAATAAAATGGAGAAAAGTTTCGCGAGGTCCGTACGCCTACATTCCTATTGTACGATGAAATGGCATTATATGAAAAACCGGGCGACTCAACCCTGCTCCAATGCGAGGCATCCGGGTGTACTTGGTCACACTTCGTCTGATGGTTGTGTGGTCGCAGTTGAATACAAATTGAAGAAGAAACCATACAAAAAAAAATCCAACTATTTACGATAAAAAATCCCAAGTACCCCTGCCAGATGATCAAAAGCGGTTATATTATTAATTTGTTATGTTTCAAACAAAAGAAAAAGTAGAATGGGATGAGAATCAAACGCGTGCCCCACGAACTGGGAGCACAAGCCTTTTGACTACTCTGTGAGTGCAGTTGACAGAACACCTGTTTACATGTCTGTTTGCTCTACTTGCTATAACCAAGGACGCACGAACCACGTAGTCTGGCCGAATACCGCCCAGTGGAGCAAGGTTGACCCGCTCCTTACGAAAATACTACGATAACAACTTGTAGACCTAGATACAGATATTAAGAAGCATCTAAATATCAACTAGGATAGGCTAACAAATGGTTAGAAATAATGCATCAATTGAAAAACACATTTGTGAGGAGTTTCCTTCAATGTATTTGCCAACCCTGATTCTCCATCTCAATTCATAATGAACATACCTATTGGCTTACAGGACCAGACAGTATCATGGTAACGCATAGTTTCTAACAAACAAGTAATAACACAAGTGTAGATCCCCCACACAAAAAAGTTGGATAAGTACATACTAATTACTCTTGATACGGTACCAGAGACAAAAGGCCTAGGTAATACTGGAACATGCACTGAACATGTAGGACTAGACCAATGAATATCCATGTTAATTCACAACATTTTATGTACCAGTAAGGCCTATTATTGAAAAATTAGTGAAAAAACATTGGGTAACTAAGATGGGATGCCATTTTAAATATATGTTCAATTCTTTGTATATCCACAAAGGGGAATCGTTTGGTACCGTAACATTCATTTCTGTTATTTTACACTTTTAATGATAACAAATGAAGTACCGGTAAAGGAAAGTGTTACACCTTGTTTTGAGAAAAAAAATCGTACTGCTGTAGTTTAGTAGATCCTACTTGAACTTGAATCTGTAGACTTTCTTTGTTCTATCTCGAAGCGTTGGAATGAGAGCTGGAACCATTCTTGCATCTCATGTTCAATGCCACAATTCATTGCTGCCTTGGAAGATGAACGCAAACGAACTGCTTAGCTGCAAAATAAATGTACCGGTAGTTCTGATTAGCATTAATGCATCAGTTGGTCTTATTGCGGGCAATCGGAGTCAACAACTGTAGGCCTTCTCTATCATAACATTTTATAACATTAGGCCTGGTATTTTCTTTTCGTTGAGAAAACCATGAAATTGAAAGACTAAATTAAGATGACCAAAATTATCTACCTCATCTACTAGGCCTATGAACTTGGAATGCAATTGAAAGAAATTATACAGATAAATTCTACAACAAAACATGCAACTCAATTGAATTTATAAGTAGATAAGACGATAACAATTAGACCTAGAATAGTGAAGGGTCACTATTAAAAAAAAATAGCACAGGTCCGCTAACCTACCCAGACTAACCAAACCCAAGCGAGCCGCCGGCCTGCTCTCTTGTGCACCATAAACAATATAGCAGGCGTACAGTAATTATCGTACCTCATAACATTGGCAGTGTTATACGATCAACCATCCCCATGCCCTTGCAGGTGCGCTGATTGAGTAGGCCTAGGTAGTCGATGTGTGAATATATCATCCATCATTCTTTGAACAGTCCCACATGTCCTTCAATCCATGATGGGTTTCAACACATTTCCGGCTAAAAGTTGTACCTGAAAATAAGGATGACAGCGACTGGTTATATAACGAATAAATGTATGTTCATTCGACACTAACCAACCCTATCTAGGCTTATAGCCATCATCTAGAAGGTAACATGAAATAAGCTTAAAATAGTCACACCACTTAAAATTGAATTTTTCTCCACTAATCCTAGCCCTAATCCCCTAATTCAACAAAGAACTAGGGCCTAGGCATTGAATTTGTAGGTTAAAATCAATGGCCTAGGCCTAGTACGAATGTATTTCGGACTAGACCTAGAGGCCTGATACACATGTAGGCCTACATTACCATTTGCCATTGTAGGGCTATTGCATCTACTAAATAATTAGGGCCTAAAGGCATTGAATTCGTAATTAACTACTAATTCCATAGCCTACAGGCCTAGGCGTAGGGCTTGTCAGCCTTGTCGCTAGACCTGGATGCCTAGGCCATTGAATTTTCCAACACTACAAATTCAATGCCTAGGCCTACTCCAAAAATATTAGTATATGGCCAATAGGCTTACTAGGTCTATTATAATGAGACTTTACCCAATTCAGGTAGGCCTAGGCTCATTAAAAAGATCAACACTTGCCACTTACCTTGTTTTATTAGTCCAATGTTAGCTTGGGAGTTGGGAAATCGTTGTTCACTTAAAAAAGTGGTTTTCTTGTCACGTCTTGTAAGTTTGTAAACGGTTCAAAGAGCTATCAGAAACGGTTCACAGTTGACAGTTGCAATCTGAATCTGATGCTAACAGAGCGGCGGTGCGTGCCTTGACGTCATCAAGAGCTCTGATTGGTCGAAGAATGTTTGAATTTAACCGTCGTCAAAACGCCTTTGTTTTAATAAATATTTCACTATAATACAGTGTCTCAGTTTTTATCTACAATCATGGCTAATTAAAGCTAGAAAAATAACCTGAAATGAATATAAATAATTAAAAAAAGGATAAAATTAAGTTGATTATGAAATTATAAGTAATAGAGAAACTCTAGAGTAATATAGATCTGATTTTATACATCAACTTTGAGAATATTCGGCTCTTTACTCTGTCTTTAATTACCTTTCGTTGTGATGCTTGTAATAGTTGGATAATATTCATTTAAAAATATAAGTACAAAATGTCGTATTATCATAAAATTCAGAGACTGTATCAAAGCAAGCCAGAGGCGTGTTACAGGCATGCCTGAGAGGCATGTTACAGGCATGTCTGATCGTGAGAAAGACGTGTTTATTGTATGTTTACTACGGGCATGTCCTGGGCATGCTCTAGGCAGGCAAGTTCATAGAGCACGCCTGTAAAGCATGCCTAAGACTTGCTCCAAACTTGCTTAGTAGGCATGCCTAATCCTTGCCTCATTTGGCAGATTTTATGCATGCCTCAAGTATGCCAGTGTTTGCTGGGAACCGAGTGTTGGATCTTATGAGAACATACTGTGCACTAGAATAGTTCTTCATTGGCATGAGTCAACAAGTGTTTCTTCAGGTGAGCTGCCTGACTGCTCTAACAAGAACATTCCTTGAAATAAAAAGGCCTAATTATCACCGCTATGAATCTTCATGTGTCTCTTCAGTCCACTTGATCTCCTGCACTTATACGAACATAAGTTGCACGCAAGTGGCTTATCGCCAGTGTGTATCATCTTGTGTGCCCTCAGATTACCTGAATCTCTGCACTTATAAGCACTTATAGTATGTATCATCATGTGTCTTTTTAGAACACGTGCACTTTCGCATTTGTAAGAACAAACATTGCACTGGAATGGCTTATCATCAGTATGTATCATCATGTGTGTTTTCAGATGAGCTGATTGCCTGCATTTGAAAGAGCATACGTTGCACTGGAATGGCTTATCACCAGTATGTATTCATCATGTGTGTTTTCAGATATGTTGCTTGCTTGCATTTGAAAGAGCATACGTTGCACTGGAATGGCTTATCATCAGTATGTATCATCATGTGTACTTTATGACCACCTGATTGTCTGCTCTTATAAGAACATATGTTGCACTGGAATGGCTTATCATCAGTATATAGACATGAGTATAATCAATAAAATACACTCGTTCGAGACCAAGTATAAATTTCACCAACATGATCATTTTGGAATAGGATAATACCGTAGGAAAAAGAGTTGCAAAATAAATACACAGATCTTATCCAAAAATATTTAATATCTTACAGGAAAATATATTGTCAGCTTACAAAAATAAAGATCCACTTTTGGTATCACATAATAATAAATAGCCGTAGCATTTTGTGGTTGATTGATCGACATATTAAAGTGGTGTGGCGTTCTTTGCCAATTAAAGGGAACAAGTTCTAATAATATCAACAAATGCATTTATATGTATTGATATTGAGTTGTGCACTCCCCACATCTTATATTGAGAGTGAAAGTTGATAATAGATCATTAAAATATGAAGAAATAGTGCATGATTCTCACAATTGTTATTATTACTTAGCAGGAAATAGAATACTGCAATATGAACCTTGGGAATGTATAGGCCTAACATGGCATGGTATATTTATCTACAAGTAACAATGTTTTTTACATTTATGATAAGAAGTACATATAGAAAGTTGGGGGCAGTTCAATTGAATAATTCATTTAATCATATGGAACTGTATCTTTTCGAACATTTGTAAAAATAATGGAATAATAAACCACTTTTTTACCATCGAAATAATAATTCTGAAATTGATAAACACTATTCAAACATTATTCATCATTATGAAGTGTTTATTCTAGATTTTATGAGGAATTGTATTGTTTACTTTTGGTTTGCATGGTTTCCATGAAAATTTGAAAGATCATTATATAACATAATGATATAGGCCTAACATAAGTAGGCCTATGTAGGCTACTTCAATAAAAATTATTATAGGCCTACAATTACATGTAGGCCTATTCGTCTTGAGTGATTAACTGAATAACAGTGGTTACCGGGGGGTTAACAACTCCTGAAATCCGGTATATACACTTGCCATGAAATCCCCATGAAATCCCATGGAATCCCTTGAAAACCCGGAAATCCCTGAAATCTCTTGAAATTCCTGATATCTCTTGAAATTCCTGAAACATCTTGAAATCCCTGAATTCTCTTGAAATCCCTGAAATCTTTCGAAATTCCTATGAAATCTCTAGAAATCCCTGAAATCTCTTGAAATCCCTGAAAATCACCTGAGATCTTGAAATCTGAAATCAGGTGTACACCAAATTTGCGAGTTGTAAACCCCTCGCTGGTTACCTAACAGTAATTTACAAGAAACCACGATTAATGTATACAGTTAACAGCACAAAAATTGATAGGCCTACATTTTTTCAGAGTTCCCGAGTCAATACTAGTCGAACAAATAGTAGTTGCCTTCAAACTCGTATCAGAAGCTCAGTTTGAATGGTAGGACCTACTACTAGATCTCTTCAACCAGTATTGACTTGGGGACTCTGAAAACATTTCTCAATTTTTGTGTTATTAACTGTAGACCTATCACTCATATTTAGTATTCTGTGGAACCTAATTTAGCTATAATGCAATCCTGCATTACCGAATTTAGAGAGTAATAAATAATAATTCAAAATTAATATAAGTTATGAGCATCAAACAAACGTTCAGTTCAAGTTCAGCATCAAACAAACGTTTAGTAGAAATTGGGCCACCATTGCTGGACAGCAGTTGGTAATGATTTGTAATACACGGGAGGGCCTTTTACAACAGCTTGGCGAGACCCTTCACAGACAGTACCTCTCACAGCTTCATCAATATTTGCCATGTATACCCTGAAATTAATATCCTTGAAATCTAGATCAGCCATTAAAAATACCGGCATCCTATCGGACATAACCCATAGATTATTATTTCTGTCAACTTTAACGTCGCTGGGGAAAACTAATCCAACATCGTCCCTATCGATAATACCGTGGTATTGTGGCAGATAAGCATTTTTAGAATTCCAGCAACCCACGCTGTTTTGATCAATCAAATTGTAAAACATAACACCATTGTTATCAATAACTGATGAGGTGACATGAGTATTAGGACCGCGTTCTTCTAAAACAGCGAACTCATGATAGTTATCTTCGATACGAGTACGATCACGAAGAATACGGGTCGATACAGCAAACTCACGATTACTAGACAATGGATGGAAGAAAAGCGTACGGAAACCGTCAGCTTTCAACGCAGAGAGAGCCAAACCAAAAATGCCTTCCTCACCCCATTGATAATTCAAACCAGCGACATTGTAATCACCTTTGAGGGGATCGGGCATGAAGAAACTATGAGTCAATCTCCATGAAGTATTGTCGGTCCAACTATAAACAATCAATCCATAACCCAACTCATCCGATGCGTACATGAATGTATCTTCACATGTATGTCCGATATCAACAGCAATGTTGGCAATGAAAGTGTTCGCGTTGGTGTCCTCCGGTTTGAATTGATATCTTCGGATCAGCTTGTCGGTTGTCAGGTCGAAGATGAGCACGGCGACTGGGCACACTTGTTCGGTTGTGTTACCAATGCCGACAGTGCCCGAATCGAGCACCCACAAACGGTTACAGTCGTCAGCTTTGATACGGTAGGTGGTAGTGACTCCTTCACAGTTTCCTTCACGGTTCGTTTCCCAATCGGGATACGGTATCAGCTTCGGCGACTCAGAGTAGCTTTGACTCAGCGAAATGTAGTTCAGAGTAGAAGGAATACCTGAAACAAAGGAACGGTTCATTAATATGTATTCTTATTTCTTTATGAGATTTTTGAGTGGTGTTCTGCTCAATCATTTGCTGGAAACAGAATGAGAATTTCTATTCTTATAATGTATGTGAATGATTGGTAGTTCTATAGGTCTATGTGAAGATGAAAGAGTAAAAAGCGGTACGATTATACATTATTGACCTGCTCAAATGTAATGGATATCTAATCTAGCACTTGGTTAAACCGTGAAAGAAGATACTGGTCAGCTGAAGGGTGCAAAAAAGAGCATCTATGGACGCAGTTCTACGAATGTAACGACCAATCATGTGGCACATCATAAGGTGCCACATGCATTGCAAGCAGCATGTATGCAAGCATTGCAAGCAGGGGATAAAGACAGCTCTCGTAAAAAAGACAATAATGCATTCCAACTATTTTTCTATCCAGATCAATTAGTTGTTAGGAGTTAATACACTTCAAATGAATTCATGGAACAGTTCAGCTGTTAATGTTGACAATATGTTAACTTGTGAGAAAGCTGATGACCTTCTGTTCGAGAAGTCTTATTTCATCAAAAAGACTGTTTATGTGGATTACTAAACATTGTAAACTCCATTCTTCACTGATAGATATCATTTTGGGTTGGTGGTCCGGTAGGCGGGATACTTAGTAATCGATACAAGTGTAGAATATGTATCAAAAATAATACCGTAATTAAAAAAAAAACATGAGAAAATTGATAGAAATTATAGCAGCTTGAATTTAAAACAATGAAAATAGAAGAAAATACAATCAGTTTTTCGGGAACTATATGTCGCCGAATCTTATGATTTCTTTACAAACCACAATATCATAACCAAGTCGAGTAAGTTTAGAAGCAAAATATAGGGCATATGCATGAGTTGGTGATACTATACCAGTTCCAAGTCGTCATCCTAAGTGAATCTCAATTATTCCAACAACTTGCCACTCTTTTCATTCTATATTTAATTGAAAATTATAAGCAATCATCTCGATATTCTGAAAGAACTCGAAATTATTTTATAACATATTTGACAGTTCCTTCCATATAATCTTATAATAATAATAATCATTGTACATCCCTGTACCACACACATCTGATTGACATACATGAGTATTTATCACATTATGCATTCATTCATGCATATTGATATAAAACCTCCCCTCTTCTACAGATTCCAACACATTTCTATGGACACTTTTATTTTCAGGGATTATTTAAATACGAATGATTAATGATAGTTGTTTTATTGAACGTCTAATTAAGATTGTATTTGAAGATTTTATCATTATTTAATTATATAGGCCTATCATTATATCATTGTATCGTTTAATTTGATGAAATTCATTCATAACCTCTTAGTGAGTTGGTGGCATTGAACTATTTGTGACCCTGGTTATTACTTGTTAAAAACGCAAATTATCACATCAGAGACAAGAAAGACAATTAAAAATATAATTCTGCCTCGAATGTAATTATAGCTAATTACATGCGCGATTGAGTACTTAGATAACTGGCATGTGTAATGGTGTTGATAACTGCATTGTAATTATATTTCATTCATTTGAAAAACCATATAATTATCATCTCATTATTCGACACAGGCGACTTCTATTTCAACCGTCTCTTTTTTCAAAGAACTTTGCGAACACACAAGGTAGGTTATTGATGCATGTAACAACTCGATTAATTGAGAAATTAATTATAAATCAATTATTTATTGAATTCCGGCTACAAAATTATGAGTCTACAAGACAGTCAATAAAATCCCTACCCTAATTTAAAAAAACACTCTATCAAGAGTCGAAGAGAATGATAAAATCCCCATCTTTGATAATAAGAATGGCCAGAGAAGACTAGAATATTCTGTGGGCCTAACTCTCATATGTGGCGATTTACCGCTACACGTGTAAAAATATAGTTCTAATATTGTAAAACGTGAGGTGAAGAAATGGTACACTGACGATATTGTACTACGATTGATTGTTCAATAACATTTGCGATTTCTATTATTTTGATTATTTTCTATGTGAATTCAAATTTCTTGAGCTTTTGTCAACTTCTCAATATTCTTAACTAGGAAAACGCCTTATATGCGTTGTGAGATGAGCTTAGAAGTATGGAAATGTAGAATTAAGAACATTTTGTTAGCTCAATGTACATATACAGGCCATGGATCACTTCAAAAGTATAAAAACAGCGGCTGTCTGTTTGTATATGGACCTTGGTTTCCCAACAATGGTACCAGTGCCTTCTTCATATCCATCACAGATTTTAATCGTTTTAATTTATTGGTGACAATTGTTGCTCACATTTAATAGTTCCTTAATTGCTTTCTTAATTGCTTCTATTGATGTGTGAAAAAGTACTTTGAAAATGCGTTTTCTTCGTTATCTCACATCCGATTGTTCCATTAATCGCTTAAAACATGTATGATAGTTCTGTCCACATTCAGTATGAATTTGAGAGCTTTTGGAAAATATAGGTTTTTCAAGTATTTCTCCCCGGCCTATTCTTATGGGGAATTTCCATACTTTCCAAATTGTTTCCGGAAACACCGTTTGACCGATTTTTCTGAAAAACAATCCCAACCTATTCTGGTATGACACCAATTCAGGAAAAAAGTTTCGAGTTGATTGAAACTTTTTCCTGACCTGTATGCCGCGTACAAAATTACACACACAAAAAAAAATAATAATAAAAAAAAAACAAGCCCAAAATTTTTCGGTATATGGAATGAAAATCTTCGCTACGCTCATCTAATAACTTCTCAATATTTAACGATTACTAGGAAAACGCCTTATATGCGTTGTGAGATGAGCTTAGAAGTATGGAAATGTAGAATTTAGAACATTTGGTAAGCTCAATGTACATATACAGGCCATGGATCACTTCAAAGGTTTAAAAACAGCGGCTGTCTGTTTGTATATGGACCTTGGTTTCCCAACAATTATACCAGTGCCTTCTTCATATCCATCACAGATTTTAAACGTTTTAATTTATTGGTGACACTTGTTGCTCACATTTAATAGTTTCTTAATTGCTTTCTTAATTGCTTTTAATGATGTGTAAAAAAGTACATTAAAAATGCGTTTTCTTCGTTATTTCACATCCGATTGTTCCATAAATAAAATTGGGAAAATTGGGAATAAATTGGGAAGAAGGGACTGTAGGAAGTAGCACGAATAGAAGGCAAGAACTTGTTTATGAAATAATGAGTGAAGGATTTGTGCAAACGGTTACGGAGGGTACTAGATTAACTAGGACAGGTAGTAATAACCTTTTGGACGTTATCCTAGTCAGACCACCGGAAAAGTGGTTAAGAACTATCGTGGACGTTGGTATCAGTGACCATAATATTCCAACAGTAGAATTAATTGCAAATAGAGTAAAAGATGAAATAAAGGTACAGAAGAAAGTCTGGTTCTTTAAAAAGGCGGATACCAACAAAATTAGGTTACATTTAAATTATTGGAGGAATTACTGGATTGAGGAGAAGGGGGATATAGACAAAAAATGGGACACTTTCAAAAACATATGTTTAAACGCTATTGAGAAGTTTGTTCCCAATAAATTAATATCTGAAAGTGCAGATCCAATCTATTATAATAAATCAATTAGAAAATTGAAAAGGAAAGCCAGAAAGTTTCATAATATGAACAGAGGTAAAGGGGGAGATATAGAAATGAGAAGGAAATTCAGATCAGATCTGAATAAAGAAAAGAAAAGTGCAAAGGATAAGTTTCTACGGGGTATGTTTGATGAGCAGGACCAGAATAAAAGTTGGAATAATATGTACAAGTACATAAATAATACTAAAAGAGGAAGAAACGATATGCCAACTCTTATTAACAGAAAAGGAGTGGAGTTCATATCGAATAAAGAAAAGGCATACGCATTAAATAATTATTATGGTGAAGTTTTTCAAAAACAGACTTTGAATGGGGAGAACGAAGTAGAGATTGATCAAATTCATCAATTGGGAGTAGAGGAAAATAAAATAAAATTCACTGAAACAGCAATCCAGAGAATAATTGATAAACTGAATAGAAATAAAGCTCCCGGTCACGATGGGATTAATAACAAATTTATCAAGTTGGCGGGAAAAGAGTTAATACCGTATTTAATGTTAATTTTTCAAAATTCAATAGATTCAGGAACTGTGCCCGAGGACTGGAAAAAAGCAATGATCACTCCAATACATAAAGGGGGAGAAAAATCAAATTTGGGTAATTACAGACCAGTTAGCCTCACCTCCTCAATATGCAAAATTATGGAAAGGTTAATTGATACAGAAATCAAATTAATTGTTGATAATAATGGTGGAATATTTGATGGACAACATGGTTTTCGTAAGGGTTACTCATGTGTAACCCAACTGCAAGGATTCACGCAGGAACTGTCTGATACTTTGGACAAGGGGGGTAAAATATCTGCCGTCTTTTTGGATTTTGAAAAAGCTTTTGACAAAGTACCTCATAAACTTCTGATTTCAAAGTTGAAACAAATAACAAAACATGAGAGGATAACAAGATGGGTGGAGTCCTTCTTAAAAGGTAGATCACAAAAAGTAAAAGTAGGTGATGAAATTTCTGATATGGTAAAAGTTACTTCTGGGGTACCACAAGGAAGTGTAATTGGACCCCTTCTATTCAATATATTTATAAACGATCTTCAAATCGGAATTCAATCAAGAATTCGTCTATTTGCTGATGACTGTGTGGTATATAGCACCATTAGGAGTGAGAGGGAGGAAAATCAGTTACAAGGAGATTTGGACAGAATTAATAAATGGGTTAAAATAAATTTAATGGGACTAAATGTTGGAAAATGTAAAGTGGTGCACTTCTCTAGCAGCAGTAACAAGAAAAAAGTGAATAAGATTTATAAAATGGGAGATTCTACACTTGAGGAAGTAGAAGCATATAAATATCTTGGACTTTACATAAATAAAAACTTAGGGTGGGGGGAACATGTTAAAAATATCTCAAAAAAGGGAATACGATCCTTAAATTTTATTATGAGGCAGTTAAAGGGGACAGGGATGAAAATAAAAGAGAAGGCATACATGAGTCTGATTCGGCCAATGCTTGAGTATGCTAGTTCAGTCTGGGATCCGCATGAAGTTGGACTAATAAAGGCTGTGGAGAACGTCCAAAGGGTTGCTGCAAGAAGGGTATTGGGGAGAGAGAAGCGCTGGAAGATTATCAGGAACGATAAGGATGTGGTTGAAAAAGTTATAGAAAGACCCAGTAAAATGATTGAGGAAATGGGATGGGAACATTTGGCGAAACGAAGACAAATAGAAAGAATGTGCAATTTTGTTAGAGTCAAGAATGAATATACAGGATGGGATGAATTAAGCAATAGAATTGGAAAGGGATTACAAAGAAGTACAAGGGGAGGGGTAAGAATGGAAGTGGAAAAAGTGGATAGAGAAGTAGGTAAATATGGGTTTATACAAAGAACGACGCGGGAATGGAATGAATTAGAAGAAGATATCAGGAACATAACGAAGATTGGTGATTTAAGAAGAGAGCTAAGAAAAAAATGAAGTATAATTAAATCGAGTATGTTTGACTGTAATTGCATTAGGTATAGTAACCATTACCACCTGTTTTATGAACAATCTGTAATGAATAAATAAATATGTAATATATATGTAATAAATCGCTTAAAATTGGTATGATAAATCTTTCCACATTCAGTATGAATTTGAGAGTTTTGAAAAAAATAAAATTCCAAGTATTTCTCCCCTGGCCTATTCTTATGGGGAACTTCCATACTTTCCAATTTTTTTCCGGAAAAACCGTTCGACCGATTTTTCTGAAAAACAATCCCAACCTATTCTGGTATAACACCAATTTGTAAAAAAAGTTTCGAGTTGATTGAAACTTTTTCCTGACCTGTATGCCGCGTACAAAATTACACACAAAAAAACAAAAAAAAAAAAAAACATAAAAACCAAGCCCAAAATTTTTCGGTATATGGAATGAAAATCTTCGCTACGCTCATCTAAAAATTTATATCCAAATAGTTCAAGAATAGCCTATTCTACTCTCGTTTTGTACTCCTATATTTTTTGTCCACGTTCTTTAATTTGTGGTAAATTATTCTTGTTTTTTTTGTTATAACTATTCCACTGTACCACTGTATCCCTGTTTCTCATTAAGGCCTACCTCTTCCTCTGATACCGTACTCGTTTTTCTCTTCATTTTACAATATTTAGAAAAACATCATTTTCCGGACAATTTAATATAGCTGACCTGTTTATAGTTTCAGTCCAACTTGGGTAGCATACATCGCTAGATTGAATTTTATTCATTCAAATTAGTAGCAAACATAATATAGGCCTAAGTTGTAAAAGGTCTATTTGTTTTAGTTTAGTTTTTCTTCCACTTCAATTATATTTTACATCATTCAATTATATAGTAATATTACTTAAAAGCTAAATATCGTACTTTTGGCATTGAAGGTATCCATTTCAAACATCGTACTTATGTCCAGTTATTACCTTTATATACACATTGATAATAAAGTTCTTTTATTAGGCAAATTAGAAATAACGTATACTAATCATATAGTGACACAAGGTGTTCTAAGAATACAATTAATTACTAATTACTTACATGTGGTTCCACCTCATAATAATAAACGTGGCGAGAGGGACCTCCTGTACGTTGTTCCACTCATTTGTAATAATGTATCATTTAATAAATTCAGATACTCACATTATGGTCAAAGACAAATTAAATGTTAATTCCGGAAACGTTAACCAATAATTTCTGAGACCTAATTCCTCTGAACTATTATAAAATTGTTTGCTGATAGCTCGTCCTTCATCTTGTCATGAATAATACAATATGTGTATATTATTATAATTGAAAAGCATAAAATATGAATCACTCCTATAATGATTTGTTTGTCAGTAAGGCTATCGCTATCCAACTTCTTGAGGGCTATAGCATTCGTCATGCGGAAAATACCTAACCTACCGTATAACAATTACATTTATGCCTTCCTCATAGCATTGTATACAAGACTCAAGTACACCGTCCAATAAAATAGATTATCTTTCAACGCCTGTAATTTATAGTGTAAAATGCATTCGAGCATGATTGTGATTAAATATTACATTAGGTGTTTAGTATGTGTTTTACACTATCTGATTTGATTCCATAAACATTCAATTAATTCACTTTAGCTTGATATTTCCGTTTCAATTAAATTATACCAATTACATACACAATCACTCATTCTGGCATAACACAATTTAATAATGTTCTGATGCCTTCACATACATGTAGGTTATAAGAGGTTTCAATTACGCTCAGTGGAGAAGTTTCTATTCCCATATTATATTTATGAACATATTTTAAAGAAGACAAGGATCACCAGAAAGAAAATTTAAAATACATCGTCAAATAGGGACTTCTAGGCGTCCAGCAGGGTTATAATACAGCTGGAATTGGTGATTACTGATCAGAGACAAAAATAAACATACTTCCTATATTTTACGACTAATTATTTTTATTTTTGCATTATTATTTATTTTTATAATTTTAGGGCCCGTAAATGAATTTCATTACTACAGTAATTAATACACGATAAATGGTATAACCAGGTGAAAACCTTCATCGTAAATCTTTATCTGTTTGATATGTTGTTATTACGACAGCTTCCCTTTCTTCTTGCTGGAGCAATTACTTTCAACAGATCGAAATTCAAATATCTCGTTCTTAGGCCATGCTGGTGGAAGGGATCTACTATTCTTTACCAACACCTGTTCTGAGTTTTTAGTCCTAAAGTATATAGGCCTATCCTAATTTTACCAGAGTTTGGCTTAATTTCCAATATGACCAGCCAAGAAAGTGATAAAAAGAAAGCTTTCGAATCTTTAAGAATAATTCATGATGAATAATCAATTGGTCTCTAGGGTTTGTCGTTTGAGCACATGATGTGCTCAAAGTGAATATATGATTTATTCACCGTCGGCAGATGGCGATACCCGAGCATACTTCAAATCTGCCACAATAATGGTTGATTTCACAAACATACATGTGTGTGAACACACATACAGGTGTGGTACACCTACATGAATGAAAATGATCACACACACTTACACAAAAATACAACGACAACGTGAACATCTTCGTGTCCAAAATAAAGTATCGGTATGATTTATACTAAATCTTGAATAAACCTCAACTATATTGTATTTCTAAGTACCAATCGAAAGATATCCGGTTTTCACAAAAAAAAGTATCCTGGCTGTCGACAATATCCGAGTAGTTGACAATATTCAGGTGATTGAGGAATTGTGTCTATTTGTTTTACATCATGGACTATATGGTTATATAAAAAACGACGGTCCGTAGAGTAGTAAGGCCACTAATCGCTTTTTGTAGATATAATGAAAATTCTATCTTTGTTAATATTGATTGAATACGCTTCAAATTTTGTGCATATATAACTGTCATGCTAAAACTGAAGAAAAAGCAGGAAAAAATCAACATTGGACATAAATATTTGGTTGTTACGAATTTTTCAACAATGAAATTTATTTTCCGTTTTTCTCATACACTTTTCTTTCATTTTTTTCAACGAAAATATTGCTCAAGTATTGAGTTATGATTTCACATATCGGTATCGTTTTTTCGATAGTCCTGTTGTACTCGAAGATATAATTTAATTCACGACGTTTTTTTTTTCAATTGAACTTCATATAAAATGTATTTAGTATTTATTTTTTATCTCCATTGTTGGAGGGAATATGAAAAAATCGGTAGGTGATACCCTCGATAAACTAATAATGAACACTCACAAAAAACATCAAGACAATTGAACAACTTCCATAGATTTAAAACGTAAAAAGTTCTTGTTTTGTGAAAAAATATGTACTGGAGTATATTATGTCCTCTGAAGATTGACAATGTAAATTCCTATATTGAAAATATGTAGACGGCTCGATGCATAGAGATATTAAATAATTTATTTGAGGTATGACCATTGATATATTGCAACATTTTGAAACAAGTTACTCAAAAAGACATAAAAATCAATCATTATTAAGAAAAAAAACGAAATATATTTTCAAAAAATTAGAATTTCACCTCAGTCCCCCCTTAATTGACTGATTGATTATTGATCAATCATGACTGATTGATGACTTGTGACTGATTGATGATTGCATTATTGATTGATATACTTGATTTTTTTGATCTCCGGTGTAGGTGAAACACATATGCCTATTATACCAACATCATGAGCCCATGTCACACATATATTCTAATATGATGTTGAAAAATTATTAAGAAATATATTGGAGGAAAAGTATTCACAACGCAATCCTTATGTCCTTATGTCATATAATTATGATGAAATTGGAATTTGAGCCAATTAACAATGTCGGTCAAAATGATACATGTCATAATTAATTAAAATTCAGCAACGACGCATTCTAATTCTATACGTGATTATTATATTGAAAAGTGAATGATTAACTGTCAATCTTACAAACTGAACCGTCATCCAGGAGACCGAGGTTCGATTCCCGTCATGGTCAACACCACAATCGACTTCCTCCGGCTATCCAAAAACCCATAATAAAAAAACTTCCATTTCATCATCCCATCATTTCATATTTCATTCACCTCACCGACGCCAATAGATCGTATAGTGATCAGTATATAGTGCATCGTTAAATCAATATAAATGAGAAACCGCGAATCTTTGTCAATCGTCAGTGAAATTTGATAGAATATTGCATGGGCCTAACTATGTCTAGAAATTCATCATTATATTGATCTAGATGCACATGGGAAAAATGTTGAACTTCGAGTCTATTATTATGTGATGAATTAAGTTCCGTCCGTAAATTGCCGCAAGCCAGTTTTTATAATTGTGGTGAAATTGTTGTATATTTTCAGAATCCTGCTGTACGCATTATTGTTAATACATTACTAATGTTATTCGATATTCGATATATTCGTACGAAATCGTAACCCGTACTTGGGGCCATTTTATTATTACGTATATCTCTTGATATTATATGAATTTATCATAACATATGAAATCTGAATACTTGCTTTTGACTTTGCAATGTATTGCACCAGGAATTTGAGTATAGACTCCATTTGTATGAATAACGATTTCAAGTTTGTTCTACATTTTTATGTATAATATTTTTAAAACGTAAATACATATGTAAAAGAAATGCCATCGATATATACAATCAATATCTGCCCTCATATCAACATGAAAATGAACATATATATGTATATATGGATATATATATATATATATATATATATATATATATATATACATATATATATATATATATATACCATTCAGTATATTATATGTGTCCATCAGCGAATGCACCCTTTTATTTTTCATGTTGGACTAAATTGAAATTGAATCTTGTATTTCAACAGATTATTCATTCCTATATAGGCAGCTGAAATCATTCAATGTGAAATAAACTTAATTAGGCGAGCGTTATTCAGATTTAGATTTGAATTTATATGTATATATTTTATTTATATATATATATATATATATATATATATATATATATATATATATATATATATATATATATATATATATATATATACTATTCAGTATATTATATGTGTCCATCAGCGAATGCACCCTTTCATTTTTCATGTTGGACTAAATTGAAATTGAATCTTGTATTTCAACAGATTATTTATTCCTATATGAGCAGCTGAAATGATTCAATGTGAAATAAAGTGAATTAGGCGAGCGTTATTCAGATTTAGATTTGAATTTAGATTTTCAACAAATAATTTTTCAACAACGAAAGGAAACCTAACACACCGTATATAGATTTTGAGATAACTTTGATCTCGAATTTTGTTCGTTGGTACGCATGTGAGTGAAAGTTCAAGTTGTGCAATTAATAATAGTCAATGTCAAGTGAACATAAACATTTCATTGTGGTCCTTTAGTGAATATTTAATTCCCTTTATTTCTCTTGTTCGCCGAGTATCATCAGAACTAGTTTTTTTATTACCGAATAGTTTTTTGCTCTCACTTTTAATGTCGCTCTATATGTGCCATTTCATTGTTACGCAAGATTGTAGCATGTATTATGCGTAATTGCGTATATAGTGTAGCCCAACGAAAAGGTATTGAGTGTGGTGAAGAGAATGAAGATATTATATGAAACAACTCAAAGCAGGTTGATCATTTTTTTTTAAATGATTAAATTCGTATAGTCACTCAAACCTAGTAATTTAGAACCTTATGTAACCCGTTCCTTGTAAGTGCATCCAAGTTTTGTCCTATCCAGTTGAAAATTTTCAACAGAATTATACACGCTGTCACGTTAGTTTTTTTGGTTTTATATATGCTTCAGTCAAAATGATCAAACTGAGCTCTAAATACTCATACCAGAAACCTTGTTATCAAAACATTGTTCGTAATAGCCAGCTATAAAACTCAATAAAACAAAATTTCAAAATTTTCAAGTTTAATTTTTTTATATCAATTCAATGTTGCTTAACGACTCCACCAACAGCTAGGTAATACGGGGGTACGAATGAGCGGGTGATAATGAAACGATGAAGGGATGTAGGTGAAAGGACTTTTACAAACACCCATGCTCAATGCGGGATTCGAACTCTCGCCCAACCTGACAGTGTCACTTATGTATCGCATTACGGTATTCATATAGATCAACACGGGTTGAAAGTTTTAACTATCTCAATTGTTGGATCAAAATTTTAGACTGCACAAGTGTATAAACCATAAACACAGCTTCGATTTTTCTTTCGAGATACTTTATAACTATAAAAATATTTCATTTCTGACAATTTTTATTCTGATGGTGGAAACTTATGAGTATTTGAAATCAGATCAAGTGAAGCTGTATCTGTCAGAAATAATGGCGCCATACGCCTACATGCAGTTAGACCGTAATCGTGGCTCAATGAAGTGGCTGTCTAGGTGTCAAAAAAACAGGTATACAATCAAATGCATGAAAGTGCAATATAGAAACTACCTCATTTATTTACGACATACGGTACAATGGAATGATTCAATAATGACAAAGCTTTATGAGTTGAATCAATTTCACTGTCAGCGTGAAATATATGCGGCTCTAATTAAACATCGTATATTTGGGCAATACTAGTTGTTTCCTAACTGGTTTATCAAGTCGAACAAGGTGGGTTGTTTCATAGACCAACTAATTAATAGTTGGTCTATGGTTGTTTCGCCACGCGTAACATATATATATATATATATATATATATATATATATATATATATATATATATATATATATATATATCGTACACCAAATGTGTATGCTTTTTGCACTATTTATGTTCACTTTCATATGCGTACGGTACTCTAATATAATATTTCATGTGATCAGATTTACAAATCATTCCATTTCGTTTTCTCTTTTTCATGATAATTTATATAGTAGTCTTAAATGTGGAACGAATCTGGCGAATAGCAAGGTAGAATGATTGTTCTTGACTGGAAACTATTTAGTGTTTTAATTTTCCAATGAGTTCAACCTCTCTCCATGCACTGTTGTATGCGATTCAAATTGACGAGGGTAGTAATAATAATGACAACTTCAATTCCAATTTGACCAAACAGTGTGATGATCTATATAGACGATAAGTTAATTCCAAGTCAAAATTATAATGCCCGAATGAAAACAGCTATTAGGATTACGGTGGCCTCTTTAGCCATTACACGTCACATTACAATTTTAAATATAACATTTATTGTGTCAATTAAGTCAAAACACAACCCAAATGAGTAATTCCGCTTCAGTTGTACACTGTCATATAGATGCGACGACTTAATTTGGGTGCCAGTTTATCTCCGATCACCGATCTGGTCATTATGCTTTGAAGTCCAAGAATAGGTAAATTTTATGATTTGACAATCACGAATCGCATTCGTATATAGATAGATGTATATTTTCTCTTTTACCGGGAGACACGAATTAAAAAGAACACTTATTTATTAACTAGGTATATCAACATTGAAATATTAGTCAAATACATTGAAATGCTGCCCACTTTTTATTTCAGGTGTCAGCCAACTCAAACGAGAGTAGGTGACTGATCAAACTTGATTTTTTTGTTGTCTAACAACTGGAAATTAGGTCTTATATAGATATTTCAAAATGTTAAAATGCGACAATATACTCAAAGATATATACTGAAACGTTTCAATTTGCATGACCATCTATCTGATACGATAAAGGAAGGAAGGTCTACACTATAATGACCGTGCAAAAATGCAAAAGAAATATGAATTGATACATAACTATAGCACAATATGATCAAGTTTATAGCACTTTCCTCAGCTCAAATTTTGCCATCAACTTTTTCTCAATCTTGGCTTTTTAATTTACATCACAAATTTGTTCAAATATGTCTTCTCGAAGCTCAACAATATTTTGGTAAAGAATACAAATTGTAGACTTGATGAACCAGATGATTATTTGTGGTTGCCCCTATACTATCTTTATTCGAGTATATGAAAACATTTTGAGGTATCTTGGAATTATTATATTTGATGTTTATATAATATATTAACATCAAACATAGTATAGTATCATAATATTGTTCAAAATTCAGGTCAGTTATAGTATATATATTATAATTGACTTAAATTTTGAACAATATTATATGGTTAAGCTCATACTATGTTATACGAAATTTGATTATGCACCACAGATACACGAAGATGTTAACTTCGATTAAAAGTAAAATGTATTTAGTGAAATCTTTCTCAACACATGCGTGCATATCACGTGCTCAACTTATCGCAATAAAAGTTAGCCAACTATAACATATGTTGAGTGTGCAATATGGATGTCATATTGTATATAGCAGAACGAATGCAATATGGTTCGTATGATTCATAATTAATCTTCAAATCTTCAAGACTCTGTATCTTTTAATGTTCGAATCAATTGTATACTTGGAAAGTAAAGTCGCTAAACAATGAGTAATTACATATAACTCTATAAGATAAGTAACATTCATAGAGCAAAACGAATTGTACATTAATTTCTCCACTTTGCGTACAGAGTTTACATTTAACCGCGGGGTTGTTGTGTCAACGATTATGGAAGAAAGTATTGAATAACAAATTGTATAACTCCTACATAATGCATGAAGAAGACAATTACACATTGTTGTTTATTAACTGGTATATAACACGCTGATAAACGAAGAAATCTATTAAACTTTGATCATAACTTTATAAATTTGTTCACAGAATTGTAATCCACTTTATTTACATATATGTAGAATGGTAAATAAAGAAATGGAAATATATTCGCTTGTAGCACTAACGCATATGCTCTGCACAGGACACAGTTTGCGGAAAAGAATGTGTTTCGAAAAATGACAGGATGATCTAATAGCGATCGACTTCCGACTTCCAATTAGAAGAAATTAGAAGAACCCTCTTACAGCAGAAAGTGGTCTTCGTTTCAATATGGTCAAGGAAAATTGTTATAACCAGTTTAGGTCCTATAAGATTCGTCTCTGTAATGAATTCTAGCTTTTAACTTATATTGTTTTATTATCATTAGATAATCAAGAGCTTAGGTAATATTTTATAGGACCTATCAACAATTTGGACTCCTAAAAAGCATGCGTTTATTAAGGTCAGGTTTATTATTGTATTATGAATTGAAATAGAAAATACTCGTCATTCGTTCCATCTCCATGAATATGGTTTATTTCTCGAACCTATATAAATTGGTCAGTGATAGAATAATTTCAAAACCTACTCAAAATAAGTTGAGAGGTAACTAAAGTGGAGCCAAGTCCAGCGCTCACTCAGCTACACACGAAGCGATATATACTTCAACTGCCTAAAAAAGGGTTTGACTGTTTGAGCAATTTGAGCCAAACTAAACGAATGAAAAGTAGGAATTTAGTATTATATAGTAACTGGAATTACTGTATTCAGTATCCAGACGCACATGCCATGGCGTACCAAAATTCAGTAAAATGTTGAAAGTCGTCTAGAAGTTATAACATTATCAACACCGTGGGCCCACTTCTTTATTTCCATTCTTCTTCTTTCACAAAAGGTGATATCCTCCACCCGTTGTATGAAGAAGGAATAAAGAACCAACTAGCCTCAAATAAATTGAAGCATAAAAGTAATGCTAGAAAAAATGTGTGACCATGGAAAATACCTGTACAGCACTATTGCGTTTAAAACATTATTATTAAATAGTAAGTAATGATTCCTGCAGAACCTCCAATTTTAATATAATTCTGAATAATTATTATATTTCTGGGAATACACAATAATGAATTGAACGTACTTGGCTCGATGCACTTGAATGATTGTATATTAGGAACTAAACACAGGTACTTGGGACATTGACTATTTATATACTTACAAAAACATAGTTACGAATTAATACGATACAATTATATACGATGTAGTGTATAGTGATGCATTTTAAATGTTTTCAATTTATATACGAGCTGGGGTTTAGCTCTCTTTCACAAGTTTATGTTTTACAATGTTTTATAATGCTAGAAAACGATGTTCTATCAAATATATATTTCATTTTATACCATACATAATAGGTCAACGCGTGTTAAATTCATTTAAAATTGATAGGCTGATTGATGTTAAAAACCACATCACTCGAATATGACTCCGTACTGTATCAGGCATGCATTTTAATTAGATGTACAACAGATTTTACTAACGAACTTTCATTCGTAAAACGTTTTGGATTACATGATAACCAATTCACCAAAAGTTCCGAGAGAATTAAAATATACAATCAGTTCAATAACAAACGTTTTTGACAGTATCATTAAACCATAAACATTCACACGGAAGTCATACAAACATATTTGGGGCTACATATTAAATTGTAATAATATTTCAATTCTCTTTCTACATTCTCAATATATACCCAGAAAATAATTCAAGTTATTTGGGGAATTACATGTATTTGATCTGAGTATTTTCCCATGAGTGGTTTATGATGTATCTAAAGTAGAATAATTATATGAATTAGAGCAACTGATATTACACAAATGTTTGTGATCCTCTTACCTCCACGCCATCTGGGCACAGTCATGAACATCTTATCGCCCCATATCTCTATTCCAACAGGAAGATTGTTCTCGGGGATATAGTCGCCAGACTGCACTGCCCGTTGTCGGGCCTCCTCACTGGGATAGGCATAATCCACTGTTTTCCAGTTGAACCTCTCCGCCAGTTTACCGGTTTGAGTTCCCCATACTAGAAGAGAATCGTGTGTTAGTGTGACATAATATGGAGGAAAGTGCATGTGCATATAGGTGCACTTTATAATAAGCCCGCGGCTAGATGCACGCAGACAGAGAAAGGCTTGTTATGGTTGAAATGAATGGATCACATTATCAGTTTGTATGTATAACTCACACGCTATGTTTGTTTTATTTGTATTTCAATAAGCATTCAAACTATAGTAAACATGCAATAATAGTTATATCATAGACCAGAGTATATCTTTGGTCTATGATTACACTTAAATTGTTTATGTAGGTTATTTAATCATAGTTCGAGATGAAAGCTGATGACTTTGGAATATTGTTAAACTTCTTCCATCATTCTCAATACATTTGTCTCCTTCATTTTAGAAAGTGTAAAAGGGAACTAGTGAGGATGAATTTACTAAACATGGAGAAGCGTTTAGATAATGAATGTTAATTAACACTAAATTCCTTGTAACTCTGAGAAAGCTATATTTCAATATCATATCAAAAACTTATATTGAAAACGTAGTTTTCAATAAATTTCATGAAATATAATTGAATAGAGCTTGTGTGCATCTTTATTGTGAAATATATGATCTCATTAATACATTTATTTGAAAAGTGACCAACAGAATGGCTATTCATGAATGATAGTCAAAAGAATTTTTTCAAATTTCCGCATTGCACGCCGTTTATAATGAAGTAAACTCTAACACTGACTTTGAATATAAGTAATAACAGGCACTTTGATTGCGTCACACTTTTAGATTAACTTTCCAATGTTTCTGAATACAAAAACATAATGATTTAATTGAGAAACGATTTAATTTTACCAAAATTTAGTCAACCTTTGTAAATTTTAGTTCCAAGTGCAAGTTGACTTGACCTACTTCATTGAATGTCATGTATTCATATTTATTTTTTAAACATTGTTATTAATTTTATAAAAAAATAAGTTTGAACATTAAGAAATCTATAGATATATGCGAGATCTGTATACGTAACGTAAATTGAAAAAAGAACACTCTAGTGGAGCTTCGTGACGCAATTCTTGTGAAAACTTCCATATTATAAGAATGATTTTATGTCGATTCAACTTAGTTTGCTAGACAGGAGTACCACTAATACTATAAAGTAGGCCTACTTACATGAATTTCGCCAATACAATGATATGTTAGTGAGTTGATGACATTAAATAAAAATTACAATTAAGAAATATTCATGATTTTTTTCACCAAAGCATTTGCAAATTACATATTGAAATAATCGGCCCAAACTATACATTCTTACCTCAATAATGATTCCGAAACGCAATAAATTTCAACAAATACTACTTCGATAAATCGTTCATTGCATTCTAATTTTCAGGGAAATAGTGTTTTATTATTATTTGGGATTCTAGTTTTTTTAGCTATCCAATAATTTGCCTGCACCATTATTTATTCTGTCAAATTACAGTTCCAATTATATTATATCTATTCTACCATCATGTATTTTCCACGTGTATTATATATAAGAGAAAATGAGTCTCTCAAATTTGTAAACCAATTACATTTCGTGAATAGTAATGTAACAAACAAAGACATGAATCAAAATTAAACGAATTACCATTGACGAATTACATGCGAAAGATGTGCTCATTGTTTCTTGCATGAAAATGCAAAATAAGGCTATCCATCCTCTTTGTGTGACTTTTATCAAATGAAAGAATATTGGAAATTATTATAATTTAATTATTATCAAATCACTGGAGCAAGTACTGAAACATCAAAATAGAAAGTAAGAATTTTATCTAACATGTTCAGAATCGTATAATTATTCCATTTGTGTTTTCAAAAATAATGTCAATAAATGTTTATAAAATGTAAAAATTTTGTACATCGCAGCTACGTTTGTTATGAACAACTCCGAAAAATGTTGATCTGACCAAATTAAAATCAAAGTTTGTAAAAATCAGTATTGTAAAATTAATTCCAATGTTCGCTTATGTCATTATTTTTTCTCATAGATTCAATTACAACAAATGATTCAAAGTTTTAAAAATATCAATCTTACCTGCATTGACTCCGAGGAGTAGAAAACCTACAAGTAGGGCCACCATTGCTGATACTATAATTCTGTTCCGATATCACACATACATATATAGATATCGAAGTAAGGTGGGAAGGGGAAATAGTCTATCTTACATTTCAGGATTCCGTAAAAACTTGCCAAAGGAGAGTGAAAACTTCTTGACGTTTAGCCTACAACGCGCTTCAACTTTCGAATGTTCGTATACTTGCTCGGAACTCATCGATGTCAGTGTTGAACAGTCAATCGGTTTCGTCGAGCTGGTAGGCCTACGTGAACTGCATACGTGGGAGGAGAGGAAATAATAATAACAAAATGTAGAACTAGTCAACTTCGAAAAGAGAGTGTTGCTCCATATGGAAGCAAGGTTAAGTTATATGTAACACGACAATTGGAAATATTTAAAAAAACGATAATTTTCTAAAAATCTTTCATCTCCTCAAAACTGTGATTAGATCCAATTACGTAAGAGCTGATAGAAATTCGTGTTTAATAAATATCGTTCGAATAGTCAACTTCGAAAAGAGTGTGTTGCTCCATATGGAAGCAAGCTTAAGATATAATTATGTAACACGACAATTGGAAGTATTTGAAAAAACGATAATTTTCGAAAAATCTTTCATCTCCTCAAAACCGTGATTAGATCCAATTACGTAAGAGCTGATAGGAATTCGTGTTTTATAAATATCGTTCGACAGATATATCATTGGAATATTTGCAAGTTTTCGATTTATTTCAAGCGAAATTGCGATATCATTTGTATTTTGGTTCAATATAATAAAAAATAAAACACACCATTTCATATTTGCTCAGGAGACAAAAAGTACGTAAATAATATAATTATATTGCGATCACCATTTAGGTTATAGGGCCTACCACCAATATATATAGACATATGCACACCTACTGGTGGTAACCTAAAGGTGATCAACCCGAAAGTCATTGAAATCATATGTATTATATAAATATGAATGCGTATATGTATATGTATATGTGTATATATATATATATATATATATATATATATATATATATATATATATATATATATATATATATATATTCATTAAATATATACATATATTTATATAGCCATCTAATATTTCTTTTACAGCTAGGGTTCGGTTGTAAGAATAATAAATTTGATTAGTTGATTAGGCGATAATTGAGTGGATTAACTTGTTATATTATCCAGATAATTAATGTTATTTTAGCACTTCAATTATAAATTCATCTAATTAGGACAGTTTTATTACTCGATAACGAGGTATTGGTTATATAAACAAACTTCTGTACGACTTACCTTGAAATATCGATTTAATTGGATGTTGTTTGCTAACTTGCATGGTGATGCATAATGCACGATTTGTAATGTTTTTATTTTTAGGTGTGTTTATTATAACGTGTATGATGTTTTTTAATTATGAGTTACGTGAATCATAGAGATAGAGTTTTAAAGTAGATACGGAGTAATATTAAAGGGATAGCTTAAACGATGTACCGGCTTACAAAAATTATATTTCTTGAATTTTCAAATTATATCAAGTTTTTGTACGTATCGTTTCATTCGAATTACAATACTATAATGATATGAAAAATGTAGGGTCTATGAGCACAATTATTTTTGTCTTCAAAGATTTGTTGTTATAGACTTGTCTACTAAAATTAATAGTCGACTCATACAATACTTATTTGTTACTTCTTATTTTATGATACTTTGCGTATTAGGCCTTTATACAGTATGTTCTCGTGAGGATGCATAATATGTGAGATAATAAAATTGATTACAGGAAATGTATTTTCTCTAGTTTTCTTATAGTTCACTTCTTCATGTACTCGCGGACTTGCACAATTTTAGAAGTCACTATTATACTATAAAATTATCATAATATTGCTGGTGTACAAATCATGAAAAAACTAGCAAACTAACCAGACTTGACGAGCCGCAGTTGGCATAGCATATAATATACATACTGATCATGTATAGGCCCTTATTGATTTCTCAATAGCTTTGATTTATATGAAAATATTACATATTTTGGATTTTTTCCTATCAAAACGGCTTATCTGATTTATACGAAGTTTGGAATAATGAGTGCCATTATTTTATTCAAATTCCGCGAATATTCAAATCCATTCGGAGGAAATATTTTCTACAAATTTTCTCATCTGGGCTCTTCTTATGTGGTTTTTAAAAACTCCGACATAAGTTTTCTCAGAAATTTTGCCTCAAAACTATACAGTATCAAATTTGAAGATGACATTTGTGCATGCCAAGTTTCAACCGAATTTGTCCTTTATTTTGACATGTTGAGCGCGAACAGAAAAAGGCAGAAAACCAATACAAATATGTTCGTTTTTTCTGAGTAAGGTGAAATTGAGTCTTTGCAATTCGCTCATCTAATTGTCAAGGCCCAAAAATAGCATTGATAACCAGTGTAATCCCTAGTTGATCCGATAGTTACTGTGAGTTCAAGAAATGTATTATTCATGAACCCGAATCTAAAAAAACTAGTGGACAACTGGATTGAAATTAAATCGGGAACTTTTAAATTTTCATACAGCGCTCTATCTAACAGAAGCAAGAACGTTGAAATCATTATTTAGTAATAGAAATAAACATCTTGTTCCTAAAAAAAGTCATCAAAGTGTTATTATGTAACAATAAATTTCTCACTTTAAATTACCGAAAAAAATGTATAGATAGATGAAAAAAAAAAAAAATGGTAATTAGATGAGCGTAGCGAAGATTTTCATTCCATTTACCGAAAAATTTTGGGCTTGGTTTTCATGTTTTTTTTTTTTTTTTTTTTTTTTTTTTTTTGTGTGTAATTTTGTACGCGGCATACAGGTCAGGAAAAAGTTTCAATCAACTCGAAACTTTTTTTACAAATTGGTGTTATACCAGAATAGGTTGGGATTGTTTTTCAGAAAAATCGGTCAAACGGATTTTCCGGAAAAATATCGGAAAGTATGGAAATTCCCCATAAGAATAGGCCAGGGGAGAAATACTTGGAATTTTATTTTTTTCAAAAGCTCTCAAATTTATACTGAGTGTGGGAAGAACTATCATACACATTTTAAGCGACTTATGGAACAATCGGATGTGAAACAACGAAGAAAACTCATTTTTAATGTACTTTTTTACACATCAATAAAAGCAATTAAGAAAAGCAATTAAGAAACTATTAAATGTGAGCAACAAGTGTCACCAATAAATTAAAACGTTTAAAATCTGTGATGGATATGAAGAAGGCACTGGTTTAATTGTTTGGAAACCAAGGTCCATATACCAACAGACAGCCGCGGTTTTTAAACCTTTGAAGTGATCCATGGCCTGTATATGTACATTGAGCCGACCAAATATTCTTAATTCTACATTTCCATACTTCTAAGCTCATCTCACAACGCATATAAGGCGTTTTCCTAGTAATATATATATATACATATATATATATATATATATATATATATATATATATTTGGGATATTTTAGCCATGTCGTAAAAGATACGTCTCGATCGGGAATCGAACCCGGGACCTGCTGGTCCGCTGCTCTCCCACTGAGCTACCGAGATATTACTCTTATGTCATGGCTATACTTAGAGTGAAGACACTTCCTGGGGTTCGATTCCCGGTCGAGACATATCTTTTACGACATGGCTAAAATATCCCACACATCTCGAGATAGGATTGTATCCAAGAAGTTTAATTATCACATATATATATATATATATATATATATATATATATATATATATATATATATTATTCCATTAATGAGTAGTATGGAGAGAAGTGTCTCCTATTAACGGTTAGAGTGAAAAAAGAAACTACACAGGGTATGGTATATTATGGTAAATCCAGAAAGGAGGAAAGCACAAAACCACTCAGGTAATTTGATTTAATCGCAATATTTTGTGAAAGAATTTCAAAATTGTTTACGGGCATAAGGAATTCTAAGCCGACGAAAATAGTCTTACACGTAAAATGTAAGTTTATGATCAAATTTATGCAATTTAAATGAACCATAGTGGATTCAAAACAGTAGGCTGTTCACTGACCTAGATACCTAAACAGTTGATGAGTTGAAGTGCAAATTCAGGTGGTATCAAGAGAAGGCATATTTTCTTAAAAAACATCGTTTTCTATCGACTTTGGTGTTCAATTACTATTCTAGCACAACAATCACTAAATACTGCATTGCATGTTTTTTTCCACTTTTACTTCATCGACTTATTACACTTATACTTTATTGACTATTTACTTTATTATTCCTTTTTTCCTTTTTTAATTTATTGAGATTCTGAATTTGAATAATGTTGAAATATAAAATTACTTTCCAATTCTTCTAGTGATAGGCGTTGGCATTAAGTATATTACTTAATGGCGTTGGGTCTATAACAAGACCAATCGCCAATCAATCCATTCAGCAACAATGTCAAATTTCACAGGAATATAATATAGATTATTATGGCGAAAATATTCTATATAGGTGCTGTATCTCTGCGGAGGGTATTTTGAGAAAATATCGTTTCTCTCAAATATGGCTCGTTTGACATATAGGCCTACCCTAAATTGTGGACAGTTCTAATGTAATTCTTGGAAAAAGTTTTGCGTTATTATTCAAACCAAGTGACTAGCTGTGTAACAACAAGAAAGTTTTTATTGTAGTCTCAGTTATCATATCATTTAAAACACCCAAAACTAACATAACGAATAAATTGTTAACCTACTTACTGTAAGTAAGTTCATTAAAAAAGTTATTTTCACTGGTTTGACGATCACATCAATGGCTGGGTCATTTGGCGTTATAAAAGTTATTAACTTATTACTATATTTACCACGCAAATGCAGCAAAATATGTGTTGCAAGATGAGCCAGATAATATGTGTACGTACTGTAGGCCTACTCAAACGATTTCTGGTGGAGATGTGAAGCATCAAACACAACTCGACTCTTGAACTATTGGACCACAGTTCACTTATTGCCTTCGTTATTCAACTTCAATTGATTTTTGATCTTCCAATATACCTTCAGGCCTAATATATTCATTTTTTTAAAAACGATCAAACCAAATTTTTAAAACCTTCGTAAAAACATTTTATATTGGACTATCGACACTCTGTGAAGTTTTCATTTTAATTGTATACAATTTGAAATTTCCCTAACGCAAAACTTACAGGATATTCAATTATTATTATTTTACAAAAGGTGTCAGACTGATTTTGCTCAAAATCCTTTTTGGTAGGACAGCAATATCAAGAAAAAGTTGCAAGTCTGACATGTATGCCGCACAAAAAAAAGCATGAAAACAACTCCCAATTTTTTCCAGTATATTGCAGTGACATTTGCCACCCACGGAAGGTCAGTCAGCTGAGGCTTTACATTCAGAAACTGAAGTCACCGTTGGGCCTGGGTTCGAGTCTCGCATAAGGCATGGATTTTTGTAAACGTCCTTTCCCTTACCATTACTCATAATAGTTTCATAATTATCTGCTCATTCATACCCTGTATGACCTAGCTGTTGGTGGGGTCTTTAAGCAAAACAATGATGATGCAATGACAGGTGTTGCTATGCTCAGGCAACTAATTAGTTTAATTGGTTATCTAAATGGTATGCTGAATGAACCAAATACCTTAGATCAAGTTCACTAGCAACTTCTCGATTGGCACTACCTCAAGTCCATGCTGCTCGCTGGCAGCGAGAACGGTAGATATATCCGTTTGCCAGCTGATCCACGGGTTTACAATATCCAGTACTCTTACCAAAGCTAGAAATTAGCATATTTATCGTTACTGTAACGTCTCGATAGACAGAAAACTTGACAAGAGAAAATACGTCGACTAGGTACGATATTTTCCTGTAATTCGGAAAAAAAAATCAATCAAGTTTTATGTAAAAGTAACGAAATCAATCATTTATTATTGTCAGATTATGGATGAGTCGAATACAGTTCAGTTTCAATCTTGACCTGTTGAAAGTTTGAAACTCTTTGAACAAATAAATACCGAATTTTATTCATGTGACTATTTTATTTACATTACACATCAGTATCACTTCAAAATTATATTCAAGATCAATCACAACAGTTTTATCAGCATTTTAGTAATCCTCGTCTTGGTTTTCGAGATCGATTATAGAAAACACATGCTATGGTTCACAATTCTGTCATAATTTTACTTTTGGTCTGAACCTCTTTGTCTAATTTATCTTGCTTCCATTTCGTTATGATCACAAGGTCTGAGCCATGAAGAACCGACAAGAAACGTCAAAACGATACTACACTAGATAAATTAACAACTGTACAAAAACCAGTTTCTCTTTTGAAAACCAAAAATTTAATAAGCAACAATGAATATAACAGTTTTTGTGGAAAACCTTAATTGTGGCTTTGTAGATTATTGTCGTCTGCATTCTGTTGGAAGTTCAAGACGTTTCGACTCAATTGTGAACCGAGCTCGTTTCAAGCGGGTTTTCAAACGGAGACTTGAACTATAGCTGAAACTGTTGTGAATTGACCTTTGGAGTTTAAACATGATCCACTCGAGTGTTAACTATTCCTCAATATTACCAAATATGAATTTCCGCTATCAAAAATCGAACAATAATATCTCTTATCTTTTGAATAATTCATATATGGTTGGACTAAATGTGATATAATAAAATAATATCCGAGTAATCTAGTAAATGAAAAAAATCTACAATTTTTTTTTCAACGACTTAAGGAAGGCTCCTTGGAAAAAAGTAAAATACGGTATATCAAAAGTCTACTCCACCTAAACTAATAGGTCTATAGTTTTGATTTTTTTGTATCTCTCATAATTTATTTTCAATTTATATTGCTTATGTAGGCCTGGTTATTAAATTTCTGGCATTACTAGTAGAAAGATCTTTCTATCAGCGAAGCTGGTATGCTATGTATTATAGTTCAACTACGGTAAGTTCATACCAAGTCTTGTCGCTATGTTTTATGTTTAAGGGCTTCGCTGATCTGTACATAGCATTACATTACACTGCTGCCCAGTGAAGAAATAGTTGATCCAATATATTCTGTTGTTGGTTAAAATTCAATTAAAGGAGCACCATGGCCTGCTGAACCATGTAAACCAATGGTGAGGACTTACGAATGGACGTAACGATCTGATGACAGTACAACTAAACAAGATATTCAACTTAATTTTTCTCCAGATTCACACATTTGTTTCATTGAATAAATTAGGTATTTGAGTGTTCTTTTGGATTGCAGGCATATTAAATAATCATCTATATGAAATATCAGTCTATGTACTACATTTAGAGTTTAGAATATTCACTACCAATTTGATTTTAAAAAACTTCGGTATACTGACAAAGAAGTCGGGGCCAATCTTCAGAAATATCAAATAGGCCTATGTAGGCTAATAATTCAACGGATAATTTGTAATCTCAAGCGATTCTAATAAAAATAAAATATAACCTTAAGAATTTACATAAATGAAAAAAACAATTTAGGGCCTACTGTAGAAAGAAAGAAAAAGTACAAAGAGGTACAATAACCAAACACTTAGGGCTTGATAGATAAGCCATAGAGAAAAATCTACAACAATTATTTTCCTATCCAATCTAAGAGATTGATTCTGAAATTGTGTTGCAGCCAGCTGCTGTGTCGGTAACATGATCCACTAGCTCAGTTGTAACTTGCATCTTTATACTGTCACAGCTATTGACATCCAAGTTAGATGTACCAGTTTTCTTCAAAGTTATAGATTCCACATCAGTCATTGTATTCTCAATCGAACTCAAAGTTTTGTTTACAGAGAGAGAAGTTTCCTTGATAGAAATGGGTTCGGCTGACACACTGCATTTATCGACGCCCAAATTTTCATCTTCATGATCAGCGAGTTGTACCATTGACTGTTGTTGCTGACTTGGCGTTAATGATGGGTTCGATGATGATGATGCTGTAGGCTTATCAGAAATTAAACCACAGCTCGTCTCAGATTCAACCTCTTCAAAAACAGACCTGTCTTTCTGAACATTCTCCATGAAATGATCATCCTTCGGTACAGGCACAGACTGTGTATCATTTGAAGACCTAGGCACCGACAGCTCTGACTGTACTGGAGAGTCAACTCGGTTGTTTATTCTGGTTCCTTCAGATGAGATTTCTTGTTCAGATGATGTTTGTTCAACACTATTGTCAAGGTGTTCCTCCTCTTCTTTCTTCTTGGCCAACCTTTGCCGAGTTTTCTCGATAGCCAAGAGGCGATTAACTCGCATACGCTCCACTTGCTCGTCAGTCAAAGCCGTCGGAGAAGAGGCCCTTGGCGGGACGATGGTTGTTTGTTGTGGAGCAGGACGATCAAACAGGTTGTCAAACATATCGGGTGGTGGATCATCCGGATCGTCAACGTCCATAGCTTCATCTGCATTTGCATCATCAGCATCATCAACTATTTCCTTGAAATCCTCCATCACCATATTCAATCGAATCCTCTTCAAGTATGTCTAAAAATAATAAAATATCTTATAGACAAAAGAGGACGAATCTCCGAGAGCCTACAGCACACACATGATCAAGTATCAATATTCTTTATTTAAAAACATATTTTGTATGGTAGGCCCTAACGGTACTGGTACCTTTAGGGTTTATTCAGAGACTTAGAAATGAACTCCTGACACAGGGGAAATGAATGAAGTAATTGAGCCCGGCTTTGGTCAGACATCGATAAATAATGTTCCTGCCAAAGCTGGACCATCAAACCTGGCATCCCTGTCTGGCATTGTGTAATTTACAAAACTTTACGAATTTAATGCCGGTAGGCCTAAGACAAGGCTTGTATAAAACCTGACCTATGACAACCTAGGCCTAGGCTTACCATAGTGCTTTGGTCTGAGAATGTCAGACTTAAGGCATACTATACTTTAGGACTTTAATATACACCTAGGGGTAGTGATAGAAGAAAAATTGTTTGGACACTTGCGATAGGCCTACATGCCGTACTATTTATTTTGAATATGTTTTGAAGTGTGGTAGGCCTACTCAGCGTTTATGTAGGGATACTAACCTTCATGTCTGGCTTTTGGCCAACTCTTTCAACTTTTTCAAGGAAATCATGAAACGTATAGCGTGGATGCAAACGATGAGCCCAATGTTCAAGCCTTTGCAACACCCGGTCCAAATCTTCTTTCTCATGTCCACTGCCAAGATATTGTACATCTTTGAAGTGATTGCTCAATGCTAGAATTCCTTTTGGTCCCTTCAACTTCACAGCATTGAGCAACAAATGTGGATTTTTCTGTGATTTTCTCTTTTTTGCTACCTTTGTTGTTTCACTAGAAGTTGCTTGATCACCATCACCATCACCATCGCCTTGAGCACCATGCTCATTATTGCCATCACCTGGGCTTAGGCCTACAGGCTCAACCTCACCATCAATTACTTCCTCTATATTACGTGGGTCATCCTCATCCTCTGATCGTTCAAATCCACGTTCATCGACAGCTAAAAGATCTTCTGAATATAAATCAATTGACATTTTGCAGGTGGACCTACTCACACAAGTATGGCAGAAACTGAAGGAAGAAGTTAGTAGGGCCTACTTGGCCGTGGTAATTTCACTTGGACCTATTCGACACTAAAAACAACATTAAAAAATTTTGTGGACGTAGGCCTATTCCATAAGACGAAAGCGCGCCAAAATGTACAATCATACCACATCAAGTTGGCACCACTACTTTCATCAGCGATATTATGAACTGGGCCCAAAGTGACGACGCCCACTTAATGAAAACCATAACCTCAAAAACATTAATTTGGTGCAAGAACATAGTTCGGTCTGTATAAAATTGAAGAATACCCGTAAAACTGGACCCTATTCAAATTCTCGTTTGTTATCATTTGACTGTGTATTATCTTTCTTATTATCTCCATTTTGTTCGGTAGTGAACATGTTACTGGTATTCATCCTCTCCAGAAAAGACGACAGCAACTTTTTGTTTAGACGGTCAGTTTGTGTCAACTCCTCAGTTTTATTTTCTTGATCTTCAGTTGCCTCATCCCCACTTTTTTCAAAGCCGACTAGCTTTTCTTCAGTTGGTTTACCAGGCATTCTTGAATACGAGTAATGATTTTCCCTATCTGCTTTCACTGACAGTGACAACTTATCTTTCGCAACAGAGCAAGAAGTGTGAAGTGAGAACCAAAATGATGGAACCAGGATCGAGATGTAGGGACACCAACATAATAACAAAAAGTGGCTAAATATTTATATGCCCGGGAAAAGTATAAAATGTAAGTCAAGCTCTTTGTCGTAAAAGAAAAGAACAATTTATTTCAATTACTTTCTTGGTATGTGGATGCAATATCTATGGTTTTTACCACGTACTCTACATTTGACTTCTTCGCTTATGTCTCAAGCGAGGGCTGCAGAAGGCATATGCATCGAAAGCGAGGAGTGACTCGGTACTCATACTGTCAAACTGTCGGGCAGTGTCACCTGACCCACAGGAAACTAATTGAGTACGAGATGTAGCCTGTAGTTTCTGAAGAAGATCTTCCATCGCTTTGTTAGACTTATTCAAACTCTCCAGAGCTGTTAAATAATAGAAAAATTATAATTAAATATTAATAATGAAACCTAGAAAGTCTAATAAAACACAGCATGTCTCGGGCTACGCGTTGAAGGATGAACTGATCGGGCATAAAATATACTTGGATGCTACACCAAACTCTACGTGTAATAATGAACACTTTTTTGGGCACGCTGCATTTTAATAACTAGGAAAACGCCTTATATGCGTTGTGAGATGAGCTTAGAAGTATGGAAATGTAGAATTAAGAACATTTTGTCAGCTCAATGTACATATACAGGCCATGGATCACTTCAAAAGTTCAAAAACCACGGCTGCCTGTTGGTATATGGACCTTGGTTTCCAAACAATTAAACCAGTGCCTTCTTCATATCCATCACAGATTTTAAACGTTTTAATTTATTGGTGACACTTGTTGCTCACATTTAATAGTTTCTTAATTGCTTTTCTTAATTGCTTTTATAGATGTGTAAAAAAGTACATTAAAAATGAGTTTTCTTCGTTGTTTCACATCCGATTGTTCCATAAGTCGCTTAAAATGTGTATGATAGTTCTTTCCACACTCAGTATAAATTTGAGAGCTTTTGAAAAAAATAAAATTCCAAGTATTTCTCCCCTGGCCTATTCTTATGGGGAATTTCCATACTTTCCGATTTTTTTCCGGAAAATCCGTTTGACCGATTTTTCTGAAAAACAATCCCAACCTATTCTGGTATAACACCAATTTGTAAAAAAAGTTTCGAGTTGATTGAAACTTTTTCCTGACCTGTATGCCGCGTACAAAATTACACACAAAAAAAAAAAAAAAACAAAAAAACAAAAAAAACATAAAAACCAAGCCCAAAATTTTTCGGTATATGGAATGAAAATCTTCGCTACGCTCATCTAACAAAGTGAACAAAAAACGTTGTTTTAAATATCGGAACGGGTTTACGAAACTGCGAATTCGGGTGGTATCAAGAGTAGTTAGATCAAATTAAAAAAAATATATTGATTTGTGGAGACCTTATTTATTTCACACAACAATATAGCTCAACTATCAGAGTAAAAATCTCCCAATACACCCTCATTGTTATTATTTTACATTTTTCACTTCCACTTTAAACTCCATTTTAAATTCAGAACGATTTTTTTTCGTTGTGCTATTCTAATTGGTATTTTTAAAATGATCCTTCGTTTTCCTAAACTCGATCATACTGTTTGACCGATATTGCCCAAAAAGTATACAGCTACTTCGAGGCCAAATAATGTTTCATATCCATCTGTAGAGCTACAGACGAAAGATCGTCCATATCGTCATATCGTCATATCTTTCGTCTGCATACGGTCGCAAACGCTGACGCTGTAGGCCTACAATGCGTAAAAAATAAACCAGCCCTGTAAGAGTGGCATGGAGGTCTCCGCTAACGCTGATCTAACAAGGAAAATAAAGAAATTCCTTCTTCATAGTTGTTCACCTTCTTTGAATCATAGTTTTAGACTTTCATTATGATTATGTAGCAATGCAACATTATTGTTTTTGAATTGAAATTACATGTTATTTGTCCGAGGAGACTATTATACGCATACATCCATCCTTACCATATAACGCATAGTGCTGTTGGTTCAAGGTTAGTTTCAGGTTAACCTAAAATATTTCTGCTCAGGTTGGTTGTAGGTTACTTGGATTGGTTAATTTGCTAATTTAAGTTGCAACAACGCTCTCATAGTTGATAAGTCACATAACTCGGCCAGGCTGCCAATATTCCTTGCCATAATAATTATGAAGAAAAAATTGTTATACACATGAGCGCACTGGGCCTACATGAGGTATTAGGGCTAAATAATCTCTATAAATCATTCCAGTGATTTTGATCTAATTATCGTTTCGTACCCTTATCTTTATCATTTTGCTGTCGAAGAACGAGTTTCCACAGCTTCCTGAGTATTCTTATTATGTCTGGATCTGGATTTATTTTGCCGTGTCTCACAATTATTTCACCGTTGCCTTCCTCCCACGTGTGTATGTACGAGTCCAAGCTCTCTGTGGCACTTTTGTATTTGCTACAGCCACAACAGCTGCTACTTGTGGCCTGTAGTCGTGAGCGTGTCTTTCTTACAGAATGTTTTTTACTATTTTCATCTAGACATAGAAAGAAGAAAACGATGAAAACTCATTGTTATCGTTGTGAACATCCAGGAGACTCAAATGAGTTGATGTAGTTTCTCCATTTTAATATAAGTGTAGCTGGTGAAAGATATCAACATTCGTGATTGGTAATCTCAATACCAATGCTGGTGATCTTCGGATATATCACAAAAACGATTTATACCTATAATGTGATCTGGACTTTTGGAAACTGAAAGATGCAAAAAAGTATGATCACAGCGCAGTCCTGGTGTCCACATTATTCTTTTATTTTTACTGAAAAAAAATAAAATGGGGTGATAAGATCGTCTTTGTCATGCCCCGTCCATACGTTATTACTTTCATCCTTATTAGCTATAATTAGCTGAATCCATAGCCTTCTTTAGTCAGTTCTGATATAGGAGATTATCTTATCCAATGAAGAAAGCTTCTATAAATCGAAAACCCTCATTATGCTCTTCTAAATGCAATACAGCCGATGAATGGTTTCACAAAAACTCTCAACAATGTAATATTTTAATAAATGCCATTGTTGAAATAATAAGCGCCACTTCGTACGCGCATTTCATTTTGTAACTTCTCATACGCACCACTAATAGCATGGGCCACCGTAGGCCTAGGTATTATAATAATGTCTTTTAGGCGTAGGCATACCTGCAATTAACCAAAACCAAGAGGAATATATATTTTGTTCTCCACAACGGAGCGAGAGTAATTATTTAGATTTTTGAAATAAAAATTTGGAATAAAGGCCAATATTCAATATCCACATTCAATTATGAACCAGGCCAAGCTAACAATATTTGCGTTCTTACGAAGATTTTTTTTCCATGATTAAACACAAAAAACACCTACTAACTTGACCGCTAAAAAAACTGACCAGTGTGAGTCGGAAAAAAAAGATGTAAACAAATCTAGAGATGAGGAGCTAAATTGATTCATTTGGAATATGCTAAAAGGGCGATTTTATCACCCCAATTGAAGACTGATCATTAATATTTATGCCATAGTCCTACTTGGATTGTTTGCAATTCACTTTCATATTCACATTTTTGGAACGTACCCAATGCGCAGTCATGGTCACACATCATTGTCTTTCCGCAGATTTACTATTATATTCGAAATGTAGTTGATAAAAATATGTAAATAAATACAATCATGTGGTCTAAAAAGTTATTAAATCTACTATAAAAATACTTGTTCTTGAATGTTTGAATCTTGAATGTCTTCTATTTTATGAATCGATGTGAAAATTTGGTATATTGAAAAGCATCGCCTTCTTTATACAGATTTCAAAAGTAAATTGAACGAAGAAAGCGGTGAAAAGCGGTCATGGAGGCTGTGTCAGCCATGATTATAGGTAGGACAATAGCTATTCTAGATAGCTATACGTAGATAGCTATTGTCCTAGTTATAGGCTTATATTTCTATCTTTGGGCCCACCAATTCAGCCTTCCCATTTCCAAGTTATTACTTATTTTAATGGCTCATTTCTAGTCAAAAATTATTTGTGAATCCATTCTCACTTGCATGTAAGTAATACACATTATTACAGTACCTAGGCGACGTCTGTCAAGCAACAAACGACTAAGTATCGTTACCATAGCAACACAGCGAACTGGTGGACCAACATAGATTGTGATTGCTTCATATCAATTTATGTATACATTCTCCTTCCTTCACAACAATAAGTGATGTCACTTGACAGAAGCCTAGACCATGGAGTTGTATTGTAAATATACAACTCCATGCCTATATAGATATAGAACTCCATGCTTAGACTTGACAGAGAATGCAAATTATAAAAACATGTGGATAATTTATACAAGAAAGGGAAACTTGGAAAATTGTTCATAAAAAAGATAAAAGCAATTGATATTTATTCATATTTCATATTTTCAATAATTATTATTATGTCCTCCTTTGTATCCTTGTATTTATTGTTATTAGACGAGCTTTAGCGAGGATTCAATTTGACATACGGTACTGAAAAAAATTGGTGTTCGTTTTTATGTTTTTTTTTTCTTTTTTCCTTTTTTTTCTTTTATTTTGTCGGTTCTCCACAGGTCAAACGGCTACAGCTATCAACTTCAAACTTTTTTTCAATATGGTTCCTCATCTAACTCAGATCTGTATAGTTTTGTGGCATTATCAGGCGGTAACTTTTTTTTTATGAATTTTAGAAATTTCAAGAATACCCATTAGAATAACATGGCGGAAAAAAAAGAAAATATTTTTATTTTCCAAAAAGATGAAATTTTGCGTGAAGTTGAATTACATTTTGATACACATTTTTAAAAATTTTCAGTTTGATCGGGTCAGCCATTTTGAAGAAAAAACATAAACTGTGCTAAATTGCTACCACTCGAAGCAGTTTTTACCCATTTTTACTCATTCATACTATTACTATTCGCTCGTCTAATAACGCACATATGGCGTTTTCCTAGTCCTGTAAGACCATACAAGTATCTTGATCTGATAACTCCCATTCCAGCTATGATGGAAATACGGCTATTACTATGATATTATTCCACCATTGTTATTGTGGAGTAAAATATTTTATCGTTTCACAATTATAACTTTAATCGTTTTCAATCGTCATGACATAAATATTTCAAACATTATACCATTAAAGTTCGTTAATTTTCTAAAACCAATCAAGATATTTATAATTCAATGTAGGCCTAGTATGGCTAACACACCATTTCTATTCCACATAAGAGTTGTATATAGTATATAATTATTCTCCATTCTTTTCTGCTATATTTGGATTTTAGTTCATTGATTTTAATTCAATAAGTATATTCTAGTAGGTCTAGGAATGAAGGGAGAAATGTCTTTCAACTACTTTTCACTGTTGTTCATCACATCAGTAATATTTTCTCTCATTTGTTTGGCGTATCCTGTTAGGGCTGACTCATCAAAAGCAGCTAACAATGCGACATCTAGTGTCGTTCGGAACTTGGTTAAGAGAGTTGATGGCCTCATAACCTCTGGTATCAACTCACTACCTGAGTTGAGATGGAAACATTCGTCGGACATGCCAGTTGACAGTGAATTACCAACAGTAAGTTCATTAATGTGTTGAATTTCTCATGCTCTATTCTACGTCTTTTTCTGTTACTTTTCCCCCCCAAAACATCGACACGTGATGCAAAATTAATGTTCATCGATGCAAGTAGGATCTGTGGACAGGTACCACAATGGCGATCTTATTACACCATTTTAATTATTTTGAACAAAACACATTGCACTCTGACACCAGGACTGTGCTGTCTAGCCGTAATTTTTCGGCGCGAATAAAAGTTTCCAAAAGTCGGAACCCATCAAGAGTATTAGCCGTTTCGATGATATTCTCCGGACATTGCCAGACTTGGTATTGGAAGCAAAGTAAATTCACGGATGTTGATATGTTACTATAACGATTATCTTTATATGCTAATAACTGTTATATTTCATATTTGTTTGTGTGAAAAAGCCGGCGTTGTTATTGAAATATGGTTACCCTGCTGAGTCTCACACGATCAAGACTGAGGACGGATACGTGTTAACGATGCATCGCGTTAGCCATTCAGAGAAATCGCCTGAAACTCCTGGGAAACCTGTAGTATATTTGCAACATGGTATGGGTGACTCTTCGGCCAATTACGTCATAGCTGGTCCGGGCAAATCGTTGGGTAACTAACAGTTTCAGATGATAATTCGTAAATTCGATATTTAATTATTTCTTGCATGATATAATTGTATCTAATATATAAAAATACTAATTTGTAATTGAAATTTTCATTCTCCACTAAATGAACCTTTCAATATCTTTCAATCCAAATATGTAAATTATTTGAAATTACTTGCAGGATTTTATTTTTCTTGAAGTGATATTTGCATTACTTTTGCATAGAATAATGAATTTAGCCGCATTTTTAAGGCATATTCCAGACGCAGGCTGGAATTTTGAACATGAATTATTTGAAAGAATAGCATGTTCTTAAAATGGATCGAATTAATATAAAATCTATTCTCCTCTCTATTAGGATAGAAATCTCTAAAATGTTGAAAGTAATTCTTGAAGTTATATTTTTTCAAACAAACATGAATTCTGTATTCACACAATTTTAATAGGTGTAAAACTATGGCAATCGAACTTTAGTTTCAGTTACCTTGATTTTAAATTGAGAAATATTAAACTGTCTCTCTCCAACGATGAAATTTGGGTAAGAAAACCCTCCGAAATGAAAAAAAACAAGAATTATACTTTATGTTCAGAAGTCAAATATTGAAGCCACTTTAAAAGTAGTGTTTATATTTGAATTGTATAATAACATGTTTCCTGCGCTTTATCTTATTTTTCAATATTAATTTCCTCTTTGAAATTAGTTGGTTTACATGCAGTCGTGCTCCTCATGGTATCCTTCGGTCTCTACTATCGTACGTTTTGTTTGATACTCAGCTTATCTCCTTGCGGACAGCGGATATGACGTGTGGATGGGAAATCTAAGAGGGAACGTATATTCCTCTTTTCATGCTGATATCAAAGCTAAAAGCGGTTCGTCTGGAGATAAAGAGAAGTACTGGAATTATAGGTGAAGAATAAAAACATTTTACGTGAGATATAAATTAGCTGAACTTGATAACTGGATTGTTGGATGTTCAGCTGAACGGTCATATAGGGAATGATGCAAAGTCAGAAGTATATTCTGTCTTTTATTTTACATAGGCCAACAAGTTATTTGTTTCAATTCACTTTCAACTGGCTCTCGACTTCATGCAAAATACGATGTGTTTGTAATTTTAGGAAAAAAATAGGTTTCCTCCAATTTTGGTTAGTTCGACTGGTTTTTAAAAATCTTCAATTGGCATCACAACCCTATAACATCAAGTAACATCTAGATTCGAATAGATAATGACGTCTTTTTCCCCTAATTGAAAAAAAAAGAATCATCATCTACCGTACATTTCAGAATTTATAATTCATTCATTTGTCCTGCAGAGGCTGCACGCCTTTTTTCTGAGTCGTGACGCAGGCGTTACCCGATTCTATTGTTTCGATACAGAATCAGGTAATGCAAAATCGAATATAAAACTGATCTAGACTCTCAACCCTGTATATCTAGGTCCTTAGGAACCTGTAGACCTTTATTATATAGTAATGCCTCAGAAAAGCGTTTCCGGCTCTCTGGAGGACACAAATTGAGTAATTGTAAAACGTGTAACTTAAAAGATGATTTCTAGTTTTGTACAAAATCGGGTAACGAGTAACACAATTATTAATTGAGCTTCAAATCTAGCTTCATCAGAGTTGTAATGTTCTTTCACTATTGGGCCTGAGCTATTTGTCATTTTTTCCAATCTCAGTGTAACTTTAAACAGTGCTTTCTTCAGGGAGAAAAAGTGATAAAGTTCGTCGAAAAATTTCAAATTCCGTTGAACTGAAAATTGTTTAGAGAATTTGTATATTTTCTTTCCCATGCAGAGTTTTCTTGTAGGGGGTTTCTAGATTTCGAAGCGTTAAAAAAAATTGAACGCATTCAAGAGATTTCAATTCAAGACAAAAAGGATCTACTCTCGTTTGGAACTTCAAAAGATGTATGTCGAACCATTTTTCGTTCACGTATTTTCAGTTGGCACGACATGGCAATACATGACTTGCCGGCCATGTTTGATTTCATTTTGCGGAAGACAAAAGTAGAAAGATTGTTCTATGTCGGCCATTCGATGGGAACGACTGTGTTCTACGCCTTGTTAGCAATGAAACCTGAATACAACGAGAAGATTCAGGCGGCTGTGATGTTGGCTCCAGTTGCATTCATGTCGCATCTGCGATCACCAGCGCGTCTCATGGCACCCTTTGCCGGCACTATACAAGTGAGTATTAGTGAAAGTAACAAAATACGCACTTATATGGAAATATGGCTGACGAAATGCAGTAACAAAATTACTAACAAGATATTTATTTTTAATACATCTCATTGTTGCAATCTGAGTGAGGTGCATTTCTGCTACATTTCAAAAGTTAAGTTCTTTAGTTCAACACCAACAGCGTAACTGCGAGTTTTACTCATCCTACCAAAGGAATCATCCAACAAAAGGAATAGTTTATTTATTTTATTGGATGATATAACAAACCACTGCCAACAATAGAATATCTGTACAATTTCAGAACAATGGAACGGCGGTCATATGTTTTTTCCCCAAAAAGTTACTATCTGGCTACTCTCTTTCATAAAAGCCTCTCTGGCAATTGAGAATTTGTAATGAGTGTCATTGTTGTAGTTTGTGTCGCCTTCTGTTATATTATCACTTCTCATGAAAGTAGCAGTATATACCTGCACCTTGTACTGTCGAATACAAGTAAGCTGAGGTGAGCTCAAGGTATCCATGGTAGAAAGTAGTTCATTTACGATATTATTGTGAAAACTTGTAATTGTAGGAAAACTCATTGCAACTTTGAACGTTTAATGCTTTTGAAAGACTCAGAAGTGTATCCAATAGTAAATCTGGTTCTAAAACATCATTAATGTTTGAAATAGCACAGCTATCCTTAATTCAGTGGTGATATTTTTGATGGTATAAAATGTTATACTTTCACAGTGCTGTTATGCATAAATATATATAATTACTGACCCTCATGTGTACAAAGATGTTTTATATGTTGTATAACAGGTATGAGAAATTCATCAAGTATTAATAAAATGACAATATATTGAATGAATTATATAAACTGGTGGAAACTTTGTGTTATTCATGTTGATAGTTGATCCTTCCTTGTTTACTTACGATATAGGTATACTATTATATTCTTGATTTTTTTTGATTCTATTATTTGTTGAATTCTAATTATTGTTTTCCTCATTTGTTTCCAAGGCTTTTGAAACTTACTTCGGACAGTATGGCCAAGCCGGCGGTTACGTGGACGATCTACTCGCCAAATACAGCTGCACAATAGCAAATTTTCTAGAGCCATTGTGCAAAAAAGTGTATGGATTAATGCTTGGAAATGATCCTGAACAGATGAATATTGTAAGATTTTCATTCACTCTATCATCCACTTCATTTGCAAGTATGTTCTTCAAATACCAGTATTAAATATATACCAATACAGGGATCGGTATTATTTTCTCTCTATACGTTAACGATCTAGTCGCAAATAGGCCAAAAATATATGTGAGGTAGTGCAATACGCAGATGACACTAGTGTATAGTGACGAGTACAGATGAAATTGACGTTGTATCTAACGCAAAAAGTGTATTATTTGAGTTAGAAAGATGAGTTGAAGCTAACAAATCAAAACTTAATATATATATATATATATATATATATATATATATATTATACATATATATATATATATATATATTATACATATATATATATATATATATATATATATATATATATATATATATATATATATATATATAATGAATTGTAAATATGCTTGCAGACGATTTTCAAGATTGCCATGGGCCACAGACCAGAGGGCGTCTCCATCAAGATCATGGCCCACTACTCGCAATTGATTGAGAATGGTAAGACTGAAATATATCATACAAATAATTATATTATAATTTTGTTCTTGATATTCAAACGGTCTATAAATGTGAAATTTCTATATTTTTGAACATATTATGAATATGAGGAAAATATGTCTATTCATTTTCAATTCAATTCAATTCAAACCAGTACTTCAATGTATAATTTTTTATTCTTTCGAGGTAATGGGTATTCCAATAAACCAATCGCACTGATTTCAGTTGACACCTGAACTGCTTTTGACGGGCTTTCATCAACGAAATGAAAATACAAACTATGACGTTAATTTTCTGATCTTTCTGGTGTGTTTTCAAGGTATATTTGCTCCGTACGACTATAAGGATCCTGCATTGAATTTGAAGCATTATGGTACGAAAGAAGTCGCTAGCTATAACCTCTCGAAAGTCACAGTTCCGCACCTTATCATGTACGCTGACAATGATCTACTTGTGGCCGCTGAGGTATTTCTTAATCTAATACATCTTCATCCCGAACTCTGCCCAAATGATACAGAACGATAAAACAATAATAAATCAAGCTGAGCGGAGAAATTGAAACAAAATTGTGGATATCAAGATATCATGAAGGTCTTGATATCAATTACAATTTTACAAGCATGAAGTTAACTCGAAATCCAGCTTCACCAGCTCACAAATAATCAATTAACAGAACTTACTAAAATTATAAATGAACTCAGATGTGAGATCAAATCTTTACGCGAAACCGCTGATAAAAATACTCCAGTTGCTTCAGCACTGGTTCATAAACAGATCGAAAAAACCAAAACAAATTTTATGAGGCTGGAGAAGTCACCAGCCGAAACATCTGAGAGGTCAGTGACCTCAAAAGATAACAAACCGAGGAATGGTAACCTCAAAATCAACCGCCCTGCCCTTCCGGAAGGAGCTCAACCACTGAACGACTATCAGGGAGAGCTGTCCGATGAGAGCGCAGAAAATGAATACCTCAGGAAAAATTTCAAAAAGAAGGGAAAACATCCACCCATTTGAACGGTATTATTATACAATTCAACAAGACTTTTGAATTCTAATTTCAAGGGTACTTATAAATATCACTTTTTCTATTATCTTATTTCAAAATGGCCATGTTACAATGGAATTGTAATGGATACAATAGACAGAAAGAAGAGATAAAGCTTTTAGTATCCACTTTCGAACCCATGTGTTTCTTCTTTCAAGAAACACATTTCAAATCAACAGATTCACCATCATTACGTAATTATACTTTTCATCGCTTCGATGATTTAACTGGGAATAAAGCAAGTGGTGGAGTAGCTATAGCTGTTTCAGACAGCGTTCAATCAAGTCCACTGCAACTTATAACACCATTACAGGCAGTGGCAATAAGTGTTACTGTACCACAGCCAATAACTTTCTGTAATATATATTTGCCAGAATGGGCACCTGTCACGCAATATAATATCCAAAACCTTGTGTCACAACTTCCTCAACCATATGTCCTGTTAGGAGACTTTAACGCCCACAACCAACTGTGGGGTGACACAATGGCGGATGGGAATAATAGAGGACGTCTTTTCGAAAAGTTTTTCAATGATAATAATCTAGTAATTTTGAACAATGGTGGAAAAACAAGATTCAATGCATTTAACGGTGAATTTTCGGCCATTGATTTATGTGTTTGCACACCATCTATATCACCTCTATTTAACTTTTCAATCCATTCAGATCTGTGTGGAAGCGATCACTACCCTTTGATATTAGATCTGGTTACAAAACCTCAACCTATTCAACGCTGTGCGCAATGGAACTTGCGACGAGCCAACTGGATTAATTTTACTAATCTGGCTGATCTCGGGGAGACAAAACATATTGATGATGCGGAATTGAGAATACAAAAAGTAACTGATATCATCATAGCTGCAGCTTCAGAACATATACCTTTAACATCCACTAACCCACGGCACACTCCTGTACCATGGTGGAACGTGGAATGTAAAGAGGCTATCCGCAAGAGGAAAAAAGCGATGAAAATTTTTCTTAAATATCCCACAAATTCAAATTTGATGGCTTTCAAACAACTTCGTGCGAAAGCTCGTTTTATTATCAAACAATCTAAAAAATCTTCTTGGAACAATTATATATCTTCAATTAATCATTTAACTCCTCCTGCTAAAGTATGGAGTAGAATCAAAAAGATCGATGGTAAACATAAATCAACAATTATTCCTGGTCTAAATATAAATGGAGATTTGGTTTCATCACCTTTGGAAATAACGGAAGCCCTTGGAGAATATTTTTGTGACGTCTCTAGCTCTCAACATTATTCGGCACAGTTTCAAATTCATAAGCGTCGAGCTGAAAGCCGGAAGCTAGACTTCTGTTCTGCTAATGATGAGGAGTACAACTCACTGTTTAGTGTATGGGAATTGGAGAACGCAATCATGCGTTCGAAAGACACAACACCAGGAGGTGATAAAATCCACAACCAATTTATTAAACACCTATCTTTACTTTCGAAAGAACATCTTTTAAATTCATTCAATTTAATTTGGACGTCCGACACTTTTCCTGACACTTGGAGACATGCAATTTTGATTCCTATTCTCAAGCCAGACAAGGATAAGAAGAGTACGTCTTCTTACAGACCCATCTCATTGACAAGCTGCCTGTGCAAGGTGATGGAGAGGATGATCAACTACCGATTAATGTGGATGTTGGAAGACCAGAACCTCCTTTGCACAGTACAATCTGGCTTTAGAAAAAACAGAAACACGCTCGATCATCTTATTCGCATGGAAAGTTTCATCCAAGATGCTTTTCTAAACAGACAACACACTATATCTGTTTTCTTCGATCTGGAGAAAGCATATGATACGTCGTGGAAATATAACATTCTGAATATAATACATAATTGGGGCCTCAAAGGTCACCTCCCTATTTTTATCAGCAATTTTCTATTTAACCGTCGCTTTTGTGTTCGCGTGGGAAACGTTCTATCCAGAACATTTTTTCAAGAGAATGGTGTGCCACAGGGTTCAGTTCTGAGTGTAACTCTATTTGCTATTGCTATCAATGGCATTGCAAATTGTATCCCTGCCACCGTAACTTCATCTTTATTTGTTGACGATTTAGCAATTTCCTGCAAATCAGCCAGATTAACAACAGCAGCACGACAAATTCAGTTAACCATTAACAACCTTGATAAATGGTCTGAAGAGACGGGTTTCAAGTTTTCCACATCGAAGACCAAGTGCATACACTTCTCTCGTTTGAGAGGATTGCACCCAAATCCAGACCTCTTCATGAAAGGAGAACTCTTATCATATTCCGACAATGTCAAATTTCTGGGTCTCAACTTCGATTCAAAATTGAACTGGAAAAATCACATTGCTATTGTCAAAAATAAATGTTACAAATCTCTAAATTTATTACGATACTTGAGTGGGACTACATGGGGAGCGGATCGTACAACTATGATGATGCTGTACAGAGCACTAGTTAGATCTAAACTAGACTACGGCTGTATGGTGTACGACTCTGCTCGTGTTAGCTACCTCAAACCGCTCAACACCATTCATAATACTGGCATTCGACTGGCCATTGGAGCTCTCCGTACCAGTCGTGTGGAAAGCCTGTATTGTGAATCGGGTGAACCATCACTTGCACATCGTCGCCAATACCTTCTCGCAGGCTATACCTCTAAATTAAAGTCCATGCGTAATCACCCTTCATACAAACACATATTCGATCATCAATTCCAACCCGTTTATGATGCTAAACCTTCTGCTACCTTACCTACAGGTATTCGTTTGTCTCGTCTTTTAGTTGACTTTGAATTAATTCTACCCGCTGTCTACCCAACCAGATCCAGCATTACTGCTCCCTGGCTGGTGCAAAGGCCTCAAATTAATACCCAACTAACAAGTTTTAAAAAAGAGGATACCAGCTCACTCATTTATCGTCAGAAATTTTACGAAATATGTTCACATTTCAAAAACTTTGTTCATTACTTCACGGATGGATCAAAACTGAACGACTCCGTAGGGAGTGCGTTTTGGTCAACTGATATTCAATGCTGTTTTAGACTGAATTCAATGTGTAGTGTTTTCACGTCCGAAATTGTAGCTATAATTAAATCTTTGGAACATATCTCCAGTCGTCAAGAGAAAGCATTCTTTATATGTTCAGATTCGCTTAGTACACTTCAAGCTATGACAAACATATACCCTGATAACTACTTGATACAGAAGGTGCAAAACCTGCTGACCAACCTGGCATTACGGGACGTCAACATAGTGTTTTGTTGGATTCCTGGTCATGTGGGCATCCAGGGAAATGAGATCGCTGATAAAGCAGCTAAAGATGCTACTCTGAGAAATTTTGTCGACGAACCTCTCGTACCTTTCTTTGACTTGAAATCTCATTTCAAACTCTTATTCAAACATAAATGGCAATCAGAATGGGACAAAGAGATAAACAACAAGCTTCGTGAAATTAAACCTACAATCGACTTTTGGGATTCCTCTATCCGAAGTTCGAGAAGAGAAGAAGTGGTGTTGGCCCGTTTGCGAATAGGTCACACTCTCCTGACTCAAGCTTATCTATTTACAATAGAACAAATCAAACCGCGATGTGATATTTGCAATGATATTCTTACTGTTAAACATATTCTTATTGTTTGTCAAAAATACTCGACCATAAGACAACAGTTGTCCATGGATACTACTCTGGATAAAGTACTGTCAGATGACTCAAAACGTATTGATAAGATATTCAAATTTCTAAACTCAACCGATCTATTGGATAAAATATGAAAAACTGATTTTGTAGACAATTATATTACTCAAATATTAAATATTAAAGAGAATAGAACAAAAGAAAGATAAAAACGGAAACAGGGTGATGAAATGACCATGCTGTCGGTGTCACAAGAAAAAAAAAAAAAAAAAAAAAAAAAAAAAAAAAAAAAAAAAAAAGTTCTCCTAAAGTTATGGTTAAAGTTGATTAAATAATTTTAGATCTGAGTAGATATGTTGTGGGGATAGAAAATGTTTAGTTAATTATCTGATAACAGTACGCACGTGCATTATGGAATAGTTTAAATTTTTTAATATAGTTCTTGAAATGAAATCACGATGAACCCTCGATTGAGGTCGATTTAGGATTGATGATTCAGTTCACATCCTTGTGAATTTGAGAATATTGAGTTTTCTTCGGATGGAAGAAAGAATAAAATGATTAAAGTTTGATTCAACTTATTATTTTCTCATTTCTCCCATCAAAACATTATAGACTGGCGTATAGGCTTATTGCATTATTCAAACGCTCAATATTCCAATGACTACAGAAATTATACATTACAATTTAAATTGAGCTTAAAATATTTGAGAAATTTGACCTTTGAAGTTGAGAAAACTTGAAATGTGTGAACGACAAAATCATAAATACACTTCCAAAGAAAGAATTCCAAAGAACATAAACACGTAGAGAGTAATAATTTCATAATATAAATATGCTTATATCGATGATTTTTTCTAGGATGTCCAAATTTTGTACAAAGCACTCACACCAGGGGTTGGATGGCTGTATAAGATTCCATTAGAGACATTTCATCACAATGATTTTGTTTGGGCAAACGACATGAAGACGCTCTGCTACGACGAACTGTTAACATTCTTGAAACATTATGATGGCAAGGGTGGCGTTTCGGCTAGAGAGGCAAACGATATGGTATACAGTGACCAAATAATTACTAGCAAAGAGACGAATAACAAGAACATAACACATGGAGATAAATTAAAGAAACTGTAACTTAATTTTTGCATTCAGGAGCGTAGGAACTTCGATTTGAGTAGAGGGTACGGAGGCATAACTGTAAATTAATGGGTAATATATATATATATATATATATATATATATATATATTATTTCATATATAATTCATCTGAAACAAAAATTATTCCTAGTTTTTACTATATGCTTGAAAAATACTCGCTTTTCGTCGAGCACCCACATCTACGAATGAATTGTGTTGTTAACGGCACTTCAACGAGTGTCGAAGACGAATAGAACAACTGTTAATTATGTTATAGAGGAAACTGAACAACATTATCAGTTCCAGAATAACTCAGATGCAACTATTCTTATAAGTTACTTTAAATTTCTGGTGATAAACGCAAATGACTATTTGATACAAATTGAGAAATTAATCTCTCGTTTTGACGAAAAAAACACCATAAACATCATTTCCCATCTCGTGAATGCGAAAATAATTGTTTCGCACTTGATTTTTATGTATATAAATTGTTATACATAGCAGAATGTAATATGTATAATTCCAATTCTAGGTGAATTTTATTACGGATTGATTCCCTCAGAAAAATAAAGATCTGACAACTCCTCTTTCTCAAAATGAATCAAATAAAATTATATTGTGGAAAACTAAAATGTTTCTTTCGTTTATAGAGTCGTCAACAGTCAAACTAGGGCGAAATGAACATGGTGTAGATAAAAAATGAAAAGTAAAAATGGACAAACCCTTACTCGTTAGTGCAGTGGTTTTTAGTTTTTAATTTTTCTATCTTCAATTCTAACCCTATTTATAGAACGCATATTTTCTAATCCACGTTTTTCATTTTTGTCATTCGTAAATGACGTATAGCTGGAATTTTGCCAAAACCTATTGTGCATATCTGAAACAAACTTTTACTCCCGCGAAGTTGGCAGAGTGTTTGAACTGTGCTGTTTTCGATCGATAACAGCCAGTAGGTCATCAGCCTCTCCAGAGCAAGGTCTTCACAATCAACGCTCTTATTTTTTACATACAAATTCATTAGAATGACATCGTTTAAAAAAAATCCTTATCATACTAACAAAGTCACTTTACTCATATATCGTTCACTTTCTTCTGTTTACTATACTTTTGTATCCACGCAAGAAAAAGGTCGCCAACTAAAAAATTATAAAAACTTCAGGAAATGTACGGAAACTAGCTATAAAGTTTTGAACATTTGAAGATTTTATAAATATGATGTTGTGATTATAATCTTGAATCTCGTTCTCGTGAAATAGCAACTTTCAAAATAAGAAGTGATATTTGTGTTTTAATTTTGGTACATTCTCTTCTTTCGTGTACACAAGATTGTCCTAATCTATAAATGTTTCTGTGGTAAAACGATGACAATAACATGTGATATGAAATCGAGGAGGAATTAGTTCAATTCAGACCTTGCTCTCTGACAAGATAAACTAAACTAAATTAATAACTTGGAACGTGAACCAATAGAATTATCTCCTATCAATGCCGGTGTTATGACTGGCAGCCGCCAGTCATCATTGGTGTTTCGTAAGGGTAACAATCATCAATTACTATTCATTGAAACCTTGCGAAACGTAAATTGAGATTTGGATGCTTGGATCGACCTACCGGACGCGTGTGAAGCGAGATCAGTGTTGAACAGATAACAATGGCATCATCTAGTGATGTTATACTGCAGCCTGGGGTCCAGATTCGACCTCAGACAACACACGAGAATGTGGAGGACTTGGCACGCCGACTTTATCATTTTGATAATATCACCATTACTGATATCAATTCATATGATGATAAAAATTATTTGATTAAGGTGAGTGTACTAGGCCGCACTGTGTCTGATTATTTTATATTTTAAATATTTGTAAACGCTTTATTTTCAAAAATATGTTTTAGGGGCCTGAATGAATTTCTTTCGTGTTAATAAGCGTAAAATTGAATCTTATGAGGTTCTGCCTTTGACACCACAATCATTACAATTATCGAAGATATATGTGATGAAGCTCCATTTTTCAATTTCAACAAACCATGTCTCTTGATTGGCCACTGCACATTCTTATGTAAATTACATTTTATTCAAACATTTTTTCGCATTTAATGTGTAAACCAAATACAACATGATACATCATTACACGATATTTGAAGTGTAAGTAATAAGCTAGAATTAAAATTGATGTTTGATAATCATAATATTGTAGTTAATTTGGATGCACGTGTAGGTCTATACTCTTAAACTATGAATTGAATGGTTGATATAGGAAATCATTTTTAAAAAATGTAGGAAATCGAACACCACAGCTAGCTTTGTCATTGGACCCCATACATACATTTTTACCACTGCATCACTCATTTTACATTCTTCAATAGTAATATCTCTTGCGATACTTTGATTATGAACAAATTATCCTGAAAAAATCTGAAAATTATGAAATCCGTTTTTTTTTTAGTCTTATAGGACATTATTGGAATCTAATATATGAAAATTCAACACGAAAAAAGCATCCGTTCCTCAGATTCAATATGGGTGTATTTTATGTATGGAAAACTGATCATTATCTCATCAGTGTTCAGTGAGTACTGTAGGTCTTCAGGTACCATTAAAGAGATACTTCAATTTCATTTTTGTGTCTCGTTATGTTGTGTTATGCGTTATGTTAATGCATCTAGGTTAACGACGGCGAGAACCGTGCAGACGTCTGGGCCCACGGTTATGTGATGAAGATCATGAACACGCTAGACTCAAAGAAACTACCGTTTTTACAAGCACAAGACCAAATGATGATTCATCTAGGTAAAATATTAGGAGCACACAATAGTGCCATTAATTCATTCAGTCTGAATTAATCATTCAGTTTGTTCAAGTTGTAGTATAGCCCATTTACTAAATTACTTGAATTAATAACTGCCATGGCGACACAGAATGAAAAATCTATACAGATATTGCTGTTAGGAATGAAAGAATAGGGCCCAGTATTACCAAGCCCAGTTAGCCTATAAGAGATAGCCAACAGCATGCGAGACCATGATGATAACACATTCAAACTGCCAATTAAAACTACTCGGACGGTGATGATTAAGGCACTAACTGGAAAAAAATGAACTCACGAAAATATTCTTTTAATGGAGTGAATATGAGATATAGCGCAATAAGACATGATATAGCGTACTAAATGATGAAGGAAAACATCTAATTGATAGAATATAATTATATAGCTTTCAGAATGTACAAAATATATTTTGATGACTCCTATGTTATCTAAAAATATCTTCGGAATACTACATTTCAAAGTGATCTCAGAAAATATATAGTTTATATCAATTACAACTTTTTCATATTGACATATATGGTATATGTTTTTTCATCAGGTTCGAACGGAATCCAATGTACACAACCGGTCTTGAATGTTAAAGGGTTATATTATTCTCTAGAGAAGATTTATGAGAAAGGTTGGTAGAATTCAGCGTATAAACCTGTAATTGTTTCGATTTCGTATCAGTAAAATGTACGTGGTTGGTAACGTAATAAACGATGTGACATCTAATGTCTTGAGACATCTAATGATAGAGGTGAAAAGATAAAGGTATGTATGGTAGATATAAGATGAAGGTTCATTGTTTTTATATATAGTTTCATAATTGTAAATATGTCGGATTGAAAAGTGTTTCAAATTTTTATTTCAGAACAAATTTTGAAACAAAACCTACCAACCTCAAACCTCGAACCGGAAATTAACCTTCCAAAGTATAGAAATGTATCAGGATATAATCAATACGATCGATATAAAGTGAGAATAATAAAAATTAATTTTGTTCACGGTTTTTATAGTGATTCTTCGAGCCATAACTATTTGATAACATTCTCAATAATGAGAATAAATTGATTATATAGTAATGGATATTCAAGTATTAAATTATCTGTTCTCAAATCACCCATCTGATTCAGTCAGAAAAGACCCTGCATGCTTCAGAAATGAAAGTCAATTCGAGCGAGAGCTTTTGAAAACACCACTCATTTATTTACTCGTCATTCGTATACTCCCAAATAACTCGACTATTGGTGGTGTGGGTAAACCAAACAATAATGCTATAGCCATGAGCAAAATGTATAGCGGCCGCCCTTGTTAGCTCAGTCAGCTGAGGCACGCTTCGGAGACTGAAATGACCGTTGGGCGTGGGTTCGAGTCCCGCATAGAGCATGGGTTTTTGTAAACGTCCTTTCATTATCCTTGCATTATCATCCGCTCATTCGTACCCCCGTATAACCTAGTTGTTGGTGGGGTCGTTAAGCATCATTAAAAAAAAAACGTGTACAGCGTACGCTCACTAGTGGTTTCCACCAACAGGGGATTCAAGTGGGTCCTACAAGGAGCATGTCGTAAGACTTTTGACGTACCAGCCCGGTAAGATATTACACCATGTGCCGTGCACTAACGAGCTGTTTTACCAAGCGGGGAAGTATGTTGCCACCCTGGACGTAATATTGAAGGTATAGTAAACCATTATCACCTTGACTTGGATATAATTTGACCTTGATGATTTCTTATTTATTTTTACTAACACCGAAAACTTGCCTCATAGTCAGTCAAGTGGTAAATACATGATGGTCAAATAAAGAGCTCAATTCAAATGATACACATTGCATAATTCTCCTAGTGTTCACTTGCTTTCACCACCATGGCATAACTTCTCATATTGAAAGAAATGTAGGATGGAATGTATCTTATGATATGTAGACTTCAGTTAATATTGAAAAATAGACCCTCAGGATCTTAGGCTCCTGTCAATTGGCAACGTAATTATACTGTCGAGATTGAATTTCAAACTTTTGATCTTCATTAAACCAAAGATATTTTCAAAAGATTTGAAATATAGCCCATTTTTCATTTGTACAAATTATAAATGTTCATTTGATGAAAATATCTTCTTTGTGAGATTCTATCTCGATTGATAACGACTGTTATGGACCATGGTACGATGCTGACTAATACGATTTCATGCAAGATAAGGTCACGCACATTATGAAACGACATTCCTATATCAATTGGATGAATGATCGAAGATTCAAAATTCAGCTGTACTGATTGATTTTTAGTGACTGGTCTTCATACTATGAAATGATGAAAATATTGCATCCCTGTCGGCTATTCAGTATCATAGGCCTACATATGGAGTAAGGTGTATGTAAATTACAATGATATTTACAATACCTGCGTCCCTCGAAGTTAGGCAGCACTCGCGTCCACACTTGAAATGTATGTTAACTTCACTATAGGTGTTCTCTTCGATAACGTAAGAACGTTCTTTGCCTTCTATTCTACTCAAATATCTCTTGTTATTACATTCTTGACGCCTCTCAATAACATAACCTCAACTCTATATCCTCACTGCATGGCCTGACTGCCCCCTTTGCCATTGTATCTCTTGACATTCATTGCATTTTACCCTTGACCTTGCTACCAGCTCAATACATCGAAACTGTTATTCGAAAATAATGTAAGCATGGAAACATGACGTGAATAAGAATGTTTGTTTTTATTATTGAAAATGAATTATAATCAAGGTCTATTGTTTAATAATGAGTTACAATAGGAATAATTATCATTTTGGGATGATAAGATCGCCATTGTGCTGACCCGTCCGAACGAAACTACCGTGTATCCTCAGCCCTAATTGGCATTGATACCAAGTTTCGATATAAATAATTATATCGGTTTTTATCATTACCAACGAAAAAATTGATTCAGAGTCAGTGGTCCCCATTTACGACAACGTAATGATGTTCGGACCGTCGGACGGTACACTATATTGATGATCGTACTTTCCTGAGGAAATGGTGAACACGTTGAACAAGGTGTAAATAGTGATGTGATGAGGTAGATAATTTCGAACTATATTATTAGTTGTGTGGGAGCAAAGGTTCTTCAATCTCCTTATGGACCTTCATAATTATTTTTCTTCGACTTGTATTGCCTTCTTTCCTTCAAATGAAACTACGACTAAACGGATTCAATTTATAATTATTTATTGAAAATAAATTTGGGTCATATTATATTTCAATGCACTCACGCTGACTGAATGTTCTTGATATATTTTCTCATGTTCTACTTTTTACATTCAATATATAATAATGAGAATAAAAAATTATTTATAACTATAAATTTGATAAAAATACAGGAATTTGAAATTTATCAAGTTGATGATACACTCATCTAGCTATTCTTACTATGAATTGCCATGTTTTGTCCATATATCTAATCATGTGTTATTATATCAGTTTAGTATGAATTTATAATACTATATTTCCAAGTTTTTTGTATCAACAGAAATTCTATATGAAAATCAATACGCTCACATTAGCCAGATAGTATTTCAGCTGGTCTATATAGTTTGTATAATTGAAACTACTAGAGGGTGACAATATTCAATTTACACACTAACACGGACACATTTCAATTGTTTCTATGTCCCCAAGGAATTCCATCATCCAGCTTACGACACACACAAAACTTTATGGATGCTTAGTTCATTACCAATGCTGAGAGAGTTTCAATACGCCGTCAAAGATCCACTCCATTACAAAATGGTGACAGACATCCTCGAGTCATTCGACCGTGACGTCACACCACAAATACCTAATTTGGAGAAGGGAATAATTCACGGCGACTTCAACGAGCAAAATATCTTAACGAGAGAGATAGCAGATGAACAAAGATGGGAGATAAGCGGGATTATTGACTTTGGCGATTCTCAGCACAATTGTTACGTGTTCGAGCTGGCGATAACGATATGCTACATGATGCTCCAGGCGAAGCTTCAGGACCCTCTCGATGTGGGTGGTCACGTGATTGCTGGGTACAGGTCGGTCAGACCAGTCACCGAGCAAGAGTTTCATTTGCTCAAGGCAAGTTATAAACAGATGACAACTTACCTTGATAATAAGTGTACATTGATTGATATTATAGCGTGTTGTACCAAGTGATGAATAGCGAATTAAACAAATGGTGAATTAACTCGTCAGCACCCTTGGTTACTTATGTTATATTGGCATAGAGATATTATACATAGTATCTCTTCTCTATGACAGTAGAGCTTGACTGAAATCCGACTGAATAATATTGAATCGTTGTTAGAAGTTGTTATTAGAGCCAGCTGAAGAATACATTATTCTTTAATTATTTTTTAGGATGCAAATATAATGAAAGTAACTAGGGGGGAGGGGGGGGAGTGATAAGTTGATTCGCTAATTATTACTCAATTCACTAATCCTCGGTTAGTAAAATCGACTCGGGAGTATTTACAAATATTATTGAAATTTCACTCTCGTGATTTATTTTCATCCCTCGCAATCGGCTTGAAGCCTTCTTCAATTTCATTCGAAAATTTTTAATAATCTTGATTAAAATAATTTCATCGAACCATTACGTTCGAGAACGTCAAATATGTTAGATAAGTATGAACTAAACAACGATTTTCGGCTGTGTTTCGACCTTTCGCCTTCTGATAATTTTGTTGATCAAATTAGTAATTGTTACCATCCGCAAGACGAAGGCCAAATTACTCTAAAATATCGTTGTTAAGTCACTTTTTTCAAAAGTATGCAACGTTCACAGACGTAATTATTTGCGTAAGGCTTTTTTTATTGAATATGTATTCTTCGCGCAAATCTTACGTTTCTAACATTAATCTACATTAATCTAATCTACATTAATTCATCTTTCCTCTATAGGTTTGTGTGAGTGGTCGCTTTTGCCAGAGCCTGGTACTGGGAGCATATTCCTACCTCCAGGACCCCAGCAATGAATACATCCTCACTACTCAATCAACCGGATGGAAGATCCTGACTAGTTTAAAGGATACGCCTCAAGAAGTCCTGGAGAAACGGTGGAAAGAGATAATTGAAACCTATAACTAAAACCCATAAACTAAATTATATCAGGTATAGTGTCATTGTGATGAAGTATAGATGACAGATGATTTGTACTGTCAAGTGACATCACTCATTACTGAATGTGACAGACCAGTTCGTGTTGGCCAACTGCAATCATTGTTGGTTATTCTTGTACAGTTCACTGTGTTTGCAAGGTAATAATTGCTAGTCATTTGTTACTTGACAGAAATCTACAGATTTTATTCTTGCAACAATATTTTCAACTGTACATCATTGTTGTCCACAATGAGAGTTAGAACGGTGATATCAGTAAAGAGTGGATAGGAGTAGTGCTCCTTATTTTACCAAGTGAAACATATTGTCACCATATGTATTCATATGTTATACCATGATGGAATTATTATAAATCTAGCAACACCAGTACTGAAGGTCACTGAGTACAAGTACTGAACACTCCTCAATTTGGGTTGTAAAAGTTGGGAATAATGTCAATTACTTGCGGTGTCTTTTCATTTCTTATCACTCCAAAGAAGTTTAAAATTGTTGAAATAATACAAATAGAAATAATTAGAAAATAAAAGTGTGCAAGTAGTAAGATACAGGAGAAATGACTATTCAGTCTATTATTTTCATTGTATCACGTTATTCAGTTTTCCAGAATTATATTGATAACGGAAAAAAAAATACTGAACGTACTGAACGTCTATGGATGATTGTGAATAATTATGATTCACTTACATATCATTAAAGTGAATGAAAATATTCAATCATTACAACATAATTTCATCCGACAGCATTTCCTACTTGCCTTGAAATGTGATGTTAAAAGTTCACTTTGCAGGTTTCGTTCTTCTACTCATAATGCATGCTTTTCCACTCGTAAACCTCTTCGTCTAGCAGACATGAGTTCGATGCCCGAAGGTTGGGAATTGCGCGCTTGCACAAGATTGGTTCCTGGTTCATTCAGGTTAACAATGATTTATTTTAAAATAAACATGATATCATTATATGTATTATATATCAACAAGATAGATGTCGGATGTACAGCACATATACATATTTTTATATAATAATGTTTATATAATATTGCAATACCACACACTCCACAGAAGTGTGCCAAAAATTCACTTATTTTTATTATAGTATAATTTCTATGTCACTTAATTAATTCATTACACAGGAGGTAAGCACTGCAATCAACATGAAATATATTGGATGGGGATATCATTTTTCTCTTTCATTGAATACAATTTGTTTTTAATAAACTCACACCAATGTGCAATGACATGTTTTTTGGCAGCCTTTGTAAAATCTATATGAACTTGAATTAAGTTTATCGAAATAATTTGTTGATCTTCAAAAAATGTTCAATGAGAAAGTTTTGGAATGTGCTTGAAAAATGAATAGAAAAAAGTATTTCTATCATCAATATTTGCTATGTCTAGTCTATTTCTATTAAATTAATCCTATGAGGGAATTCTTATAAATGGCATAGATGAAGATTTAATACTGATCAGGTTCAACTTACAAATAAACTGATTGTTTAATATTAAAATGCATGAAATTAAATAAAATTGAGCACAAATTGAGAATAAAAATAGTGAATAATGAAATGTTTTTTCAAGCATAAGATTCAATTTGTCCATAAAGCTCTGATAAAAGAATTTTCCTAAAAACTTTCGTTTCAGAAAGAGTTAGAACAATATCTTATAATTACAAAAATCGTATTTACAGGTATCCACTACTATATCATATTTGTTTAGTTTAATCTACAATATTTACAATTGACAGAAATTACTCTGTATATCTTTCTTCACTCATTCACACTGTACCTTACACAATGATTTGGTTAACAATGCCATAATTGAAAGTGCTTCTTACATTGTGATGTCGTGTGTAATTCTACTCTACCGACAGGGGTTTTCCGAAACTAATTTTGAAATCTGAAGTCAGAACAATTAATATACTATCAAGAAAATATATTAAAATGTTTCAGAATCAACATTTAAATATCACAATTCATTTACTGAATTCGTTCCATTCTCTAATTGAATGAGCACTTCAACTTCTACCATTTGATCAAAATTTCGATACTCACAACAGGTTTTGGTAATTGCAATCATAGCTTTACCTCCAGTTTTTAAATAAGTTTCACCCCGTTTATTCACACGTAACTGTCTTTATCTATGGTAACATGTGATTGAAAATATGCAACACAATAACTTATCTTTGGGATTGTTTTTTATCTATGGAATGTACTCTATGTAATGGGAATGTAATGACCTACGTGTTGAAAAATCTAAATGATATAAACGTACAAGTACATATAGCAAACAAATATTTGAGGATCCGAAGGGAAGCTTTGTCAACAATACATATATCTTCAGTCTTCATGACAACCTCACACACACGCAATTTTACATCATTCAAAATATTATTAATATATTTCTGGACGTTCATTTTGAAATATATTTTTTGATAATTATTTCTTCTCACAATGGAGATCGAAAATACTGTCATTTTCTTCCAATCCTTCTCCCTCATCCAATTGGCTCATAGTGTTGATTCGCGTTACTTTATTATTACACGAACATTTCACTTCATATAATCCACCGGTAAAATTAATTCATAATATTTTGTTCTATTTTTCACAAATGTTTCTGTGCTTTACTAGCAAAATAAACTAAAACAATTGTGTCTATACGGATGGCCTAGCTTAACCTTTGTTGCGACAAGTGTGGCAGCACTGATACTGATACCTGTGTACCCGACACATGTTCATTGCCTTAACGTTCTGGCAATACTTGGACTGATCTTTGCATTCCAGCACTGGAAACAAACCACGAACATCAGGACAGTGAATATAGATTGTCGTTTTTCAGATCAGTAGAGTAGTGGCAATGTTAACATGCCAAGACAAAATGCAATGTTAATAAGGACATAATATACCATCATGCTTTTAAATCATCCAATTCCTACAACATTCGTTTATATATTTTCCATTGCTTCCAACAATGATACCATGCTTCTATTCATAGTTTACACAGTTAGGTTTTGAGGTTCGCTCATGCTCCATACAAGGTTACAGTTATGCTTGCAATACAAATAATCAGTCAACAGCAATGGTTTCTAACAAAATTACAAATAATAGTATTTATCATGGATTCAAGAATATCTTTCCATGAATGATAATTATGAATCGTGTTTCATTACACATCTGCAAAATATCGTAAAATCTGTGATATATAAATTTGCTAGTTTATACCATAGATATATATCTATGGTTACACCAAGTAAGTAAATGATCGAGAACAAATGATCGAGAATTATTGAGGCACGTGTGCCATACATGTACAATTAAAATTCAGTTAGTTAATTGAAGTTGAAATTGATTATATCCATAGACCACAGATCCGAATAAAAAAATACCAGATGATTTCACTACAATAATCTTCGGCATAGTCATGGTATTTCATCGAGCACATGCACATAATGGTGATTACCCTTCAAGCTGAATGGTAATACATTCTTATTATATGGTTAGTTTCTTGAACCATTATGGTGAAATAATCAATGTTAGAGAGCAATTTGTTAGCTGAATGTTAGAGAGCTCTTCCTGATCTTATTCCCGATCTCGGATTCGAATCACTCGTGCGGAAAATGTGCATATTAAAAGTACATACACCATATTTTCCTTCTGGTATACGTCGCCGACATGCACCAACGATGATATTAGTACGAGAGGCGGTCTACCAGGTGGTCTACCAACTTAATAATGTAAACACTTCGATGATTGTAGAGAACATCTCTGCAGCTCTAAACATTTAACGATTTCGAAAGATGTAGTTGAGTTTTTCTTCCTGAAAAATTATCGATTCTCAGAATACCAGAGCTATACAAATATAACGATGAAGTTAGTGTTTGTTATGTGGTGTTGGTGTTGGTTGTAACCCTCTAGTTTGTGGGTGCGAGAATAGCTTCATAGGAGCTGATTATAATTAATGATGTTAACGAAGAACAAGTGGAAACATTACGAAGACAATGGCTAATATTGAGTGCATCACTGCGGACGTACACTTGCGGTCTCATCAAATGGTTTAATCCTTTTTTCTATTGAAATAGAATCCACGAACATCAACTGCAAACATTCTCAGAGACTGTGCGTGGAGTGCGTATACACACTTTCTTCTAGTTTTAGTGCGTAAGTATGTATGTTTTCTCGAGAATGCATTTTCATGTACACTGATTGAACACTCCAAGTTGTAGCAACCGTATATCCTATTCAGTCACCATTGTTCTGGCTATAAATATACATGGATGTCTGTTTTTTTGAATTAGGGTTAAGTTGGGTAGTCAGATTATTTCAATCTTCAGTAACCGAAAGAAGTGTGTTTTTCTCGTATTACAGTTGAATGATCAGTGTTTTGTTCGGAATACTAATTTTGAACTTGAATGCTATCTTCGAAACAGAGCGTGCGTGGGCAGTATTATAATAATTGTAAGAGGCTGTCAGACACCCCGGTTAAGTAGAGGTAAGAATGGTTCGCATGCCGGTTCTTCACGACGGACGTCACCCCGACCGATCGGGTTGGACCGTTTTCCTATCGGTGCAGTTGAGTCCGAACGGCCGATAGGACAGGAAGTCGTGATTTTGCAATTATCTGACGACACGCTATACGCATGTCGCACTTCCGTTTTTTGCAACTAGATTTACTTCCTTGTAATTTCAGTGGCCGAACCATAAATGTTGAGTAAAATTTCTGACTGGTTCACGTGGATTACTGGGACGAAGAAAATGTGCGAACGTTCTACTACGAGTCGGCTAAACATGGAACAAACTACTGTCAAAGTTCTCTATAACTGTCGATAGTTATTTCCCGTTAAAAAGTCGGTTTGGATTATAACAGAAATTCGTTTCATTGATCACACAATGTGACGGCAGTCGAGAGAGGAAAATTGCCGTAGAAACCATAATTAGGGTAGGCCTATGTTATATATTATATCAATCGATAAGTTTTTATATTCCAACAATCAGTGCATCAATAAAGCGTCTACAGGATAGGGATATTACGTGACGGTTAGCGTGCGCAATTACTGTCTACACTCGAGGCGTTATAAGAGTATGACTGAAAATACCAACATGAAACAAAAATGGAGCAAAACAAAATTAAATATTTGATCGACACATTACATTCAAGCCATTTTAGCTTCTCCACTTTGGGTCCTTTGTGAGTTATCAAGAGAATGAATATGAAATGTACAATACACAAGCGAATATAATATTTCGAATGGTTTTCACTGTTTGCTTATTGGGAGAAGATTTTATTGTTCGATTGACTTGCCAATTGGTGATTTTGAACTGCTATTGTTATCACTGTTACCAATTACAATCGAAACCTCTAGAAAAACACAAATGTATCTTGGTTTAGTTTATTTATCGAATTGAGATGATTCGTATTTTCTAAATGACAAACAAATGGAAGACCATGAAGATTTAAGCTTGATGCTTACCAATGGGCTTGACAAAATCAAATATCTCCTACATAGTTGAAACTGTTTTCGTAATTGTGTGTTGATGAAAATTCCCCACAAAAACATCCTAGCTATCGGTGGGGGCGTTAAGCAAACAAAAATTGCTGAAAGATGAGCTTCCAAACACTGCCACTAGAGGCAGATAACTGGTATAGCGCCTCGAGTGTCGACTCATAGGGTGGATTGCAAGAACGAAGTTTAACCCCGGTCTACTTTAGACGCCGTCTAAGTACAAAATAGCATTGCCTCGTCAATGCTATTTTGTACTTAGACGGCGTCTAAGAAGACCGGGGTTTAAACTTCGTTCTTGCAATCCACCCATAGATAGCGTGATCATGTGACTTACTGTGCGAGCATGGGGGACCTTTGCACACCTTCATCACAGAAGGCCGTGGTTGGTCGCGACACGCGTTTCCGGCAGGCTTCTTCGTGCCGAACCAAACGCACTGCAGAATGCGGTATTTGATGCCTTGCGCCTCGCACAGGGCGGCGCACTGCACATGCGCACAAGCATGCATTTTTAGTATTCAAACTCGTAAATGACACTTTAAAAACATATTCATTCATGTGATTAATTGGACTGGAATAACCCCCAAATAACCTAGCTATTGGTAGAGTTGTTGATCAATCAAATAATAAATATCAGTGTTGAAGTGAGGTCTCTCTATGTGGCACAAAAATGACGCAATCATTAATGAAAAAAATTCTAGGATTTTTAGCAAAATAAATATTGTAAGCATGCGGAGTACAGCCTATAGAAATGTGTAAAACTCAATATAGTGTATGGAATAATTTCTCATGGAGGAATCTAACTTCTAGAAATCTATACTGTAATATAATTTACCTCTTTGCAATTCATGTTGAAAGCAGCAATAATATAGGCCTACGTAATAGTAGAACCGATTGTCAACATTTGTATTTAATATTATTCGCTCCAATATAAATATAGGGAGAGAGAGAATGTCATTTTATTGTGACGGCTGTCCGCAATAGCGGGATACCAAGATGGTACAGCGTAAAAATCAATACATTAGTACAATGGTTTTACAAAATTGATACAATTATACTGAAACTGCATGAATTCTGGAAAGTATATTGCACTTGTATTCCCTTCAGAATTATATTTTAAATTACAAACTCAGTTTCAGAGGATTTCCACATTGAAGCTGATTCATTTCAACATAAGGCCCACAAATCAATAAAGATAGATTTGCAGGGCCTATTAACTTGGTTTAAAATAACAAGACTTGGTTACAAATATTGGATTCGATGAGAAACTATCCCGTCGAATCCTAAAATATAACTGATGTCCATAATGCCCTGCTTAAGTACGACTTATTCATGAAATGTGCTGAAACACCAAAAAACGGCACCTCCACCAACACATTTTTGGTACAGTTCAACTTTTTGATTTCTTCACTCATACTGGGAAGTACAAGAGCTATACTTATATTAAGTTAGTGACTGAATATGGGGTTCATTGATGTTATTCATTGAAATTATTTTATTCGATGTTTATATACTAGGAAAACGCCTTATATGCGTTGTGAGATGAGCTTAGAAGTATGGAAATGTAGAATTAAGAATATTTGGTCGGCTCAATGTACATATACAGGCCATGGATCACTTCAAAGGTTTAAAAACCGCGGCTGTCTGTTGGTATATGGACCTTGGTTTCCAAACAATTAAACCAGTGCCTTCTTCATATCCATCACAGATTTTAAACGTTTTAATTTATTGGTGACACTTGTTGCTCACATTTAATAGTTTCTTAATTGCTTTTCTTAATTGCTTTCATTGATGTGTAAAAAAGTACATTAAAAATGAGTTTTCTTCGTTGTTTCACATCCGATTGTTCCATAAGTCGCTTAAAATGTGTATGATAGTTCTTCCCACACTCAGTATAAATTTGAGAGCTTTTGAAAAAAATAAAATTCCAAGTATTTCTCCCCTGGCCTATTCTTATGGGGAATTTCCATACTTTCCGATTTTTTTCCGTAAAATCCGTTTGACCGATTTTTCTGAAAAACAATCCCAACCTATTCTGGTATAACACCAATTTGTAAAAAAAGTTTCGAGTTGATTGAAACTTTTTCCTGACCTGTATGCCGCGTACAAAATTACACACAAAAAAAAAAAAAAAAAAAAAAAAACATAAAAACCAAGCCCAAATTTTTTCGGTATATGGAATGAAAATCTTCGCTACGCTCATCTAATGATTATTCACATTTAGTGACAAGTCGAACTCCACGAAGTGTTGAAACAATCAAGAGTGACACTCCTAAGTGGTCTCTTCAATCTATCCCTAGGCTCGAGTGTGAAAATATGTGTATCATGATTTCCATTTTGATAGTAATTCTAATAATAAGTGCATTTTAATTGGTGTATCAATACGTGATAACTTGATTGACCAATGGAATTTGAAGTGCATGAACAATCCAGTAGATTGTTCAGTGCTCTTCTTCAATCAAACTACACCATACCATTCATTCAGCCAAGTGCATGACAGCGATATAGTTAGAAGATGTTTGTAGATTATGGTCTGTACTTACATCTGACCACTCGCCAACTTTCCATGTGCCCTTGCACTTGTCGTTGTAGCACTCCTGGCGCTGCGGCGGCTTCTCGACCTCAGTGCACAGCTGGAGGTCGACGTCCGTGCCGTTACTCAGCTGGCAGCTTACTTCACGCCGCTGCATCGCTGCAATCATACGTCATCATTATACCACGTTCACACCATAAGATCACTAACTGCTGTTACACTAAAATAGGTTACCTAGGCTTCTTTGCTGCTATTATTGCTATTATTACTAATAACCTCAAGACCCTATTTTACCAAACGGTCATTGAATTAAGCTATATACTAAGAGTATCAACTTGTTATCGCCCTCGGTTACGTACCTCACTTCCGTACCTTTATTAATAGTTGGATAATTATTGCTAAACCATTGACTAAACTAAGGGTTGGTGAAAACGATTCTGATTTTATCTCCCGTGAAATTGGACCCAAGTTGATTTAAGAGAAGGTAATACAATACCAGTATTCCAAGTGAAACATCGGGACTCCTCACACGTAGACCAGGACGTCGGTACCCAGTGTGGACAGTCGTCGACGCCGCACTTCTGTATCGTCGGCGGCGTCGGCAGCCCGGCGTCCTCGCACAAGTTGTTGTCCACGTTCTGTGTCACGTTGTTCAGGCGCACCATGCAATGCGCAGCTCGCATCTGGACAACAGAGAAATGTTGGTAGTGAATTGAAGTCTTAAAGGACATCACAACCACGAAACTGGATTTCAGTGAATAATGACGATATTAATTTTCATAATTTGAGAGAACCCTATGAATTATCATCGCAATTTCAGAAATTATATATTATGAAATTAGAAATTATGGTCCTCCACAGACTATGAGCCATTTCGTAGGCATTACCGATTCTGTTGAGAAATATAAACAGTGTCTAGTGATGTGTTAGTGTCTAGTCTACGTCACGATTCAGAAAAAGACCGGATCCTAGAGGACGTATAAATAAATTTTAATTTCTGAAATTGAGTTAATGATTCCTTTTTTTCTCTTAAACTAGGTAAATAAAGATCTATGAATGATTTTCATACAATTAATCTTTATGCAATATCTTGCAGCAGCAGGTAATGCGCTGGAATTATACAAAAAATGTTTGTAGAAAATATTTCTAACAAGTTTCATCTAGAAAAAAATCACAATATTAAAATTGTCGAAGAATATGTTCAGCTCATGGAACTGAATAAAAGTTACACATACCTGGAAACCACTGCCACCACAATACTGAGAGCATTTAGACCAATCGGTTATCATCCAATCAAACTTCAGGTTTTCCGGTGTTCCTAAAACAAGACCTCATTTTCAATACCAACCAACATTATTACAATTACAAAGTACAATATTCATGAAGAGTTGTATATTATCTTTGTAATTTACTAAGGCTTACCTACAACGCTAGCATTATTTTTTACACACAATTAGAATCAAGTAACAATAATAACAGTCCAAGTAATACAAATACCAATTTCATTTATAGTAACCCAACTTTGAACAAATTAAACTATACCAGAAATTAGCAGCAACAACTAAAAAATAACAATGTTAAAATTCATGTATTGAAATGTGAATACATACTCTTCCAACTGAATTTGAATGAATCAACAATACGTTTAAACAGTGACTAAGGTTAAGGTACGTAGTGCCTGAAGACCATAAACCAGAATAAAATATACTGGGTTGTGTGATATGAACTTGTGTGTTGAATCTCACCTGACCCTTGACTACATTTACAACCATCCCTTCACAAGTACTCCCAAGCTCATGTCCACACGGCCGGGTATACTTTATTCCGATATACTACGCTCCTCAGCGTCCCCCAAGAAACAAGAGATCAACAATTACCTTTTCCGAGAACGACGATAGGACCATAACCGTCATCGTCACCCGAGTCGTCGTCGTCCTCGTCGTTTCCCACGCCGACCGAGCCGCCGAACCCGCCGACGCCGAACGAGTGATCGACGCCGCCGCTGCCGCCGCCACCGCCATCCGGGTGGTGGCCCTCATCCTCCATCGCCTGCGTGATCATCCGGTGGCCGCGGGAATTGCCGAACGTCTGAAACGGCCAAAGATTCTATGCTCCTTGTTATTGTGGATCTTATTCTTACAAATATAAACGATACATAGTAATATATAGCACTTTTTATAGACATAAACATTGATCATTGATGATTTTCATTCGATTTGATTTCAAAGACGATTTTGGATGATACCAAACAGACTTCTTGTGTCATTCACCATATAAAGAATAGTGCACACTAAAATTTCATTTATAATTTAATAGATACCTACATGATTCTACGTCCAACAATTGAATTTGGTTTTGTTTGGAGTTTGTAGTTCTTGGGGGGACGTTTTTAGTCCGTCTCTGATTTTATTGGTAAATGAAGGTAATATGTTCGACATTATACCACGGCAAACAGAATTGTTGGGGGCAAATGAGCTGCTGATGAAGTTGTGATTGGAGAATAAATGATATTTCACAGTGTAAGACAAGATTACTTCCGCTTCGATGTTTTGGAACAATCAAGATGCGCAGCATCTTCAGCCTCAATTGAGTGATAATAACTGTGTATTAGGATTGCGGTAATGATATCACTCGAAAGATAACTACTAGTCTACTACAGTATACCGAGAGAGCCTATTATTGATTAAACACAACTAGTTATAGCTCATGATGTTTCGTTTATTTTCTATTTCGTTTTACATTCCATCAATAATCAATGTTTATCAATTCATTACTTATAGCTACTATAGGCACTGAATAAGCCAAGTTTGAGATACAATTAATTCTAATAGAATATACTGAGTAATTTATTGGAAAGCCGAGTTACTACAGCTGTTTTAGCAGACTACTGTAAGTTTTACTTGGAAGCGTAATTAATAGCTACGGCTTTGGGGATGGCAATATAGTCATTTTTATCGTCAAATGAAATTACCAAGCTACTATTTCAATCGACACGAAATAAATTCAGAATCGAATCCATTCTACAATAATTTCCGAACTTTGAGTAGCAGATAACATAACTATAAGTTCGTTGATCTATCTCGACTCGTTTCTGAAAACGTTCGAAAGAGTTTATAATCTATCATGTTATTTCTAAAATATTATTAGATGCAAGGAAGTGCATTTATTCATACGCGCCGTACAATTGTGATGATGTGCATAATTACTATTACATTTTCGGAGCAAGTTGGAACCACCAATTACATGCATGACTTAACATATATGTATATGAAGGTATATATCAATTTTAAAATACAATTGATTGTTGCAACATCAAAGGTTTTTGTAGTACACAACAGATCTAGTAGTGCTGTAACATTTTCATGATAATAAGAAATGGAAGTAAATAACAAATATAGATTTGTATGAAATAGATACACAGAGAGTGAAGGATCTGGGTTCGAAACGAGATACTGTTGGAACTGTGCAGCATTCTATGAATAACGAATGTAATCAAATAAAAATTATTTACGCTCAATAATGATACGTACCTTGAGATCGTCACTCAACCATGCAACGATTTCTACAGTGCTTTAAGATTTTCGTCTTTGTTTGAAAAACCTTTTCTAATTGGAATCGAACTTGTATTTAGAAAATTAAGAAATGGAAAAATTACCAATTGATAATCATCACAAATCATCAATGAACAATTCATAAAAAAATGGGTATGTGAATTTCCACGATGTCATGGAGTCCCACACACACACACAAAACAGAAATCAATCTAAATGAAAACTGATGATTTCAGATCAAACGAACATCATGCATATTATTCTATTAAGAACTTTTTGATTTTCTTTTAATTTTAGTAAATTCCAAGTTCATCATGTGGGTCTACTCTACAAATAAGTGAGCGCTATTCTACAAAGCCAGTGCTAAGCAAGAAATTCTAAGCAAGAAATAAAAACAGAAGTGACAAAATGAAATATTCGATGAGTGCTGTAAAAGTGTGTCCTGTTACGTCATTCAACGGTGCGTGGGCAGGGGTCAGGGGGTGTTGGGGGTATCATTCAGACGCCGCCGGGCTCACCTGTAGATTCGCAAGTAGCTGCTGGAAGTGGGGCATGGGTCTTGAGCTGCCGGAAGTCGTAGTGGGGGGACCGCCGAACGGGTCGGACAATTGGGGGGGCGTAAGGGAGACGGGGCCCCCGTCGTAGTGAGGTCGGCTCGTGCCCGCGCCGGGTAGGCGTGAGGGGATAGGATATTCACCCTGTGACGAGATCAGAGCACAAAACACACAGGTGAAGATATGAAAAGAGGTAACACACACGATAGAGTAGAAAAGTCCGTCACACGTTATTTACATACATGGTGGAAAAGAAGTAATGTGCTTCTTAAACTTGTCCTCTCCCAGCTCTCAAGCAAACATGGTTCTGAACATTGCTATGGAATTATGTTTTGAATAATTGAGCCATGTACAACATCAGTGAATTCATTCCAAGTTCCAGAATCACTGCTGAGTTGGGAGAGAGGTCAATATCGGACCAGAAGGGATGTTAATTTTGAAAAAAATGTGGCACCTCCACCAACAAAAAAATTAGTATTTTCTATATATATATATATATACTTTGATATATGACATGATCATTTCAATTGATATTTTTTATGATACTAATTTATACCATCAATACGACAGGTGCCTCTCAATATGAATGTCAAAAGAGATAGACATTTGCGTAAAGGCCGGTCCACACGATGGTTTGCAATGGGCGAGATTACACCTTCCTCTCAATAGGCCGATTCAAAGGGCAATGATTTGCAGTCCACACGATAAAATATGAAACAGATTGCAATGCGGTGACAGTCGGGCGCTATTTTCAAACAGGCCAATCACAGCAGACCATAGCCTTAGCAGTGATCGATCCCAGCGCAGAAAACAAACCGAAGGCGGTGTGTTATTGTGAGATCACGTAGACGTAGCTGTCAAATTGAAAGTGAGGTTAATTTTTATAATTATTAGCTAGTTCCATGTAAAGATACACATTTTATAAATATGAAAATAAGAAAGTGCGGATTCATTCCCATTCCATTTATATTTGACTAGGCCCTAGACCGACCAGTATGGATGTTTCGGATTCCATAATATGGGATTGTCTCTATAATAATCTATTAAAGGAAGTTCTCTTTCGAGGGTCCACTGTACACTTTTCGGCGGCAAATCTCTTCCTGCTATTCGAAGTATTGCTGTGACGTCACAATAATCATGCATTTTCATTGGCTGCTGGGCCAATCTGAGCCGCAATCGGCCCTTTACAATGCTCGATTATAGAAGCAGTCTCTAAACGCAAGGATTGAATCTGAAACGTACGACATCGCAATGGGAGGCAGTCCACACACAAGGCTTGAATCGGCCGATTGAAAGGGAGGTGTAATCTCGCCCATTGCAAACCATCGTGTGGACCGGCCTTAATGCATGTTAGTTGATTTGAAACAAATACATTCACCAATTTACTTAAATTTTAGAAAATGTCAAAAGGTTTGATATTTATTGCTTTGGTCAAAACTATAACAAGATGGAGAAACACTTACTTCTTCACAAAGAAGAACATTACCCGTTACACCATAAAGCACATGCAAAGAAATGTGAGATTTGAATAATCAAACCAGCAGTTATGCCAATGAAGACCAGTTGCATTACTATAGAAAGTTAAAAATAATCCAAGAAATCAAATCCGAGTTTTAATCAATTAACAAAAATGAAATCACATCGTTCTCGGTTGTACAGGTAACCAATGGTTACTCATAAATCATAAAGTCGGATGTTGAAAACCAATTTTGAGAAGAGTTCTAGAAAATTCAACCAATATAAAAATGAAGAAATTAGATCAGCAAGTGAAGTGAAATGAAAGCAACACACACACAGTATGACAAACAACACAAACGTCAAAACCACCACACAGACACTAAGGATATTCTGCAGGTTGGTAGGACACGAGAGCCGCGAGTTGAAATGTTACATGAGATGAGTCAATTAAGTATGTAGTATATTTGTGTTCGTAGTGAAAGCTATTTGAAATGGATAAATATTATTGATTATTAGTTATGTTATTATAGCCTACATAAGCTGAATTAAAAAGCAGGAGATACTCAATTTGTTCGCAAATGTTAAAGATCATAAGAATTGAGTATGCATATCTCATAAGAATATGAAATACCATAGACTGACATTATAGTGTCAAAACAATTATTAAAGTATTGAACATAAGAAAACAAACAGTCATAATAATAATTCCAAAAAATGGAAAACTAAGCATTTTCAATTGATTACTATTCTGGTATGGCTAGATATTAATTGAAATACAACGGGAATTGACCAAACATTTTTGATAACGTGAATCCAACGGGAGCATGATATCATCTTCAATGAGAAAAAAAAGAACACCCGATTATAAAATAGGAGTGATTCAACTGTACAATTCAGATGTTATCCAAGACGTCGGGTATAAGTGAGTGTGTGTGTTTTTCTAAATGTTTGATTGGAGCTTGAAGATTGAGTAAATCTTCAACTTGGCATTCCGCGAAGAATATTCCAACCACGTGTTAGTTGTGTATCTGTTATCAAAAAGAGTCATTTCATATCCTTGACCTCTACAGCGACAATCACTTACAATAACGACCAAGGCTCAGCTAAATCCAAGGGACTAGGACTTTGATTCAGTGATGCAAACTGAAAGAGCTAAGTATCAAATACCTGGGTATCAATAACTCACACCAATATATTTATTCATTCTGTATCTACATTGCAGTTCACAAATAAATCCTATTGGGGCCTGCAGCGCTCAAATACATATTCTGGTAGTTCATGAAAAAAGTCAAGTCCAGGTTATAGTGTAAGTTGGCTATTGGTTATTTTCTGATGACCACTGATCACCGAGTTCAAAATCACCTAAAATGTATGATTAAGTGCCATCTAGATATTTCTTGCACTTCCCAATCACTGTTTGTAAAATGGGCTGAAAAATAATTTGAGTCATTTTGGTCTATGAGACTGTGACTTCGTTATTATTCTATTCACATAATATTGAGCTCTCCTGGTAAACATTATTCAATCGTGATCCATCATGACGAGGTATATAAGTTGAATGGTAACACTTCAGTAGTCGCTTGGAGCTAAAGCTATCGGCCTGGGACGTGATTCCGAGTGGTCGTCGCGGTAAGGACCCGGTAATGATTTGATTGGGGCAGATCCTTAGTACCTGTTCCTGATCGGCCACGTGGGTAACGCTCGGCCAGGCGTCCACCCGGTTGACAATTACCTCCTCGTCGTCGTGGTCGTGCTTGAGAGGTGGCGGCGGTGGACGCGTTGTCGGTCGGTTCCGCGCGTTCAACAGCTGTTTCTTGGGTTGGTTCGAGCCCTTGCCGGGACTCTCGTGGCTCATGTCGTCGCCGGGGAGGAGGAAGGGACGGCGACCGTCGTTTGAAGTTCCTGTAAGAAAGGTGTGTTGATTGTTAATGTGAGTTATTCAAGAGTGATTTAAGTGGAATACGGCGTCCCACAAATTTTCTTCTCCTATGGAGTGATGTATTTTTGCCATGTTTCTATATGAATCGGACATGAATGAATAGTAAAAAAACATCATAGAACATAATGAAGCGTAATAAGTATACTCAGTAATATGAAAAAGTATCAGTTTAAAACAGTTATATAGAAATAGTATAGAAATGATACTAACTATCTTATAACTATAGCGTATTATATCAATTGGTTTCCACCACTCATGAATGGAAAAAATCAATCTCATAATTTAAGTTTATTATTGATACATTTGTGTTTTCGTCTCTGAGAGTTGTCAACTCACCATAAGTGCTGTCAATGTTTGAGTGGTCCAGCATCGTCTGATCAGGGAACGCTGGAGCGTTCTGTTGCCTGTCAGCTCCATGGATTTCCTCCGAACTGATCGTCCCGAACTCTCCGGGCCGAGGCTTCACTGACAGCTCGAGACGTGCCAGAGATTTACCAGCTAAACAGAAGATTATTCATGACATCAGAACAACAATTCATTGTGGATGATACATCAACTTAGTAGACTTTTGATTTCGAAAAAAAATCTAGAAACACACGTTTGATTAGTTATACATTAGGTTTGTTGGGTATGTTTTGGATTTAAACGATCTGCGTATCATTCAATAGACTTTTGGTCAGCCATGTTTATTCAACTTCCGTTATACGCCCTCTAGGCTACACTATCTGTACTTCCTATGCTTACCCTTCTCGGCACATAATAGCACAATTGGTAACAGTCTCAATAACTATGTGCTTGTTAGATTTTTCGTATCGAATGGGTTTGAATTTCTTCTGTGGTATCATTGTTACAAAGGTTGCATTGAGAACAGATGATTGTTGGAATAATCACAAGGAAAGTTCTCATTTTTGGATTGAGATGAGTCTTTCAATTGGTGATTGATTTTTATGAAGAATGGAATGATGGAAAATAAGCACACATAATTATGTAAGATCAGAAGCAAGATGGCATTGGATCTTCATTGTGTGGCAATTACGGCAGAGAACGTTTGAAAGAACTGATGTGTTTCGAGTAAATTTTCAATTCAATTGAATCTGATTGCATTTATTTCTATGCAAGCACAGGAATGATAACATTTAATTGCGTCATTTTCTGTTCATGTTCATATGCTCAGATTTGAGTATCCAATGCAATGCAATCCAAATAGTTGATACGAACGATCATCTCCTACAGGGTGGAAGTGCATTAGTACCGCATTTAAAAAAGTTTTGAACCGGTACAAACCGGTTTCTTATCAGTTAATATTACACGTCTCCAGCTCAGATAGTATTACCGTCAACCTCAGAAGTCTATTCTCAATGGTTAGTTCTTAATTTCCTTGGAGACTGTGATTGATTCGTTACGTTTGAAATGAGAAACAAGGAGAAGATTGTCACGTATAAAAAAAGTGGGATAATATTGGTATTAATTTTACATTCTTACCGATGCATGTGTAAATTCCACTATCTCTTTGCGTAACGTCTTGAATCCGTAGAGCACCTTTTTTCGAAATTCTGTACTTCTTCGAGTTGACTATATAATTTTGGTCCTTAGCCCATTGAATTTTAGTTCTGAAAATGAAAGAAATTCGGTTTGTTAACATATTCAATACACTTCCGAAGATAATGTTCGAGAAAAACCTTCGTGAATTCGAGAAATTGATGGAAGTGCCGGGTACGATATAGCAGGTTTCAGAACAACATGGCACTTCCACCAAAAACTTGAGGGAGGGGCCTGAATGAGATAGCGATTAGCGAAATATGAAGTTAAAATGTGAAATGTGAAGTATATTGGTGGAAGTGCCGGGTAAGATATGACAGGTTTTAGAAAAAAAATGGAAAATGGCCCTTCCACCAAAAACTTAAGGGGCCTGAAAGAGATAGCGATTAGCGAAATGTGAAGTCAGATACACAGTGACATGTTTTTTAGTCCTGATTAGTCATGTGAACCAGTCCCAATGGTACCGTAAAAATTCTGACTTAACATGGAGTGAATTCTTACTGGGACTGGAGAAACCGTGCAACCGTATCACTATGAATGAGGCGTCATGCACCAATTTACATTAAATGGAATTCAATTTTCAGTCCTGATGAGCAAGTTTGTCTTATGAGCAGGAGTAACAATTGTTTTAAAGTTAGTCTACCTGTTAAACCTTTTCACCGGACACTTGATCTTGATCTGAGTGCCAAAGAATACGACTGCTTGACCACCGATCTTGAGTGACACTTTCTTCTTCCCTGGATTCTGTTGAACGAACGTCTGATTGTGGGCCACAATGAAGGGTCGGTCGGACTCGAGCACGCATGACTTGGTGTTGCAGGGCTTCTTGTCCTGAGGTTTTACCGACGGGCACTTAGAGGCTGGCCGATGCATCACGTGGTTCTGAGCCATCACCTGTTGGCAATCGACTTGCCGCGTCTTCAGACCACCCCCACATGATTTGGAGCACTGTTGACAAGAATAAATGCTATTACTTTCATCTCAGACTCGTTTCTCGACATTGATAACGTGTGAAAGGAAAGTTATATGTAACATACGTTTCCAACACTAAGTAAGTTAGAAAAAAAATATTTAAAAAAAATCGGTATATCATTATAAGGGATGAATTTGTTATCGTTGTCGTATAAGACGCTTGGAGGCTGAAACTAAGTAAAAACTCTAGACCCTGCCACGAGCCTGTAAAAATCTCACATTTTAAATTCATATTTTTCTTGAAAAACTAGATGATGGTTTAATTAAATTGCTGTACTGTAGACCTACTTTTCTTAGTATATTCACTTTTTTTTTAAATTCAAGATACCTGTATATACATTAAAATCTACCTCACACAAAAGTTCATGTCTATTTGATCTTATATGCAAATTAAAATACATCTCACATAGTTTGTATTGCACATATGGGAGGTAGAAATGTAAAACTGAAGTACATATCGAAGGCAGTGATTGTTCCGTGTAATAACGGATCTGGCAAGAAGGATCCCACCGAAGCTCTGATCTTTCAAATCATTGCATCATTACCCTTATTTCATCTTGGTTTTTACCGGCTTTTTCAGCGCAGTGGTTAACGAACTCGCTTCATGTGATCCGGGAGGCGAGGGGAATTTCGAACCCATTTCGATCCCCGCCGTCGACCATCTTTACAGGCGTTTTTCATGGTTTCCCTCTGTAGTCTAGGCTAATGCCGGGATGGTTTATAAGTGGGCCATGACAGCTTCCTTCTTACTATCCTTTCCATCACCCAAGAACCGTCATCTCATCATCCCATCATCTCATTAATCATTTATCCGACGCCATTAGATCTGCGCTATCATAACAGTGCGTCTTTAAATCCAATATAAGTATAAGTAAGTATCTTCGTTCATTTACTACGCAGTGATGATGACGTGTTCGCAATATCTTGTGATCCTGACCTACCTTGGTCCATTCCGAAGGGTGCCAACGTATCGGGCAGTCCAGCACGTTACAGTATTGTCGATCCGGCGGGGGTGGCTGGGGACACATGTTGTTCGGCACGATCACAGTGTTGCCGCCGCCACGCGTCACTTCGTGGATACAGTTCACTTCGCGGGTCTGGATGCCAATCCCACACGACTTCGTGCACGGCTGGAAGTCGGAGTAATTCCAGCGAGGAGGACATGGGTGATCATTACATGTCTGTATCAAACCTGGAGAAAAAGAAAATGTCTTGTTTATAAGATTAGTATTAATCTATTTGAAAATCGAATATTTCAATACTCATGGTAAAGTTCACAACAATATTCATTTTTCGTTAACAATAGCTTCAACAATGAAATGAAGGGGCACTCTGATTTCAAGTGAGACATCTTGACGTCGGTGAATGATGAATGAGATGGTGGGAAGATGAAGAGATGAAGTGCTTTTTGATTGGCACGGTATTCATTTCTACGACACAGAGAAACTACGAAAATTATCGGTCAGGAAATGGTGTAAATCGGTCAGGAAATGGTCCATGGTGTAAATCAAGCCAATTCTCCTGAATGACTATTCAGTAGGCCAGCGATAGATCTGTCTTTCTCAGTGATATTAGATAGAGAACATAGATGAAATAATAAATATTAATTGTAAGTAACTGGAAACGTTAATGAAAATATATACCATAACTGGAATAGGAGTATGGTCGGGATAATGCTATTCTCGAAGTAATGAACTGTCTTTCTAAAGGTCTTCAACATGAAGCAAACATGTTTTTGCTGATAACTGTCTTCTTCAGGAATGCATTCAAGCAAATATAATAATTAGTTGGTATAGTATATGGAGCTCTCACACGCCATCTATAGCGTCAAAGATTGCACGATGGATTTCAAGTGGTCAACTATTTGATCGCCTGCGCGCAACTTTGGATATAATATTTTCATCTAGAAGGCCCAAAAGTGTATCGAGTCTGAAGACAGCTCTCTTTGGAGAGGTCTGTAAGATTTGTTTATTTCCATTGAGCACTGGTTTGATGGCGTTATATGCTCCAGTAGTCGCACGCGTCGCCGCAAGTTTCTTATTCATCTTTTGTCGCTAAAAGTTTCACATATTCTTATCATTAATATCTTTGACTCCAAGTTCTCACCTTCTGGTCTGTCTTGAGCTTTGCACAAGAACGGACTAACCGTCTTCTCGTCATTGTCTCTGATGCACTGGATGATGATCTCCTGTACGCCTCCCAGGCACGACGCGCTGCAATGCGTGAATCCTTGTTTACGCCACGAATACGTCTTGGCTTTACCACCGCTCGGGGATCCCGGGATCACCTTGATTGGCGTTCCTTTGTTCTCAGACTCGCTGGGATTACCTGGAGCGATGCGCGGGAATTCAGGATCACCGTAAGGCAGATAAGTTCCCGAGTCGGAGACTGAATCGGCTTCGAATCTGGGGAAATGGAAAATGAATTATTATTATATCAATCACAGATAGAATATGATTATATAATTATTATGATAATGATATAACAATTGCACTTGCATTCAAAAGAGACGAAGATTTTCTACCAAAGAAAAAATAGTGTGAAAATTTCTGTATTTGTAGAGAAACACGCTGCAGCTTCGAACATCGCTTTTCTGAATTCAATAAAACTTGAGACAAAAACTATCAACATTTCTATGTTCGAGTGTTCAAACCTAATTGGTGAGCATCAGTTGTTTGTGCTGAAATCTCTAATTTGGAGAATGGACTATAAAATGAACTATGAGTGTTCAATGTGGAAAACTATCCATGTCAGGTATACCCAATAAGCAAGCCATGAGAGCAATGAAGTTTTTTCACAATGTAGCATCAACGATTAATTGAAAATATTTCATTAGATTGTACATTTCACGTTTGTGTGCATATTGAGTCTTTCAATTCATTCATCACAACGTTGAGAAGCCAATAAACATATGAGCAATGTGTTTTGAACAAACTTGTATTGGTTTGATGTAGGCCCTACTTGTACGTCAGATCAAAACTACGTGTGAAAATCAGCTTGGTATGTTCAAATGAAAAAAGATGAAACATTTTCACTCATAATCAAACACTTCATTTTGTACACTTATGCTTGCATCCATGAAAGAGAATGAAGAAGAGAAAGTATCCATGAGAGGTTGTCTACTGATCAGATGATTGTCAATTGCAGAGAAACTCACATCAGTCATGAACATAAATAAACCCTCATGGAATATAAAGTTGTATCTCTAATTGTAGATCTCGTCTGGAAAAATCATTGACATAGAAAGTACCACATCTGAACAAACACAACGGTGAAATGTGTGTTTGTTATGTTGGTAGACGACCTTTCAACTTCGTAGATACAAGCAAAGACTATGTACTCGCTTCGCCAAGACGGAAGACTGAAGTAGTTCATTGGTGAACATAATAGTCTAGTCTCTATCCTCTAGACAACGTGATCAACTGAATTGGACTGAAACGGAATGCATTGAATATAATATAATGTGAAACCGTATGAATTGGATAAATACATATAAAGAAAGTATATACGATATCAAAAGGAAGTAGATTACAGATGGGGACAAGATTATTCCCTGATTGACTTTCAAATTGATGTATGATATTTGATAATATTGTTACTCAAAGCTTCTATGAACGTATAGAGTGTGTATATTTGCAACTTCTGTTTGGATTCGTTGATGATTGACTTATAGGAATATCAATTCTTCAAGAAAAGTGGTTAGTATATATGATCAAAACTCCAAATCAAAGTGGAAGAGACACATTATTATCATGAAATTCCGTTTGAGACAGAATCAAATTTTCGAATTTTGAACTTGAATATCTCAAAAATTAGAATAGGGAGAACAATGAATTTCTCAACATCATGACGTAGAATACGAATATCCACAACTACATAAAAATTTGTTGATTTACAAACTGAGGCTAAGAGAGGACCTTCCTTGAATTCCTTCAGTTTTCCATCTTGGCAACGAGAAGTAGGCCTATCTATAGTGTCTGATGCAAGTACAATACCTGTTGTAAGAGCACGGTGGTTCAATACATCTCTTCGTCTCCGGAGGTTTCGGTCCTGAACACTGTTCATCTTTCAGCCTTGCAACTGTTCTCGAGAATTCCAAGAAGATCTTGCAATGCACTTCTCGCCGCATCACGCCTTCCCCGCAGGACACGTTACAAGGACTCCATTCACTGGCGACAAAACTGAGACAAAAACAAAAACGTCTTTCATTATGCATCTCCAGATATCACTCAGATTAATTTCTGTTAGGAATATTTGTAAAGATATGGGTAATGTATTCGAAGTATTTCAGAATATTAATGACGATTGCTTTCAAACAAAGCAGGGTTTCATCATGAATTGCATTTTACATCAATTCAAAATGAATTGAATTCGTGGAAGTCCTTATAACAAGTATACATGACCCATCAGAAAATATTGTTGACGTCCATAAGACATACATCCTGAACTATTTCAATAACTAGTCCAAGATGTGTCAAGAATAGTTTCAATATAAGAATGAGTTAGTAAATTAAAATATCGCATCAAGCTACAAGACACTTACTAGATCTATGATGTAGTTGCATGATTTGCGTTTAGGGATGATTTTGATGAATCTCCATTTATTCAAAGTTATCAATGAGAGATATTCAACGATTTCACCATAGGTATTGTGTTGTATTTTTCGTACGGGAAGAAAGTAGAATTTCAGACCATTTCTCGGTGGAGGTGCAAAATTACGGTGACATTTACGGATGTGTTAATTTTTGTGTATATTCGAGAAAAGAGAAATTGTGATATTTCATTCAATATTGTTATGGTGGAGGGACCGAGTAATTAAATATATATATATATATATATATATATATATATATATATATATATATATATACCGTATATATATATATATATATATATATATATATATATATATATATATATATATTATATATATAAGCCAACTTTGGAAATGTGGACATATGATGAAATCACAACGTACAGAACAATAAATATACATATCAATAGAATATTATATTATGTTAGAAAACTGAATAAAACTGCATTTTGATTCATCGTGACAATATGAAAAAATCCTTAATCATCGAAAAAAACTGTTCGAATTCTGAACATCGATCAAGAGAGTCAAGAAAGTAATCTAGAAGAATGCTGTGTTTTCTCATGCATGTAGCGAGTTGCGCATTCAACCTGGAGATCAGCGCAAGAGACCGTCTCCTATCGTGCTGGAAAAACTGGTATGCAATTAAAAATGCCATAAATAATGGTGGCAATTGGATCGTGCCACGGTCACCATTTTCATTCCAATTGCTGTTGACAAAACTTTACATTTCTTATAACAAACATAAAAAAGAATGCTCAATTCTAGTCACAACAGTTTCAAAGAGTGTGTATTCTTAGTAATCCTTACTCTTGAAACCATCTCGGCTCACAACTGAGTACTAACTGCTTCAAACTTCCAATAGAGTTCGTTAAATCCACTTCACAATTCATCAAGTATGTTTTTAAAGTCATCCTGAAGAAATTATTCTAATATTAACTTTGGTTCGAAGAAATTGACTAAATCGTCTCAAGCACACCGTGTCGTGATCTCAACAGAATGGGTTAAAGTTGAATTTTTCGGAATAACTCGAGACAATCAATGAAAGTATGATAGTTGTTGAAACATGGTGATCATTTTTCAAGTTAATAAGTACAATAACGACGAGTAGGACCAGGATTAAAACAGCGATACAACTGTTGTGAATTGACCCTTACACATTTAACCATCTCAGAATGTCATATCATTTTTCAATATGTAAACCATCTTCAGCAGTACAATTATACTGAAGATGAAGACGATTTTGTATGTTATTTTTTAACATTGGAGAATTGTTAGAGAGTCATAGTTTCCCAATCAATGCTGAGAATTACAAGATAAGATAGTTCATACGGGAAAAACAAATAAAAAATCTCACCGCCCTTTAAGAATAACCAATTATAACTATGATATCAATAGCTGTTCGACATGCTAACTATTCGGCACTGAGTGTACGGCCATCAATATACGGTGCAGTGTGCAATGTAGTGAATATGCAATTGTTGCAAATGCAGTTAGTACAGCTATCGGTCCAGCTGACATGAGATGAATTAGTTATGTGAGTCGATAAATGCAATTATCACCTAGAGACTGTACGACAATGGAGACTGTAACATCGTCATCATATAACATGTCAATAATACTGAAGCTTCACTTATACAGGCCTATTATGTACCAATAGGCACAGTCTTATCCAGTTGATTTCATCATTTAAGAAATGTTCAGAGATAATATTGTAAATTTAACACAATTAGTACAATAAAATTCCGATTGCGCAATTCCTTTCCATTAGATGCGAGTGTCGAAGACTTTATATCGGTCTTTGTTCCTATATTTTGTTCCATTATGTTTTACGCAGCATACGGGTCAGAAAAAGTAACCAATGTAACCAAAGTAACCAAAGTAACCAAAGTAACCTAAACGAGCTGAGATTGTTTTTGAGCAGAATCGGTTTGACAGTTTTTTTCAGAAAAAATTGGAAATTTGGAATATCGTCTGGCAACCAAAGTAACCAAAGTAAACCATGGATCACTTCAGAGGTTTAAAAACCGCGGCTGTCTGTTGGTATATGGACCTTGGTTTCCCAACAATGGTACCAGTGCCTTCTTGATATTCATCACATATCTTGATCGTTCTAATTTATTGGTGACACTTGTTGCTCACATTTAATAGTTCCTTAATTGCTTTCTTAATTGGTTTTATTGATATGTAAATATTAAAATTGATATTAAAAATATTATTGATATTAAAAATGCGTTTTCTTCGTTATTTCACATACGATTGTTCCACAAATCGCTTAAAATATGTATAATAGTTCTTTCCACATTCATTATAAATTTGGGAGCTTTTGGAAAATTTTGGTTTTCCAAGTATTTCTCCCCCGGCCTATTCTCATGGGGAATTTCCATACTTTCCAAACGTTTTCCGGAAAACCTGTTTGACCGATTTTTCTGAAAAACAATCCCAACCTATTCTGGTATAACACTAATTTGGAAAAAAGTTTCGAGTTGATTGAAACTTTTTCCTGACCTGTATGCCGCGTACAGAAAAAAAAAAAATAAAATTGTAAACAAAAATCATAAAAACCAAGCCCAAAATTTTTCGGTATATGGAATGAAAATCTTTGCTACACTCATCTAATAATTTGAAAATTGAATTGCACGTGACGTTGGGAGTCATTCTGTGTTAATATCTCGCTCATCTCACAAGGTATAGGTCGCGTTTTCTTAGCCGTCAAACCATATAAATGGTATCAAAACTTTAAAAAATCAAACGTTCAATTCATTATACAGTTTTCATTCATTATTATTTTTTATGATTATCAGAATCTTGTGCACGTGATTACTATTCTGTAACAGAGAGTGTCAGGACAAAAGGAAGTTATGTCATGCGGAAGCATAGCGGTGTATAAAATGCGAAACGAATAATAAAGCGAATCATTTTGATGTGTAAGATAAAGTATACCCTGTATGAAATATTGACCATCTTCATTTTAGAGGGTAAGTGCAGACATATCTCACGAAATTAAACATTGTGTTAATCATTCAGTCAGAAAAAAGTGAGAATTTCAGCAAAGAGGAATAGTAAAATATGTTCATTAAGAAGTACACAATAAATATATTTCAGGAGCATATTGCATTGCTTCTTAGTGCTGTAGATTGAGTATGTGTATGTGAAGACTGTAAGGGTTGCCAGACGATTTTCGATTCTTCGACATAGTTCGACACGATCGATTCTACGTGATAATCTATTGTGTTTTTTTACAATCGATTGAATAGATATAATTGATATACTCATAAAATCAATATTCCATTTGATTATATAATTGGAATGCATGTACGTATCTCTATATTTCATGGATCGATCGATAAGATTCACTATAATCGATAAAATCGATATATCGTGTAATCGAAATATCGATCTATATTTAAACTATATTCTTCTATATCTATATTGGATATCTAGGCCTATTGGATATCCAATCTGAACCACTAAGATACGATAAAATTGTATGGCGAGACATATCGCGATTGATCAGCACTCGCGATAATTTAGTATAGCTTCACAAAATTAACACGAATGCTTACAACTTACTTGTACTGACTCTTTTCTCACTTTTCTAACTTACTACATTTAAGTTGTTCATACTTCGAATTGAAATGAAGAACGATTAGATATAGCATCGATATATATGACTATAAATGAATTTGAGTTCAGTAACATCACGACCAATATTGATCGAAATACATGTAGAATCAAAATTATCAATCGATATATATTCGAATGAATAACTGCGATATTGTGAGTTATAAGTCTATATAGGAGCACGATTCAGTATATTCCTCCAGCATTTAGTACTGGGGTGGTGATTTTATTCTGATTATTCTAGGTATTTATATTTATTTCGAGGTTATTGTCAGTTACTTCTTATTTCGGTTATTTAAATCATTTTATTCAATAGATATCGCTCATTATTTCATTTAATATGGAATTTATCGGAATTAAATATTCTAATTCGATATCGCATTGAGATACTATAAGATATCAAATCGATCTAAAATATTGCAATCGAACGGCAACCCCAGTAGAGAGTGAAACAGTATTATCATTGGTTCGAGAGTATAAACCAACGAATGCAGGTTGTCTGAGTTTTTGTTGTATTATACTGTACCTCAAATACAACCAGCCACAGGCAAAGAACATTTCGACGTGGCTGTAAGAAACACAAGCAAGAGATTGCCTTTATTCGAGGAAAAAGGCAATTGTGCAAGACAGAGGAAATTTGTTCTAGGCCTAGAAGAGACACACGACAATTAAGCACATTTAATACACAGAGCACACGAAAGCTATTAGGAAATCTAAACACTTATTACTAGACTATGAGATATGATAGTACAAACTTATAATCAGAAGATAGTGAATTAAGTAATGAGCAAATCATCTTGTTATTACCCTTGATCACTTAATTTATTTTCATAAATCAACAAATGATCATCTAATCATACTTGATTATCAGTTTGTACGACCAGCCTCAACTGACTAACACATATCTACAAAATAAAAGTGAAGAAAAATACCTATTAATAAGGAGTGAGTGAAATGAAACGATGAAAATAATCAATTATGTTATAATATGTCGAACGAAAAATGAGAATAATTCCAAATTGTTATAGATTGAGTGTGAACAATATTTTAGAAATGATTCACGAAGATGTTGGTTATGCGTGTTCAAAATTAACAATCAGCAACCCCAATTTTCAGAATTGCATCTGCTAGGTATATGTGAGAACAGATTTAGTGAGTTGTTGTTGTTGTTGCCTCACGCAACGCAAGTAATTCCTGAATAAACCCAACGTGAACCAACCTAATCCAACATTGAACCAATTTGATCGAACCTAAATCCAATTGTTGCACGTAATAATAGTGTCAACAGTGCTGACGGTAGAGTCGCGCTTCATATAGAAATAAGTAATGGAGAATAATTATTGTAGAATTACGTGGAAGAGTAAATGAAATTCATTGGACGTAGTAAATATTACATTCAACAATTCAAATTTATCAGCACCATATACCGCAACTCATCCAGAGATAAGCAAGACCATTCGATTCTAGATGTTTAGTTTTAAATCTTATCTAGATGAATGAAATTACTTCGTGAAATGCAGTCATAAAACAAAGTTTACTCAACATCAACAAAAAACAGAATACCGTAATGACTGTTCAAGAAGATGAGTATAATTTCCAACATTCTCATCCATTTCATCTGAACTAACTCTTTTGAAAGTTGAAACGCTGACAAAATATTCCAGATGAAAATAAACAATAAAGACCGCGCGGACAATTTGAGATCCAACCATTGCTAAGTGGTAAAGTGAAAATCTAATTCAATTTAAAATACCCAGACTATGAAATGTTTAATACGCGTTGTCGGGGATGTGAAATGTTCTAAATGACTTTATTACATCTATACCGTGAAACGACGTGGGCTGAAAATTCACATGGGAACGCGATGTTACTAGGTAAAAAAACAAACCATCATGGGTTAGTATAGCTAACGTAATGCGTGGAGATTCATGTATTATTCACATGCAATTACGGGTTGTACAAGAGGCCTGTGTAGGTATACTTTACCCGGATATGACCTTTAGGGAATCACTGTTGATTTAATACGGCGAAAATGCGACGAATAAATGAAAATGCTCGCTAATCCGTTGAAGAAGAGTTGATGATTATGGTATACATGTATACAAGATAGATAAAGGTGATCTACCAACTGAATTAATGTGAAAACTGTTGTGCTGTACAGAAAAAAGTTGCAGTTTTGAACATTTTAAGCTTTTTGTGTTCATAATTGTGAATCTCCTCAAGGAAAGTCATTGACTCCTGAAAACCGCAGCTATACACATCCCCCAGTGATATTTGTGTTAGTCATGTTTGTAGACAACTTCTAGCTCTCATTGATACAAGTATACAAGTATTAGGTATGTATAGAAGTAACGTAGAAGCTCAATGTAAGTGTTCTATAGGATTTCTATTGATGACTCTGAAAAATTACAATAGTAGACTATAGTAATAATCAGAAAACGTGAATTATATCATTATATGTATACTTTTATCACATAGTAATTTTTATGCAATTTGTTCAAAGATAACCAACTTTTATACCATGATTTCATATTATGAAGACTCTCCTCAGTTATGTTACCAGTGGAAGATAAATGAATAAAATAAAAATATTTAGTATAATGTAACATTTACCATAAAACTATTCTGAAGTAATAATCCTTAATGCGACAAAGGAAACATATACTACTTCATTCCACTCTGAAATGGGAGGAATTTAAAGAGGGTTGTGAAAGATTCAACAATAATATAAACATATCTGACCTACCATCTTCTCTACTGTTCCCAACTCTTCTCTATAGCTCTAATAACAATAATTGCCACAGTAAATGTTTCGGATGTCATTTATGCTAGTTGCAAGATACAGATCCAGTACAGTGTACCACAATAAGGAAAAAAAACGATGTTAAAGTAATGTGAAGTTTAATTTAAATAATTCAAACTTTTGTCCATACTCACGTTGACTCAGACGGCACAACGGGATTTCCGACCAGTCTTTCCGCCGTGGCACTGTGATGAGCGGTAAATGACGACAACGGAGGATATGGTTGTACCAACGGCTGTGTGTGCTCGTCAATGCGTATGACCTCCGATTCTTCGTCGTCGCCGCTACGGTGGCCGAAGAAACTGAGACGGTGCACCGGACAAGTAATGCCTGTTTGGCACAATTGCGTCGCAGCGGGTCGGGTCATGTCGTCGCATTGCTCGTTGGGGGCGTCTTGGGCGTCGCGACACTCGATGTTACGTACTTGGACGCCTTCTCCACACGATACCGAGCACTAGAAAGAAAAAAATTGCTTATTTTAGTTACGATGATATGTTGATATTATTACAGACGCTAGCGCACTGAGCTGTCACGCAGGCGACCGGGCCACGATTTCAACCATGATCGATGATACTGACAGAGGTATTTCGTCTGTCGTTACAGCGAAATCTTAGATGGGTCAATTGAGAGTGGGCCACGACCATTTTCTTTCCTGTGATAAAATAGCCAGCTAACTCATCTATCTTCTCATCATATCCTCGATTATTCACTGATACCAATACGTCTTGAATAATTATCCATTATCAATCAATATAGTGAGTTCTTTAGCCCAAATAACCAACTTGATAAGATCGTTCAATATATTGGTTGGAGGTAACCAATTCAACTTTTTGGATAAGCGAAGTGGAGATGAAATGTTGCCATATAGTCGGAAAAACGAAAACAGTTTTTTCTGTTTCTTTGTTCGCGCTCCTTACGCTAAACGAGAGTACAAATTTGGTTTAAAATTGGCATACACATGACTGTGTCATCATCTAGCTCGGTTTGTAGTTTTGAGGCGCAACCGGTTGCAACACTTTTAATGAAAAACATGCCATGTTTTTATAAACCCTATAAGAACAACCAAGATGAAAGAATTTGGAGATGCTTCTCGTCCAATAAACTCGAATTTTCACAGAATTTGAATGAAATAAAGATACTCGTTATTTCGAATTTCAGATGAATCGGATCAACCGTTCAGGCGTCCCCAGTATCCATAGTCTATTGAGGTGTGTCAATTATCCATTAGGTAAAAACCTCCCGTCAGGGATATTTCACAGATATAAATGATTATTCAACTTGAACAATGCAAGATACAAAATTGACGACTAAACCATGAGATGCAGAGTTGAAAATTCAATATACTCGATTGCCATGATTATAGACCTATTAGGCAAGAAAGATCATTTGAATGTAACAGTATGATAATCTCTCGATATTTTTGCCATCGAATTATACTTCACCACATACCGTTATGTACAGGTAACACGTAATCTAATGTGGATTATCATGGATCGTCAGTATTTTGGAAGAAACTTCTCTGAATGGTATGAAGCAGTTTCACTACAAGATGTACATTCACTGTGATCGTTGAAACACTGAAATTGTTATGTTGTGGGTAGATCCCCATACAGAATCATATTGAGAAAATCAACATGTCTAACCAATTCAATCGCAAAACGCTTCAAATGAGCAATAAAGGAATCCGAATACCAGCGATATATTTTTTTAAAACACAAGATCCAAGTTTTCCATGTCATTCCATATAAATATGCCTAAATAACTCATCCAACAAAGCATTTGTTGCGTTTTCTTAGTAGTGAAAAATGCTTTAGTTGGAGACATTACGAGTGACGTAAAATGAAAACATTTCTGCTCATCGCAGGAGAATTTGAACACGTTTTCAAGTGAAAACGTACTCATAACGAATAGAGACAAACGAACCAATATGCAATATTTCAATAAATGTAACTCATATAATATTTTCAACCTATTTACGATATAATTTAGAACCATCCATATTGCAATTGCTTCTCTATCTACTGTGTTATCACGGTTCATTGGTGTATATAAAGAGTGAAATAAGCATCGGTAAATAAAAACATCAGATATATAAAAACTATAAAAACATCATTACATTAGCACTGTATGATATAAGAAACTCAATGTCTATACTCAGACAAAATCTCATTGCGAACGTTGAAACGTATCCACTGGTTGCAGTACCAGAGCCTGATATTATAATATGCATTATTAAACTGAGAGGAGCTTTGCATGAAGACAAGAGTAGCAATTCAAATCCTCTATCCAATGAGTCGTTTTTCTCCACAATATTACATGAATATACCAACCAACACGCAAGAAGAAGAACAACAAGAGAGGAATAAATGCGAGTGAAACATAGAAAGTCAACTGCGGTAGAAAACAAAGATTGGTATGTGGATGAATAAAACAAACGTGTTGTTCAGAAATGAGAACACAATTTTCTCCACAAACAAAACAAACGAAAAAAAAAACACAGAACAAAAGTATTACTATACCAAAGTTATACTTAGCTCAACAGTCAAAGGGAGCGCTAGCTACACGTATTCAACCGGCAACGTGTCAATAAAACGAGTGAAAAGTGAAAATGTGTATGTTGTTGGATGGAAAAAAAGGAAAATTGAAAACGTAATCAAGACACTTTCACGATTTTCCTTTGAATCCATTTTCAAACGCACAAACGTGCCATACAAATGGAATACTTCCTTCCTGAAGGAAAAGCGATCGAGGTGTAGGTGTCGGGGTGAAGGGTGTCGGTAAAAGAACTTTAAGGTGTTTGGGTAGACGTGTTGGGTGTAAGGGGGGGGGGGGGGGGTAGGAGAGGCTGAGAAGGAGGTGTTGAAAATAATATAGAGATCAAGTCGATTTTCCATTAAAAAATTGACAATTCTGTGATAGGCCTAGTTTACTGAAAGAATTGTTGAGGATCCGAGATCAGGATCATGACGATGTAATTCGCCATATTTAAGAGTTGGTCACTACTAACGAGTTTAATGAAAATGCTTCCGAGATGACATTGGCAATGTTTCAATAGTCTAATTCGCAAGTCTGAGATTCAAATTTCAAGAAGCTCAGAATTTCAATAGTGAGAAGTAGGCAATTAAGAATTAAGATTTAATTGCTTAAATCTTGAAATCAATATAGTAAACAATCTTGAATTTGTTGTTCTCAACATTATTCTAAGATTTCTAACCTTAGATCGTGTATAATCTATTCCGTGTATCTAGCCTGGTCTCAGTGGAAACCTACTGATATGTCCAAAAATTGGTGGCAATCCTTTTTTGTATATAGTGAAGAACATACGCCAGATGAGAATAAAAATCCTTGTTTGAATGATTCCTTTGGGCAAATCAGAATTGTGAAATCGAATTATCAAAATGGCGATTTTTCCGAGATGATTCCATCTATTTCCAGGTTGATAATGATTTTTTTAGATTCAATAACCATAACTGAAAGTCACGATACTCGGATTATAATATTTTAAAAAAATAGCTGCTGGTGGATCGAGTCAAACAATAATGATGGAAATAAAAACTACATATAGAGTAAATAACTGTGTATTGAATGAATAAAAAAGTCTCATGAAGAATAAAAAGTTGTAGTCGAGCTATTTTATTGATCAATGCACAGAAATATCATCGATAGACAAAGGCTAATGATGAGTGAATACCGTATGACCGACCAATTTAATATCCCTGAAATCGGACGTTATTAAATCAAGAGTAAACCAAGTGGTGTTCGTGTATGAAAGGAAAAAAAAATCTCGTGCCTTGCTCGAAATATTGCCTGGATCACGTGCTTATTGCCAAATAAAATGGCAACATCATTGCAAGTTTCAGGAAGCTTAAATGAAATATTTGTCCAAGCACAGAGAAAATAAACCTAATATTTGCAATGTTCTTTCACTTCTTTGAAAGAACAACGAAGATAAGATTGTAGTATTAAAATCTCCGATAAACGTGACACCCAAGACCTGGCTCATTGTTGATCAAAGACGAGGGAAGCTAATGTATCGATATCGAATAAAGCGTCGTGACGCTGAGCGTCGGTTGATTTGACGGACGCCTGGAGCAGATGTTGTTGACGGCAAACATGTTTGAGTTGCTTTGATCGGGAAATACGAAAAGGGGTTAAACACGTTTCCTACCAATCGTAGTGCATGTATACACACAAACACAGCACATAGACACACGGAAATAACACAATATCTTTTACAATTTCACCTTTCAATAACGTTCCTTGTCTACTTCTTTGAACATTGTTGGATGAGTCATCGAAATTAATTTCAACCCTGCTGATTACCCCTCAATGATGCTCAATGATCCTGCTGATGGTGGATGATCAAGGAATAGGCTTTGTAGTTTCATGTTCGAGATATTTAATTACTCTTGCTACACTCACTGTAGGGATCTACCATAACTTGTATTTTTTGGTATGTGAATGAATATGAATGACAATCTATATTCTATTCCCTTCTCACGAATAAGTAAAATAAAGTTCATATTTCGGAGAAAACTCAAGTATTGAAATACAAAAAAAACGAGATGAAAAATATGAGTGAAATACAATGATTTTTAGTCTACAATTATTAGATCGTAGATAGCTGCAATGAATCGGTGCACTTTTTCAATTGTTCATAAATTACAAATCTGAATGGATGTATGGGTTCCAACAGCTAGATTCTGACGGACAGCGAATCACTTGGTAGCAATGAAATCAATTTCAACCCTGAGATGTTAAGGGGTATATAGAAATCCATGCCTTATGCGGGACTCGAACTAGACTTCAGATTTTCAAGCAGTGTCTCAAATGACTAAACGGGCGGGAAAAGGACAGGAAGCAAATAAAAACGGGAGAAAACGAAATGTTCATAAGAAGTATATTAATGGAATATAGCATAAATGAAAATGTATTTACAGTCAACTACGATAATATATTGATGTATTAATCAAATATGATTTTTTTCCATTGAAAAAATAAGATACTCCATAACATATAACTTGGTCCCTTAGATAACAACTATTTTACGACATTATACATTCCCTTCAACATCTCCGGTTATGACGTTATTCAACTGACTGACATATTATTATTATGATCCAATCTTAAAATCTCTCAACATTAATGGAGTTTGAGTTTATCTGTTTGAGAGTTTTGACTTACCCCGGACCAGCCCCCCATTGTCCACGACGGACACTCCATCTGATTGCAGAGCTCTTGGTAGCGGGGTTTATGTCCGTGGCAGAGCTGCTCCGGGACCTGAAACACAACATCACAAAACACTTGAATGTGATGTTCATGTCGCAACTTCTAGAGAACTGGGTACAATCAGAAATCTTAATAAGTTTTGTTTAATTTAATTTAATTTCAAGTAAAATGATTCAATTGAATACACGAATGAAATTGTTGTGGATTAAAATTCTATTCATTAGTGGAGCAAACGTTGGTTATGCACAAATAATTATAGTTCAATTATAAGTTTGTATAGATGTGTTCACGATAGTGGGTCGTACACAAACATAATACAAATCAATAATACTATTGTTAGTGTGGTAGTTTGATTCACATGATTATTCTGGAAGAGGTTCACTATTAAATACACAACTGCGTCTTTCAAAATTACAATATTTCCGAAGCTGAACTGAGTTTCTACACAATTACCGACTGTTTTTATCACTCTAATGGATATGTTATATCATCATTCAGTAGGTTCGACGACCTTCTTTTATGGACATAACTTACAAGTATAGACCCTCTAATCCTTGTGTAGGATGTATCAATTCATGTAGATCTCTATTTGGTATAGATAAAAGAGGGAAAGAAGGGATGAGGGACGTGAGCTTTCAACTATTCATTCTAATGTTTTCATACAATTCCAAAGAGTTGTAATCAACACATAACTTATAATAGAGCAAACTCAAGCACATGACAAATTTCAGGTTTTTATCAAAAAATATCCCCCTTCCTCCTACCAAACACCACTATTGGCTTGGTGTATGCTTTAGAGTTTATACCGTTCATTTGAAGTAAACTAGATTTGTGGATCTTAGCACAAACGGTTTAGTGGTCCCAAACCCATCGTTTGCTCAACTTCAGTCTGTGGGGATTAAATTAGGTGGATTGAAAGAAGGTGTGTTAGAAAGAAGTAGGAGAAGAAAAGTGAAGAAGAAATCTGGCATTAGGTTTGGAAGCAGAGTCAGCAATATTGAACCTGTCAAGGAATTCGTTCAGGCAATAAATCTTAATCCCATTCAGTAAGGTTTTCTGTGAATAAAACATGGCTATTGTCTTTTAATATATACGAGACTTCAACCAATTTCAATTATTCGTGTAATTTATACGCCCACTGGTAAAATTCAGACCTAATAAACGCGAAGGTAGGAATAGTTGGAAACTGGGCCTCCAAACATGCAATCAGTATCCAAAGGAAACAATACCGTATCGGATGGTGAGTCTCTCTCAAATATCTCTCTATATATACACACACACACACACACACACTTACACACACATATATATATATATATATATATATATATATATATATATATATATATATATATATATATATATATATATATATATATACTATATATATATATATATATATATATATATATATATATATATATATATATATATATATATATATATATATATATATATATATGTGGTTTCTCATGGATGAGATGGAACTTCAGTTCTTTGGAATATAATTTTGTTGAAAAAGTCAGCGAAAAGATGCTAGATATAGATAAAATGTAACAAAATCAATGAAAATCACTCAGGGTTATAAGTTTGAACAAACTAGCCTAATAGTCGTTGATTGAGATATTCTCTGTGGAGACAAGTAGCATAAACTAAAATGTTCTCGAAAGTTGTAACAGTAACAAGTCTCATGTCGAGTTGAAGAAATATAGTTTTCAAAGTGCTCGACTGGATAATAGCGAATTCAGAACTACGAAATCGTTTATACGTTGATGAAACAAATACTTTCGGTCATCAGACTGATTATGTGAGTAATGACAGTGTAGCTGGTGTACGTCGTCTACGAAACAATATAAAATATTAACTTATTCTGTTATTTTTATATAACTCAGACTTTGTAGTTCGTTACATTGAAGTAACTGAAATGACTTCAACTTGAACTATAATGGTCGAGTTATTCTTGTTGCCATCCACTTAGATATTATTTGAATATGTTCAAAAGAAAATTCGTTCACTCATACAATTTTTCCATCATGTGACCTGTAACCATGCACAATATTGATTATAAATTGAGTAAAATTAAGCGATTTAGTTTAGACCCGGCACTTCCACCAAAATGATTTTTCCCAATGTTACTCAATTCTCAAGTGAATGTTGACTATATTTTCATACTGTTTCCACGGAGAATATCTCAGTCAAATTCATTCTTCTCTGCTTCATGAAATGGTCACCGAAACAAATTACAATTTTGCATGTCATTGTAATTCATCTTATCAATATGAATGAAAATAAACACTTTGTTTTCTATACAGAAAAGCTCCAATGCCAACCTCATCCAGTATTTATATTATAATCTACTCATTTCTAATTTGATGGAACGGCATCTGTTGTACTGGCTATTGTCAATTATTCATTAAACGCCACAACTGTGTGCGGTTAAGACTTCGCGTCATAATACGCAACGCGGCAAACGGAGCAACTCTTACGCGGCGACAGGCTGGAGCCACTAGGGATGCTAGAGTAGGGGGTGGGGGATGATTTGGCATCTAGCCAACACTTTCTCTCCCACGCTCCTCTCTCCCAGATCATCGCTATCTTGATAACATACTAGATTTACTGCATTGGTGTACTTGATATATATCTTTCGCTGCATGCAGTGTAGAACATGTTAAATGGGTGGATGTTCGTTTTATTTTCATATTTTTTTGAAATATATATATAATTATGAATACTATGAATATTTGGAATCCCCATTAGAATTATCAGAGTTGTAGATGAATGAGTTCAATCGAAGTCTGGAGAGCATTATACAACGTGGTTGAAAGATATTTCAAATTGTTGACTTTTTAAAAATATACGATAATAATTTCGATCATTTCACATTCATCAGTTCGTATGATTTTGAATCATTAGATTAACACGATCAAGTAATTGAATACATACACAGATTGACGAAGAAATCTTTGATAAGTATTGACCTAGACTGAAGAAAGTTTGTTCGATTTGGACATTTAGTTCCTGAATCATCCAGAACAAATCCCAGTATGGTGTAGAACGTATTCATATTACCTGCAACTAATTGTACAAATTCCATACTGCTTAACGGAGGTAGCATAGTGTATGACTAAATGGCGAGATATTTTGCTCGAGCTGAGAAGCCGTTACACGACAGAGTACGTTAGTTACGTAACATTTGCTATGTTTCAGAGTTAATTAGCAGAACGAGTCAAATTCTAGAACAATTAACTTTTCTCAAACTATTCAAAATTGTATGTCATATAGTATCGTGGATAACGTACAACATAATTTTCACTGGATGCCATCGGAATGATTGTTTTATTTCGAGTTATTATTATTCAGATTTTTCGAATTTTCAGATTATTATTGTAAAGAACACCAGGTATAATTTGGATACTCCCCTATTTGTAATATTTTTGGGGATTTATGAAACACCCTATATCTACTCATAATTATCAGGTGAACATTATAACTGCATACTAATACATTATACTGTGTTTATCTGGGGGAGTAATATCATTATGGGCATAATAGTTTTACTCTCAACATTTTTATTAACTTGTGAAGTGAGTAATAACATTATAGGGGGAGTAAACTTATTTCATGATGGTTTTACTGGGGGAGTAGTTCTATTATATAATGCTTTTACTGGGGAGTCAACTTTTCGGGGAGTAAAAACATTCTGTTACACCGGTATACTTAACCAACATCGAAATTTCATAAAAAATAATCATTTACGCCAAGTATGACTTAATCCTTGGTCAACTGAGGGTAATTAATAATAATGTATTACAAATACATTTGAATGAATTTTACAGCTATGTAAACTTTTGATGAACTCACATGAACAGGACGAATGTACTGAAAATATGTTTGAAAATGTCAAAAAGCATTCAATAAATTGTTGTTTGAGACGTTCAGGGTGATCAGATCGTATTTGGGTGGCATTATTAGTGAGTTACCAGTTGTGGGGAGGATTCCAATAATCTGAGTGCACGCCAAATAATCACCCCACTAATTGTCAAAATACTGCACGTGTTCAATTTTTTCAATGTTATTTGAGAGATCGACGAAAATAATTATCATGAGTTAATAATTTATTTAAATTTCAGAATGTATCAAAGAAGTCACGTTTTTGATGCTAATTAGAGAGAAATTGAATCAAGAGGTGAATAAAAGTCCGAGTTGAATGTCGTACATATAGCAGTTATTTTGATGCCATCACTGACTCGTTTTGAGATAATACATCAAACTCTCACCTTCTTTAAGATCAAAGAGATTCAAGAAGGTTAATTTTAATCCACCCCATGAGCTGAATACCATCAATACCTTTGCATAAAACATAATACCAAGTCTCGCATTGAGTAGAAAACCACCCTACTTCCTCATACAATTTCTAAAAAAGGAAGTGCGTTGGGGTTGAGGAAGAGGGAAGGTACTTTGACCTCAGCTAAGTGGACATACAAAGGAGAAAACACGTGGTTTCTATTAGAGAGACTGATCTATTGGCTAAAGAAGGTGGTGGGGGTTGGGGTTGGAGGGTTTGAGAGGGGGGTTTCAGAAGAGGAATAGCTCTTATTCAAATGGGTTCGGATAACCACACAAAGCTGGAGTTACTTTAATTAATTACTGTCGACAATATATGAAAGCCCACGTGAAGGATAAAGTAGAGATCTGTAACCTAGTAGACACACGTATTTAATCCTGAAGATGTACAAAGCTATACATTTTATACTTTTCACAGGTTAACAGTTCATTTTCAAGATCTGATTGTTGATTCAAATTTGATTGATTTCAGTTCAATGATCTGAGTTTGGTTCAATATTAGTTTGAATTCAAGTTTAATTGATCGAATATAGTTGATTTAAATTTGAATTGAATCTGAATTGAGCAGTGAAAAAATTCGTGTGACTAATCTTTTAATTGAACAAAGTGAAGACTTTCATTCATTCGATGAATGTACCATCTCAAAATTCCGTACAACGTCTATTATTATTATCGATGGTGCACTCAAATATAGTTGCGTTCACTTAAAAAATGTTGTATTGTTAATTGAATGATAGTTGTATTCGAAGAAGAATTACGTGTATACCAAAATAACAATCATAAATATCTTCCCAATATTTGTACAGATGTGGTATCGCGGAGAGTATCGTGAGTTTTCAGGTTGAGATTTCAGAAGAGAAACGCAACTGCATCTTTCGAAAGCTTAAAATTCTCGAATTGATCAGAGATTATTTAATATTTCACCGATGGTTTCACAATTATTTTATTGGTAGACGACTTTCTTCTCTCGTGGATAGGACAAATATTAACAAATGACAAATATAATATATCGAATTGAAATTTATATGTTCAAAGAACCCTTTTATAATTAATATCTCTGGGAAATTTCTCGAAATATACAGTTACAATTCAACTGCACTATTTAGAATATAATTTCTAAATTAAGTTTTCAATTAATTCATTCGCGTAGTTTTTGAGTAAAATATCTCTCTGCAATTCTCTTACTCATAAGCTCATTGTACGACGCTCTCCTACAATAAGAATAAAATTTCATACGGAAAAGAAAACATTACAAATCCTCACACTACTACACAAGTCGACTAGTGTACAATTCGGCGATGTGGTTCATTAGTCAAGCGTGTATATGTATATCGTAACCTTGTTACCGCTCGCAAGTAAATGCGACCTCTCCTCCAACCTACTTGAGAAAACCTCCTATTACTCTTAGCCGAAGCCTCCGTTGTGCATGTCGGAGCCCATTAAGATGACGCAACATTAATCTTATGTTCCATTACACGGCCAAGCTAGTCACTACATATACACCTTGAGCCAACACCACCCAGCCAACAATCACGCGGAGAAATCCACCGTCTTTTGTACGCCACCAACACAGCTTTAATCACTCATCCAACACTTTAATGCTTGTTTTTTCGATGTTATGTACAAAAATGATGGTAGTTGAGGATATGCTCTTGTGTCCACGAAAGAAGAAGCTCGTCTATCGAATAAATAATTGTAAAACTACGGTGATTATACGTAATCTCGCTGCAACTTTGAATATTTAACGCTCTTGAAAGATGCAGTTTCGTGTCTTATCGCGAACTTCGTCCTTAAAGATCATAATAACATATGCAAATACATGTATTTGTACATATACAAATTCAATGGTGATACTTGAGTTCGTTACGTTGATACTTGACCTTTTTTTCGTGTATGCTCGTACAGTTTGGGTTAACTGAATGTGGCATTGGAGATAAAAATAATGTTTGTATATTAATTGAAGTATGCATTGAATTTTTTTTTCAGAATAAAAGTGGAAAATACCAATTTTCTGCTTCTCAGTGCGATAATCTTTCTATCCGTTAGTCTGGAAAATCGTTTGGATAACAATCTCATAGTGAACTAATAATAACTAATAACTAATGAGAACTGAATACAAAGAACTAATAACTAATTCAAATTATAAAAAACTAGAAATAAGAAACGATAGGAATAGGAACTATTAAGAAATAATGAATCCCTATACGCACAATGAATAGCTCCACAGGTCCATGATACATAATATGAATCAAAATCGAAAAAACGTCAAGATTATTCAATAGGCCTATAATTTATATTTTGCCTATAAATGTATACGATATATCTCGCTTATTTTAAGACGCATATTCTGCGTTTGCCTTTGCCTAGCCATTGAATTCACTCTTCCTATGAAGTTGAAATTCGAGATCATTTTCGAAAAGTATATCAATCAAGTTTTTGCCAATTTTATAGAAAAATATTATGTTGATTATTGTTACTATTTCAGAAGGGTGTGAATATATCTTCATGTTCAATCACCAGAAAAGCTTCACTGATAATTATTTCGATTGGTTGATGTGGTAGTGATAGTCGTAGCGCACAAGTATGCAATCAAGGTATAGCGATTGAGAAGCTCAGTTTAGATGATCCTGAAAGTTGACTATCGCTGATTTTCTAATATCACCATAGTCATCGAGCCAATGATCACAAAATCTTATGATGCTTCACAGTTCATCTAGGTATTTGTTGCGCTTTCCAATAGTCCTAACATTGAATTTGACTGAAATGAAATTGTTACAGAATGTGTGGGTTCTTACCTTCGATCTGGTTCCATTACCATCCTCTGCACAATACACCTCTCTCGCCCTTGTGCCGCTATTGCACGTAGCCGTACACTGAGACCATTCATCCGTCACCCATCTGAAACGGTAATATTGACGTTATTGTTCGCTTAACGACCTCACCAACCTCTAAGCTATTTGGGAAGACCATCGGACAAATTAAGAATTGAAAAATTAGAATTCGTCCTATAGTAGAATATGCGAGAGCCGTGTGAAGTACCTATGAAGTGGATCAAGCAACGATAGTGGAGGCGGTACAGAGAAAACCAGGCCGAAGAGTGAAAAATGGAGGAGTATATGTGAGAAATAATATGGGAAGAAGTCTTGTAGGGGTTGAACCAAAAGGACCCTATAAACAGTTTGCTTGAACAGCGAATAATAATTTAACAAAGAAGTAATGACAGTGAAAGAACGTCTACAAAACATCCATGCCTCATGCGTGATTCCAACCCACGCCAGACTTGACTCCATTTTTTGAAGCGGTTGAATGAGTCACGGGGAAAAGATGATTGCTACTTATTTCAATAATTTGGCCAGGTCATTTTCCGAAAATGATGGTCACCATGATTACTGAAGTTCTGATCACTCAAACTTAGTCACTAAAACTTGTGGTCGAGTAATCTGCACACTGATTCGTCATTCAGGTTCGATTCCCGCCATGGTCGACCATCCTGACAGAGGTTTTCCGTGGCGTGGCTTCCTGTCGTTAAGGTTGATACCGGGGTGGTTATTCAGCAACAGTCCATGTACGACTATTCTCCAATCACATTTTGGATGTATCCAGAACACCTGATAAAATATAACCTCTCATCTCATCATCCCATCTCATCTCATCCATAATTCAGCAATACCAATATATCTTAGTCATCAGTTCAGTGCGTCGTTAAACCCAATATTGAATTGAAGATACAAACTTGATGATTCACAGCCATGTATGCATGTATTACGCTCTCCAATAAACATCAAGATTAGAACTTTTCTTCTTTGCATCTCGCTTGTCATTGGTTGATTACGTTTCCCTAATTTTCCGCTACCACGTTAACTACACACCTACACTGCATGCATACACATTCACAACCAGTAAATTGATTTACAACTCGTGTTCTCTACGTTGCCAACACAGTTCTCCCAATGTCAAGTGGGCGGGTGGAAGTATATAGTCCAGGCGCACGCTTCTATTTTCTAGGTCAGCTAATAATATAACTCAATCGCCACCCTCGCTCACGCCCGCATACATTCCACCCCTGTGCAACACTGTCAACAACACTCTGGGAGTATGTTTGCTGGGCGGTAATACACCATATCCCAATCCTTCCCCTCACCCATCATGTTCCAAGCCGATGATGAATTTATGATTGAATTATTGTCACCGTTATTAGACAATTAGATTTAAATCATAGATATTATATTATTACCGAACTTGTCATATGCATCTGGTGAAAATGAGATTATGCTGAATTTAAACTGACCCTAATTGGTCTTGCCACTTCACAACTTACGATGGGAATAGTGTAACTACATTTACGACAGTTAATGTATGCATTGAAAATAATTATAATACTATAATCCTAGTTTTTTCTGTTGTTCGTTAGTCCTTTAGGTTGATCAACTGATAAGTCGATCAGATAACACATAAAACCAGATGGAGATTGAAAGTTAACAGTCAATCAGTGTTTGACGAACAGTTAAAAAACCAGAGCCATAGATTAGGCTCTTGTTAGTATTGACTGATTATCGTTTTTCCGAACGACGCCAGCAAAAACTCAGTTGGGTTATTTGAGTGTGCGGATGAATGTAAGAATGTTGAACATCTTACGAAAACATGCTCCGAGTGTGTGAGGAATGAGAACAAGAAACTGGTTTGAATATTCTCTTGTATCGTGATAATACGTATATCCTGCACAGAAACAAATCCTTTCTCTGCGAACTCTGTAACTATATGTATATATATATATATATATATATATATATATATATATATATATATATATATATATATATATATATATATATATATATATATATATATATGCCACCGCAAGAAACAGATTTGTCAGTCGTCTTTTTTTGCTCGCCACCCGACGTGAGCTTATGTCCTGACTCCTGACAGGGGTTAGTTGAAAGATCTTTTCTCAACAAACCTCAGTTTCTTGAACTTATCGTTCGTTCTCTCTATCTCTTTCTTACACATCATTCACATTATTACAATTCTAATTGAAGGATGATCAGAAATCGAAGTTTACTTGGACGTGCGTCCGAGTCCTGCATTCATCCCGCTATACCTTTCCCCCAAAAAACAGCTGTTGGAGGGGTAACTGATGAAGCAATAATCATCCTATGTATGTGCTATGGGTAACTATGTAGCTGCATGCTTATAGCTGCGTGATATTTAGCTTATGAGTCTTATGAGTTTGCTTGAAGAAATTGAAAATTGATACATTTCAATGAAGTGTCATTTTTTTATGTATTCTGATCCAGAATAGGTCACTTACTCACAACATTTGGAATATTCTCGTCGCAGCTACATATTTTCCATTGAATTAAATTAAAACCAAGAATAGAATGGATTCATTGAATTATTTTACATAGTTTGAAAATTATTTTCCAGTGAAATAATTGTATACTGATTTTGATATGATTTCTCTTCTTCTGAATATACAGCTGATACGAAAAGTTAGAAGAACATGATTCAGAAATTGGGAAAATAGATTCTTGTAATCAAGTGAATAACTTTGTATTTGTACTCAGCTTTCAGATTGTCAAGTATAGCTACAAATTGAGCTCGGAGAGGGAGAGTCGATGCACATATTTCATTTCAGAACCCATTGTAATGATGAAGAATCGAGTTCAAAATGGACAAATACAATATTGATACAGTAATCATAGGAAACGTGATCATTAGAACTGAAAATCAAATGTATATGTATGAATTCAACAAACAAATCGAAAACAAAAGTTGGTAATTCTAGAAAAAAAGGAAGTAAACAATCAAAAAAAAGGACGTGGGAAATGACTACAACTGAAACAAAATGCACTACTCACTTCGCAGGACATCGATGTGAATTACACTCCACGACCTTCGACTCGGGCCTCTGCGACGCGTCGCACAACGGCTCGTCCACCTCCGCCCCCGTCACCCTGTTCCGGCACACCGGCCGCGACATCCTGTACCCACCCCCGCACGTGACCGAGCACAGGGACAACGCCGCCTCCTCCCAGTGGTACATCGGCTGTCCGCAAGAGCTGCCGTCCCCGCCGCACACCCCGCAGCCGTCCACCTTCTTGTGCGAGCCGATTCGCAGGTCGCAGCCAACGCGTTGGCATTTACCGTCGATGCACATGTCTAAGCTGCCAGGGCGACAACGAGTACCGTCCTGGACCTGAAAGCAGATACATTCAGGTCATTACTAGAGTCGTGAGAAGGAAACTAACTCGAAGGAAGTCGTATTCTACCACCTGTTCGCCTAACATGGCTCCATATTGGTGGCTTATTAGTTGATGTCCGACGACGGTTTTACAACGTAAATACATATAATTTGATTGAAATAAAAACCGCACTGAATACGGAAGTGGAGACGACATGAGTGAAAAAACAGAGAATTTGAGACATCTGGGTTCCAGGTTTCTTTCAAGTAGTAATCAGTCGCAAGAGACGATTGACAAGCTGTAAATAAATACAAGAGACTAGTCGGCAATAAATTGGATTAATTTAGTTTTCTTCTTATGACGAATTTTCGTTTACTTCGACCAACTTGATGGTCATACTCGATGTATAGTATACTAACACCAAAGCTCAACTATATACCATAAAACAACAGCAGGGATAGTGATTGCAAATTGAAGGCTGCAAGTATGACCTGTCAAAGCCGTCAAAGCTGCTATAAAGTAGTAAACTGAAGGAATGAAAAATAAAAACAGGCCATGTGACATTCAGTGCATTGCCATCAGAATTGCAGCTTTCGACGTTGCAGAACTACAGAATGGACTGTTGAATTCTCTACCTTTACTGATAGTTTTCAATCTATTTGACTCAGTCTGATGGATCAATCGTCAGCGCGCTAAACCGTCATTCAGGAGTTTACGGTTCGATTTTCATCATGGTTGACCATCCTGTCTCTTCAGGAGTTTACGGTTCGATTCTCATCATGGTTGACCATCCTGTCATAGAGACATATTCTGGTTTTCTTCAGTCGTTCTATTTGAATGGTTCATTGATATTATATCACGGCTATATTTTTCCTTTCATTGCAACATAAGACCATTCACTGGACAGATTAGCTCTGGGTTCATTTTCGACATATGATTCAATAATACTGGTTTATAACAGCTACTCAACTAGGTTGATAATGATAGTGGATCAAGTGGATTGTGGTTGGTGAGCCTCTGAAGTCATTCAGAAAACCAGGTTCATAATATCACTGGTAGTTCATTTTGGCATACATTATTTTGAAACTTCACGCATGTTTCAATTTTTCCGAGTTCAAGTGGAGAAATAATGAGCAGCGTCCTATGTCTTCAGAGCTAGGCGAGTCCAAACCTGGTTCATGTGTAATTCAGATGAACCACATGGGTTGACCGAGTTCTACCTATTTCAAAGAAGTGACTATATTCAATCATCAGTATCATTATACGTGAGACAAAATGGTTGCTAATTCCAGACATATAATAAAAATTATACTCATGTCTTAGAATCACTGATGAAAGACGAATATAATAGAAAACTCAAACATAAATGAAACATGTGACTGTACTGGAATAATATAGAGAATGAGTTTATAAGTTCTACAGATTTTAGAGTACAAATGGAACATTATATATAATGGGTACTCACTTCTATACAATATTACCTTCTGAAGCCAGAAGACATACAAAATAGATCCAATTTAATTATGTTCGATTTAATCAATATAGAGCCCAATTCTGTATCAAAACCTTCATTTTTCAGAATGGAATAATCTAGATTGAAACTTATCCAATGTTTGAAAATACGAAAACAATCATAATATCATATTCAAAGTGGGGAATGTTGTACAGCAAATTCAAGGACTTCGTCGTGAGATATCAGAGAAAATAGAGAAGTAAGACATCATTCCATTTGGTATGTTACCAAAGATTGTTCAAAATGGATGAAACAGAATTACGAAATCAAATAAACGAATCTGGTGCAATAATATTATTACTATAGATATCTCAAACAGAAAAATATCTGTACATATAGATAACATAATTTATGAGTCACTGTAATTTGGAAATGATATACAATATATTGCCAAAGCACAATATCTTCATCCTACCAATTTCTAATTCCAATAATACATTTGGTGGAGGAGCTGGTTTTTATCTACAATCTGTTACCTCCTCAGTGTGAGCGAATTTGTCTTTCTATAGTAATGGTCTTTTTATAGAATGTATACACTCAACTCATGCTGCAAACGTTGACCTATGTAAACTAAAAAATATCTGTGAGAGTCGACCAATAGAAAAACACAAATCAAATTCCGGGTTGTCATAGTGCGTCTGAGCGGCACTCGGACATTAGCGTGCCTGCTTTGAATTGCTTTGAACACACGGCCAAATTACCTAGCGGTGGAAACACCTGATCGTATGCTCTGAATCCAAGGTTCAAATCTTATCTCCGTTGATTATTTTCAATCGAATTGTCGGTAGATAAATGATAATCTAGATTTCTTGAAGAAACAACACCAAAGTTATCTGAAACATATTATTTTGCATAGTCCTACTTAACATCCGTCAATAACCGAGGAGACAAGAAGCTGAACTAGTAAACACGGAAAGAGAACCTCATCTACCGATTGAATGATTGTAAAAACGTCGGCAATTACACATAATATCACCACAAATGTAAGGATTGTGCAAACTTTTCGTTTTTATCGTAACTTTGATCTGGAAAATTATTATTCACTTGAAACACCAGAGCCATACAAATATAGCTAAATATTTGTATTTGTTTAATTCGCACACAGCCTTCTTCCTCTGTGAATGCGAGTATGGTTTTTATTGTGAAGTACAATGATTTATGTCTTTCTGTACATTTGTTCGTTATCCACGCATATAAATCAAATCTACATTCTTTGCACTCAGTATTCGAACCAATCAGGCAAAGTAAGCTACAACTAGAGCACTAGTAATTTGTGTAGTGGTACTTATATTATATGTTATGATAACGGCAACCGGTTGAGATTTATGTGCGGCAATTTCTAGTCCCTGCAACGTCGCGTATAGCCAAGTGCCACTATTGCGAAAATCTCATTCATTGATACAAGTTACTATAAAAACGCGTAAGAAATGTACTTTATTTCGCTATAAATTTGAACATTTAAGTTTTTAATTGAACAAAATGTTATGCGAAAAACTTTTCATAATCTCAGCGTAGACATGACAGTAGTACCGCTTGATCCAAGTATTTTAACGACTTATTTATAGCGTATATTTGAGTTTGTTGGATAAATTAAGTTTTAATTACTATTTTTACGAGCCTGCAATTTGAATTCATCAGGTTATTCGAAGTTGAGATAATAATACGTCGTTCTTATGGAAAGAATGTACTTCATGTACTGTTAGTCAGTTTTATGTATGACGAGAATTCCGAGACACCTTCCAGTGGAGGTGCCGGTCTATATTCCAAGCCAGAAATTCATCAAATACATGGTTATGGTATAGCGTAGGCCTATGTCAGCTCGAAAATTTCAATTAAGATGCACATAAATAATATTTAGTGCCGTTGATACAACCTAAGTTCAGAATATTCTTCTCGAACGAAAGTAAAATTGTCACTAAAGTGAATGCATAGTTTGTTCGAGTTTCAATATATATTATTATCAATGTGCACATTTCAATTTTGAAATTGTTTTGTGGTGGTGCCAGGTATGTCGAGCATTCAGCGTGGCCAAAGAGATTGACATCAGTGATTCTAGAAGAAGCAACAGCGCTGCTGTACGTCTTGTAAATTTAATTTTTCCGTTTTTGTGATAATACACTGGATGTCTTTACAGGGTTTTACAGTTCTCTGAACTACTTTTAGCAGTTTGCTTCCAACTTTTACAGGTTGCAGGTAGTTGCCACCAAAATGGCGGACTAAAATTCGCAGCTATTATCTCTCTTATGGAGTTGAAGGGCCTTGAACGTATCGCGATTGGCCAGTGAAATAGAAAAAGTAAAGGCCGGTTAATAAGCGAAGGTGTTCAATTTTATTTCAATTTAGTTCAATTTTATTTGATGTATATATCAGAATAGATTTACATCTCAATAATATTCATAATTTATTGTTCCTGTTCTCTTCTAGATTAATCTCAATGTGCACATGACAATTTTGAAACCATTTGGTGGAGGTGCCAGGTATGATGACATACCTGGCACCTCCACCAATTAATTTTTCATCTAGAGCATCTAGCAGGTGAATTAAGAACAGTAAAAGATGCTGAATGAATTTACGTATTGGTTGAGTTTTTCATCATTCAATTGGATGAGCGAAGCGAAGACTCAATTTTTCATTACACGAAAAAACGAACAGAGTTTCTTTGTTTGTTTTGTTCGCGCTCCACAGGTCGAACGAGAGAATTTCGTTACAATGAAGTGATGGTTACAGACAGCGCAGCTCTGGTGTCAAAGTTCATTGTTTTTTATTCAAAATAATTGAAACGGAGGAAAGGGGTAAGATCCTAATTGCATCCATCATCAATTATTGGGAAATTATTTAACATCAAGTTTCGATAATGTTATCAAGAAATTATATATACAGTTGAATGTCTCACCTTCGGTGCCAGCTTGACTACAATCGCCTCGTCGTCGACGACTTGCTTCAGTTCGCCCGTCGGATGTCCCCGACATGTCAGCGAACACGGCTGGCTCTCTCCGTAATGCGGCGTCCACTGCAGCCGGGCACCCTCATACGGCACATCGTTGTACGACGAACACTGGTGCTCACGAAACTCGGTCATGTCGGGACAAGGCTGGAAGGAAAAACAGACATGGACAATGGTTGAGATAGCCATTCGCTTCTGTGTATGTATGTTTTGTTTGTTTTAATTTGTTGTATGCGATCCATACTATACAGTTCAAATCGTTCATAAAAATGTTTATGTAATGGTGATCTATTTCAAAATGTTTCCGGGTATTGCTTAACTTATAACAGTGAAGTTTTTGATAGCGAACGGTCGACTGGATTTTGAGAAGTGGATCATTGAAAATTTGGATATACTCACATTACTATTATAGAGAAATAGAAAGGGTCTGAAAAACATGAAATTATAATGTTTTTGTGAGAGCAATGACGGATATGTCTGTTAAGTATTGTGAAATTCGGGTTGTGTAGATTTCAATTACAAAATAATATCTCGCTCATCTTACGCTATGTTTTACTTCTATAATACATGATATTTTTTGTATTTTTTCTCCACTGTAAAAAACATTAAGCGTTGTTGGGGGTGGAAGTCTATGGCGTAGTCATGAATAAAAAGAAGATATACGAAGTATTTTCACGCCAAGTTTTCTATCTCGATCAATCAGCAGGGAGAAAAAAAACGGTTCTGAACGTCTAAACGCGTTTTAGAGAAACAAAGCAAGATTAAGATGACCGTTAAATGATCGTGAGCACGTGGTACTGCAATTATATGTTTATACTAGGTGTTGGGAGGTTTACCTCTGAAACTATATCTTGGGTTCAAGTCATTTCACGTTGATGCGATAAAATGTCTGCGAATTACATCAATACACAACTGAATTACACAAAATTATGAAAGTGTATATTCTTAAATTATTCAAACCTTTCACATTTACATTTCGTCATTTCAATTGTTTCATATAGTAGTCATACTATGAAATATTGAGAGATAAAAACGTGATTGACGATTGTGACTTACCACTGGTATTCAGCTTAATTATCAATATGAAATACAACAGACCTACGATACAGAAATTACTTATATGAAATGCTGAATTTACAACTGTATACAGAAGACCAAGATGAAACATATGAACATTATTAGGAAACAGAGATAATAATTATCAAGAATGAGTTGAAAAAATAATTCTAGTTTGTATCCCAATGGATTGTATGAGGAGTTCAAATTAAAAGAAACACATCATTAAGTTTGAACGCGGGAGGTTATTAAAGATCAATTAAATATAATTACTGCATATAATACACGATAATTGGTTAGAACTAGAATTATATATTTAATTATAAGTAATCACGGCATTCAACTTTGATTCGGAACATCCAGAAGGTCTATGAGGCAAGAAATCAACACGAAAGGAGCATCTATCTGTCATCTTCAAGCCTACATAGATTTCATTTCGATTCCAGAGCAAGTCATAATAAAGAACAAAACACACGAACAAAACAATGTGCATCCAGCCATCACTCGTCCAGAAGTGAAAGTAGTTGGTGAATATAACCCGATTGGTCAGCCGTGGTATTCAGTTACGTTCTCATCAATCAAAGGTGGGTAACATATTATATATCCACCCAAGGCACGCAATCCGCGGGATAAACCGAGCGTTTTCACTCGTACTCGTCCGGAATACGAGTCGGCAGGGTCATCTTTCGCGATCGGACACGAGGGAGGGGTTACTCGGCCAAACGATGGGGTGGCCGGCATACTTGTAGCCACGAGAGACGGCACGAACCACCCGCGTGCTGATGGTGTGAGATGGAGGGGACGTTCGTTCGTAACCTTCATCTTTCGTGGACACAATATATATATAAAGAATGTATGGCCCGTTCATGTGGTTAGCAGTTATCTGAAGGAGTACGAATAAAATCAAACGGGATACAATCTTATCCACAAACATTACTGGTGTGAACATTTACAAATGAACTATTTTTTCGATGATTATGTTCGGTTCAGTAATTCCATGTTGGATGATAATTTAAAATGTATGGAATTTGTAGAAAAAAATACATTTTCAGTTGGTGCGTATGAATAAGAGAGTAGATTGGATACTAGATGGTATAGTAGCTAGAAGAGAAATGTCCCATAGCGAGGATAAAGTTGGCAACAGTGAACGATAAAAATCTGGTCTGAAACTCGGAGGAAAGACGATATAAAAAGAAAGAGAAGGACAACTCGAAACAACAATAGTGCAAGTGAAACGGAGTGATGCATAAAAAAATTACAACCCGACAATAAAGTCAACCCTTAAACGAAATATTGCTGTATATGAAGATGGCAAAAAGCTCGGTCTATCCACTCAGATTTGATTGCTATATATATATATATATATATATATATATATATATATATATATATATATATATATATATATATATATATATATATATAACTTATATATATATATATATATATACATGTTTTTGTTGATGTGTGTGTGTAGGTGTGTGCTGTGAAATTGACCAGCAGCTATCACGTGACGATGCTGTAGGCCATTGACGCGTTGGTTTCCGAGAGTGTAGTTACACATATACATGTAGCAAACTGTGGTGATATTATTTAAGAGAGAAGAAACATCTATGAAATTGTCCCTGGAGAAAGATTTGAGCAAAACGGAAAAGAATATCGTGTCCAAGTTCTCGGTGGCACGACATTGTTTCTTGAACGAGTACGAATATTGTTTTTTTGTAATCTCAAATCAATAACGCAATTATGTTCGAGTCATATTTATTCCGAGGAAGTTCAAGTTAGGTTATAAAACTATGCTAGTTGTATGAAACGGAATTATTTTTCTATTTCCGATTCCATAAACGCTTGGCAACTATATGTATGGGGGTAATTGTATATACTATGAATAAAGTGTGTACAAAGTATATTATTGCAGTATAGATGCATTCAATTATTTCCATGAATGTTTTGCAAAGTATGTCGGAGAGCCCTATACTATAGTTTACAAGAGTAGAACAATGATATAATGGAGAAAAAGAACAGAGATGCAGCTATAATATTTAAAAATCTGTCTACATAATTGAAACTTATGAAAACTGCACATGCAACTATCTTCGAGTATCATATGAAGAAAATCGAAGAGTGCAACTCGGAACTTAACATCCAACTTATCGAGAGAAAATGACTGAAATAAAGACGAACTATTTTATTTATGAAAAAAGAGTAATGTATAGAGTATATAGTAGAAGTTTTGTACGTTTCAAGTCCTGACTCATAAACGTGGTCGCTTCAGTAGGAAGTAGAGGGTCGTGCTCCTGACATTTGCTGTCTGATGGCGGCATTTGGTCGCTGAACTACGTCCTCTGAGCACACTAGCAACTTTCAACCAAACTGATGCGATAAATCAGTTTTCCAGTTTTAGTTCAGATTCTTTCCAAACACACACACACACCCACACTCTCGCACTCCACGCTCGTTCTCCGTTCCAATCCCGTAAGAGTCCCGCTTTTCTTCACACTGATATCAATTTCCATTTCATCATTGACGTACAGGAGGAACGTAAACGCAGACGAAAGCAGACGCAAAGAGAAAGAGAGAGGTATATAGTCAACATAAATCAATCTATTCTTCTCCTCGTCTTCCAAGAGTTTTGTGAAGAGTCGTGGAGTGAGGGAAAAGTCAATTAGGAAGTTTCGCGGCTGAAATAATTCATGCGTTGACGAAGGAAATCAAAAGATTTTCTAGAAAGAGAGGAAGAAAGAAAGAATAAATAAATGAGAGGGAAAGAGAACAGAAAGAGAGAGAGAGAGAGAGAGAGATGAAGAGAAAGAGAGAAGGAAGAAAATGGTTGAGTGAAATCAAACAATTTCAGTTCCTACACATTTTTTTATCCCGAGTAAACACAATGGGTAATTCTTCTCTTTTGACATCACTCATTAAGGTTAGTAATAGATACTTTATTTATATTGGCTATTCTAAGCCGAAATGGATGAAGTTGAGAAGTCTAAACAATGGCTATTGTAAGTCAGCACTCTTCGAATAACTCAAGGAAACCAGACTTATTTCGATTCACCGCGAGAAGTTGCAGGCAATGTCATTAGAGCAACTTTCAAAAAGGCTATTTTATACAAATAATTTTGATCGAGTGTGACGTATAGTGAGTGAATGGGTGGAGGGGTGGACGGGAGAAGGAGATAGGGATGAGAGGGAAAGAGTTTCTATTCTTCTTCTTTTCTCTTAGTATATGTATATATGAAACATTAGTTTTCCAACATGAAGAATTGCGTGAATAATACCAAGAAATAAAAGAAAAATGAAGTATTTCATTGAGCTGATGCAAATATTAGGGGGATATTCTCGTTCTATGTAAATGCTTGATTTCTTCATGTTTCATCGGAATGGAAATGACAAATGAAGTTTTACACGAAACCATGAAAAAAATCTGAATTTCAAAGCTATATGAAATACGAATTTGTTTCGTAATAATATGAGTTGTGTTCTTTTGCTGTAAAAAGCGTGGACCAAGATGATGAACAAATGCAAACAATTGTTCGTTTGAGAAATATTGATCCATTATATCTTATATCGCACAAATACTTCGCATATATGTGATGTGATACACATGTTTACTATTCAAAATCACTGTTCCAATCACACGGTATTTCCAAGATAGAGAATTGAAAATAAATTAACATAACTATTCAAATGAGGTAATCATGAGGATAAACTTCGATTTAAATGAATAATGTTTCATTTTTGAAAGAAATATATATTTCATCTAACAAATCATATAAATCAATAATGAATATTCTATGAAAGTTGAACTGATGAAAGCAAATTTGAAAAAAACGAAATATTCGTGGTGAATGTATTATTGTGATATCAAAAACCTATTCATCAAATAACTAAATACCACGCATATAGACCATGACAAAATTAACGGTCAAATGAGAGTGGATTAAATTTAAAACAAAATTGAAATACCACCATATTAAACCATCTGATGTGTGCGCAAGTGTAAATTTCCTTACCTGCATGTTGCATATCTTGTATCTGATCGGCTCGCCGCGACATCCGGTCGGAGCTGTGCATTTCCGCAGTTGGTGCGACGCGCCTCCGTCGCAGGTCCTCGAACAGACGCTCCACTCCGTCCACGGCGACCACCCGGCGGAGAATCGGCTGCCTGAGCGACGTTCCGCTGGAGGCTGCTGCCGGACAGAAACAATTCCCTTCAACGCCAGACCCAGCCACACAACATAACATTCGCAGTGCTGCAAAGTCGCAGTGTCAACATAACGTATAAACAATCGCGTGTGAAACACGGAAAGTCATTTCCGGATAAACACATTGTAGGAAAGCTGTTTCACACCGTGCAGAAAAGTATCTTTAAAAATACTGTCGATCCATCCACATTGGGATATAATGTAATTTGTTCGTAACGGTACGCTGTGAGGCAAGAATCGATGTGAAAAATATCGAGTTTTAATGTTATACAAATGATCTTTCCACCTTTGTGATTATGAAATGTGATTCACTAGTATTTTCGACGAAAATTGTCTCCATCATATGTTGTATTTGTTAAATATTATATTTTGCACGGTTCGAGTTGTATGATCATTTTGTGCCTGTGAAATCACCCCGGCGGAAACATTTTGGCTTAAGGAGTAAAATAGGACGCATGGGGACGCCTTAATCCTGGTGTCGCGTATATTCACGTATAGGTGCGACGTTTGTTCTGGTGACGTCACAGCCAAAAGCCAGAATATCCGCAACACCGGAATAGACTCCGATCTGATAGACATGTAAGTCGAGTGACATCGATCTTTGATGTTCAATCATAAACAGAACAGAATGTACAAATCCGGAGCGGTGAAATTAACACCATTTGAATTTGGGATTTAAAATTTCATGTTACACTACAAGGGAAAGGGGGAGATGATTCCGTCAATGATACGATTGTGGTCAACTCGAATTATTGGTTGAAGTGATTAAAGTGATTGGAGTGAAAAATCGCAAATTATCTGAATCGAATTCTAAATTGGAATCAATTGAACGTAAAACAAAAATTCTTCGAGCCTAATCAACTAACTGAACCTGATTCTGAATGATTTTTATAATAATTATATATAACTACCACATCGTATACCTCAGAAAAATTATATTCCCTTCAACAACGTTGTTTAACGACTCAACCGAAAGCTAGCTCATATGGGGGTACGACTAGGTGGGTCAAATTGAAAAGACGAAGCGGTGATAGGTGAGATACAATAGTGGAACCTACAGCGGGACTCGAACCCACTTCTATCATGACTTCAGTCTTCAAAACAGTGCATCAACTTTCCAAGCCAAAACACCCCATAACAATTCTCTTTGTCAGAAAACAAATGTGCCCCCTTCCCAGCCCCACGTGGATTCTGTAAAAAAAACGATATTCCTCTAAAAGGTAACAACATGGGAGCTGACGGAAACAGTAATATTTACAAACAGCACCTGGTGGTTTTACCGGTATAGTTAGTTGTGGTTCGAGACCCCACGGGCGATATACGAATTGAAAGAAATATTACTCCCTTAGGAGGCCTGTCCTTTTTTCTATCTTTTGTTCAAACAAATAAAAAACCTCGTGGGATTTATGCGAGGTTGAACACAAGTCAAGTAATAAGATTGATTTGCTATACATTCTGCAAAAGATTTTTCTATCTTTTTCATCGATGATGTTGTATTGTGAAAAACATCTTCGGTCTCATTGTTTTCGTTGATGGGAATTTACTTGGTGCTTTTAAAGTTCTGTCGAATGTTTATCACTTCAGTTCATCGCTGATCCCAAACATGAATCTCATATAGGCCTACTGTGTAATTTCAGTATTAACATAACTTCTATTTCCATTATTTTGATTGTCATTCTTATTTCATTGCATTTGGTCTTATAATTTTGTAATTTTCTTGTGTTGTTATACTATTCAATTTATCAGATCTTCACATATATTAGTTCAAGTTGCTCTCATTCTGGGTATTTAAGCACTAAACTATCATTTCCGACAATTGAGAGTCATTGAACATTAATAAATAATTGAAATTATTCCGATATATAGATCAGAACGATAAGAATAATAACTTTCGAAATTTGTATATAATGAACGCATTCTTCCGGATTCCGATACAGTGAATCAAAATCAGGATCATCAACCTTTGTGGCACAAGTTTGATCATTATACAATAGATAACAGTCTTGTATCTACGTGAGTTGGATGTTGTCTGTCAACATAACAAACAATTTTATATTGAATAGTGATAATTTGCGGGTAAATAACTTTTCACAACGTTATTAACGATTAAATACACAATCACATCTTTTGGAAGCGTTGAATGCTAAAACTTCCGTTACATTTTTCTGACAATTACCATAGTTTTTTCAGTGATTTCATCGGAAGATCACTCTACTTTCTCGTCGATGGCAGTCCAAATGATCTCGGCGACTAATAATTTATATTCAATAATTCAATTTCATTGCTTTTTGTATCACTGTTTCAGATATAAATCGTTGTAAAACATCAGAATAGTGTATAAAATAAATATTACGTATTGCATTCAACCCTTGTTTATGTATTGTTTTATCATCTGAAAGTACACGATCGTGCAACGGTTTTATATGATATTTCAGAAATGATGACACTACGTCACGTATGAAACACTCGGTGCGAAGTGGAAAATGGATGTTTTTATTCCAAATTGCGTACTCGATATTCACGTTTAATGGCTATAGCAGAGTTAAATCAATTATAAAGTTTGCCAACAGGGTGATTATCGGACGAGTGGTTATGCCTGTTATCCCTGTTATCCCGGTTATCCCCTTCAACTATGACGATATCGACAGCGTGCAGATCCACATTATCATCTTTTGCCGGCAATTAAGATTTCACGGATATTTCCAATTATACATAACCAGGATTCTATAATTGATGTGATGGTTTGATGGTGAGATTTTGTCCGTTTGCTTTCAAGCTCGACTTGAATATATGCCAGGCAGTTGAGTGGGTCGAAGTTTTAATTGATTTGTATTTAGAAATGAGGGAATTTATAAATATATTTCCACTTTTACTCCAACTTTGATTGGAATCAGAGTGCTATGACCACCTTGAATATTCTTGTCATTGAAACTTCCGAGATTCGATTGAATTTCAAATATATCACCTATTTCTCGGAAAAAGAGTCGTTCTAAGTTAGTAACATTTGAACAATTGATTTGTTCTTAATTTGATTAATATCACACTTGAAGTAACAGTGCGAGTCAGCGATATGGAGAGATTGGACGAGTATATTGACAGCTCTGAACCACCTCTCCTAAACTCCCTATGACCAGAAGCCAATTCACCAGCATGAAATTGAAGAGTCATAGGGTGCATTATTATTTTTTCAAAGTCTGGATCAAAGTCAAAGTCAATAGAAACAATAAAATCATCAGAGTCCAGTCATCTTAATAGGGTTAATTGAGGATGACAAGGTAGATCGTTCGGAAAGGTCACCACAAGGGCGCCGTAACAATTACAGGGCAGCACTTGATGACTAGAGAACGAATATCACAGAGGAATAAGTTTTTGCTTTTTTACACTTCGATACAGGCCCTACTACGTCGAATGGAAACCGAGCTAACATATTTTCACAGTGATTTTTGATAGAATTCAATTAACAGCACATTTTCAAGCTGTAAATAGGCTATTTGTTCATGGTTCTCTTCACATTGTCAGAATGCTAATTGTGGATCTCCACTAACATTCTACTGTTCCTATCCGCCAATACTCGAGGATAGAAATACAACATGAAAATTAAAAATATTCAAGACTATATTTTGAAAAATGTCTACTCAATAAAAACACACATAGATCTACTTCGTGAGAAAATTTCAAACACACGTACATCTATCAGATTTTAATTCAAATTTGTCAAATGGATTTATTCATATTCAATCATTCCATTTAGGTAGGTAAAAATCTATGAATCCTTATGAACCTAATTCTAAACCCATTAAATAACTTACAATTTCTTATCGGAACGATTCTACCATGGCATCCGTACCTTTAATTGACGAACAGAGATTTTGTGTTATTCTTTAGTCTATGTTTTGTGTCAAGTATCCGATAGTGATAAAAATGAATGTACAAACATAGAACAAAGACGTTAGAGATAATGAGTAACGGAGACGAGCGCTCGGGATCATCTAGCATATAGACCGCGACTGTGGACATTCCAGACGAGAAGAGAAAATTCAAAATATCTCCCAGACATTTCATTTCTGTCAAACAAGGTTAATTCATGAAATGACCGTAGACTGAAGCACAATCGCTGAAACGATTTTCAGCACTCTCAGCGGTGAAAAGTGCCACGAATGTGTAAAGGGAAAGGAAAAGGCAAATGAGTGGAGAAAAGAGTGCGATTAAATTGCAAGATTTGTGATCTGTCTTCGGTATTCTTCAGTACTTTTTCGAATAAGACTTGATTTGAGCAAACTTGAAAAGAGTATAGATTCATCAGACCAATTACGATACATGACATAGCCTCTCGATTGAAATCTCGATCAGGGAAGATAATACAAGTGGGAAGCAGCTCAACAGCGTTCAATGACTTATCACTTAATTTTTCGAAAACTCTCCCAAGTGTATAAATTCGTAATGAAGTTTTACAAAATATTTTCACCTCGTTCATTAACTAAGGACGCTGTCACTGATTGGATAAAAGTCCTTGTCGGGAGGCTTGCCGCTACGAAGGGCGCCAGTTACGCCGTCGAGTGCTCGCTGGGTTTATATAATACGAGAGGTTCGAGTAGCTAACCGGGTGGTGGGGAGTGGGGGTGGGGAGTGGGGGTGCGGGTGGCTCCGCTTAACCTCGTTAATTTAGCCGAGTAAGGAAAATAATGTGCTGTTAATAGGCAACCTGCAGCACACTTACCATCATTGTTGCAGTCACGTGCCGACCGCTTGCCTCACCCTTCCTCCCACCCCCCAACATCTTCCACCCATCGTCGACCCACCCACTGAAGACGCTAAGAAACCTCTCCCGTCGTTCCGCAAGAACCGAATCCACTTTGCCGTTAAAAATAAAATTGTGGAAAGTTTTAAATACTGGTAGGTGAGACAAACTTATAAGGAGGTGGTTTCAAGATGAATTTAGAGGTCTAAATATTTGATATCAATCAAGAATAGAAAAAGTTAACATTCTCGAATATTATTTCCACAGTCAATAAAACCAAAGTTATCTATCGATATTTGCCATGTAAACAGCGTCAGAAACTGAAATTTTCACCAATTTCAAATAGGCCTATAGGCCTAATTATATTGACAGTAAAATTTAATGAATACAATCTAATACATTCATTTATTCAAAATACGAATTGATAGAATGAAAAAGAACATTAATAAAAATACAAATTAATATAATTCAGTCATCGCTCCGCTCATCAAAAAAATTGAAATAGGATCATGATCTGATGTTTCGATTTACAGTCAATTTTCAGATTTCAATTGAGAATCATAAACAATGCAATGCAATAGTGTTGCAGCTAATTTAGACGCAGGATCAAACCAATGGTTAACTCATAGTAACTCCCCACAGTTCAATGTTAAGTTAGTTCGTAGATGCTAAAAACAAAAAAATGAATTATCTGTTTATATATCCCGAAGTTCAAATACGAAATTGACCTTGGAAATATAAATTGAATGTAGAATATACAATGAAAAATTACAATAAGTCGACAAATCGTTTATATCACAGATCATAATAACACCTCTGCGTGAAAAGGAAACGATCTTCGTCAATATATCCAATAAGGAAAAATCGTCAATATTCAATGAGGGAAAATTGTCATCATTCAAAGTTGGCACGACTATGATCATCGAAAGACCAGTGGAACTGCACTTTAAGTTTCACATGTGAATTTAAATGGCAAGAGGCATTAATGTAAATTCAGGGTAATACCGTCTCTGGCTGGGAAGAAGAGGACGAGACGAAGGAAGATATGGGACAGCACGCTGGGGTTGAGAGTTGTTCGATGAATATAGGGAAATGCGGCGGATAAACGATGACGACGAGATCAGAGGTAGCCACATCTGAATTGCATACGTTCCTCAATTCATGCGATCTGAAGCGATATCATATCATTTTATCGAAAAGCCATATTCTAGTAAAAACCACTAGGAAAGGAGGGAGAGCTAGAAAGAATGAGGAAAGGGGTGTAGAAAAGAGAGAGAGAAGCATTGGGAGAGCGGGTGAGGGAGAAAGACAGAAAGACTTTAGATGATCCCAGTTTCGACTTTACGATATGAGAGAAAATATTACACCCAACTTCTTTAGGAGAGGCGATGGCACCAACTGAATATCAAATTCCGTTATTTTGATGTTTTAGAAATGGCTTTCCATTGAATAAACATGTCCAAACAATACTCAATACTTTTATTCGATCCGAGATGAGGCTGTTTTCAAACCTACAATGACTGTCACCTGGCATGAAGTGACGTTTTGTCCTCGCTTTTGTTTCCATTGATGAACATTTCAAGATACGAAAATCTCAATTTTGATAAAGTGTGTACTGTTTAAGAGATAAACGGAATCAATATCATATCAAAAATCAAAAACTTGTATATCGGAATCACATAAAAAACTTGATAACTTATATTACCAGTGTTCTCGGTAATTCTCTAAATGTAGTATCGTTCTGATGGGGGACCACATAGGGGTCTTGAGCACCTCGATGAAAATATAACTAAAATCAGAATTAAATTCATTTAAACAGACACCTCTCTGGCTCAATCAACTATGACTCTGCTTGTAAGTACAGTCAAGTCAGTCGTGGACTCGAGGCCCTCAAGAGACTAGAATTCTCCAAGTATAATTCACATTAAATCCGTTTAAATAACCTATATAGCTAGTGGTAGGGTCGTTAGGCAAATAATAATCATCATACCTCAATTAACAAACTGTGAAATAACTGACTTATAAGTTGAGTTCGGGAGATCATTATTTTGTATAACATACAACATTTGGAACTATTCAGCCCACGGCGGTACAGACTGGAAAACGCTCACTTTGCTCACTACGCTGTCTCAAATACAGACTTCGCTCACGCAAATGATTTTCGATACTTTGGTTAACTTCTGAACTTATTTCAAGTAAGTTGAGACTTGTATGATTCTAGTTGAAGCTTTACCGTGCCGTTCCGCTGCTTGTTACTGTCATGTACTCTATGGATAACTAATTAAAACCGTCCTAGCAATATCAAACGACGAATTAATCGATTCAGAATATTCATCTACACTTTTTAGTTTCAATTACTCTCATTGAAGTATTTCGAAATCATTAATTTCAAGACGATTGGTATGGAAGAATGCAAACCGTATTCAAGTTTTCAATTAATTTTCCATTTTTTAGAAAAGTCGTTTAAACTTATTTCATTTTACGACCATATCGAATAACACAATTGAAACGAGCCATTGGAAAATTTAATTAAAATATTTCGCACAAGAAAACTTGACATAAAAAGTTGTTATTTTCACACCCTCTTTTTCTTCCTAACGCTGCCACTCGTCGGATACGGTATAACAATAAAAACAATATAAATGCACAGTACAATAGAATCAATAGATCTATGATTAGGATCTATTGGCGTCAGTGAATGATCAATGAGATGATGGGATGATGAGATGAAAAGTTATTTTGTAGGTTGTTTTCAGATAGTGGGAAGGAGGCGGTCGTGGACTGTTGTTAAGGAACCATCTCAGTATCAACCTGAACGACAGTGAGAAATCATGAAACACCTGGCAGGAATCGAAACGGGTCTCCTGAATGACGGATGAAGTGTGCTGGTCACTCGACCACCCGTCTCAGTAATTTTAGTGGTAATCAGGATATTTCCCAGAGTGCTGAAATAAACTGTTGATTACGGAAAATATCTTACCTTTGATCCAATGTAACATTCCTAGGATTTGAAATATACTCCATATTATAAACTTATACGTCTTCCAAGGGATAATAAACAGAGTACTAAATCGTATATTGGTTGGTTTTTGTCATTTCCTAAAATGAAAACGGATGTCAGAGAGAACCAAAGTAATAACATAAAGAAGTGAATTAGCTGTAGTCAATAACGAACCATTAGCGCGCAGTGAAGCGGGTAGGCTACACGCTTCATGGCAGGGGGATTTGTGACGTGGCATTTTGGCTTACCCAAAGGCGGTCACACGAGGTAGGTTATTGCGAAACTGTCACCGTAGGGTATAGGGATTTTACACACTAATAATTACAGTGTTCTTCAAAGCTACGGTGTAAAATACCATCGTCGAATACACAATGTTACCTACAGATGTGTTATCTTGGCTTCTATAACTGACAAACGCGATAGAATTCTAGTCATTTACTACGAGAACGTATTTACCTATACGAGAACGTATAGAGCAAGATTGTTTTCATGTAAATCACGCCTACTTTTCAATCAAACGTCTATCTGTGACCACGTATTGAAAGCACTACTCATTTTAATCTGATAATGACGATATAGCAAATATTCAATTAGAGCTTGTGAACTTGGAAACTTGAAACTTGGGGCAATTTACATTCAAGTTGAAGCAAGTATCGCTCAAGTTCAAGTAGTGAAGCACTTGTTCTTACGGGCCATGTGCTCCATTCTCACTACCTGTAATACGGCGTGCTGAATGAAGTAGATAGGGAATGAATAACAAAATTACAGTAGAATGTTGATAGAACTATACTGAAAATATATTTTCAAAATTATGAAATGAAAAAGTTTTTTCAAATTAAAAAAATGGAATGAAAACTAATGAAAATATGGGCCTAATATAATACAAAATCATTTATACTTGGTGTCAAGACCGCCTAGTTGTCTCAAAACAACGAAGAGATTCGACTTTCGAACGGATTCATCCTCAGCCTTAATGGGAAACAATGATTGTATATAAAGATTTCGATGTTGATAAACAATGAATGAAAAATGGAAAACTTTTATTTGAAAACGCTACAGATAATTCAAGTTTGTTGGGTTTGTAATTTCTTGCAAGCCACTCGCGTCTCCCGTGATGTGGATGAACCTACTTCGCATCCAGGTGAGAATTAACCCGTGTTTGTGGACTGTGCCGACCTGGCTTATAGGTTAAAAGTTACGCACCCCTATTACACGAACAACGCCCTCATCTCGCAGGGGTGTGGGTGAGAGAGAGAAGGGGGAGAGGGCTTGCTAGTCGGTAAACAACCCCGCCAAAAAACATGGTATTGATTTCATGCTTTCGACGAGAGTGGTTTAATTTTTCATTTCCACAAAACCAATTCTTATCCTAAAATTTCAACGTCTGTCTTGTGGTTTTAATCCGCATATTATTTCCTGAGTTCGAATCAAAAGAAAGATATCATTTTCTGTTTGCCTGATACCTGTCAAAAAATGTTTACCGGTTCAATCGGGTAGACAAATAGCTTTTGACTTTTGCTTCACGGTGTACGTAGTACCATGTATCACTGGGCTATGTGCGGTTTTGACTGACTGAGATGCACGGTACAATATGGGCTACAACGGAGTCACACCATTCTGGGCGATCACCGTATACGTATATAATTGGTTTGCAAGTTATTCTTTAAAATGTAATTGTACTCAAAAAAATCGAGATGAAATTTTTTATTTTGTTCCTGAAAATGGCTCTGGTTCCGTTCGCTTTGATATGTTTGATAATGCGTATTGTTGTTGTATTCGAACACCAGTAATTCTTTTTCAGATATAATAATAATCAGCCTTACAATTCATTTCTCTGCTGTATTATTCTTATGTGTTTTTTCCAGTAATAATAATGCTCTCAAAATATTTTTGGTTCCATTTTGATTTGCCATTGGACTACACATGCATATTCATAAGTATGCATGTATGCACATCACCACAGATAAGCTTGTTTATTCGTGACATCACTATATTGCGTGACATCTTCACTGGGAAGTGGGATCCAACTAGAACAATCTACCTAATTCTACAATGACGGCGAATTCTTCGAAATCAACAACTCATCAAATATTAGTGGCAACATTGAAGGAACAGACACCCTGGTACACATCTCATAGCGTGGTTTCCCTTCTAAGTATTCAAAACACTTGCATGACTTCCCATATATTCGCTCATCCAATTAACAACTTTCTTACCTGTTCTAATTCAAGTTCAAGTTCTTCGAGATTCGTCAAGTACTCGGCGTCGCCGTCGTCTTCTGACAGCGTGACGTTCTCTGACGTCGCTAGTGACGTCACAGCCGTCTGGAAACAAGGAAGACAGTTTGTCAGTGTTGCCACTACACGGAAATCACTGTAATTTGCATTCAAGCGTCATAAAAGTGCTAGATAATCCAGTTCGTTTTTTTCAGGTTTGTTGTGACTATATAGGCAGATCACACTCTGATGAAGTTGGCGCATTATCTTACTGAATTGAATTGATAGTGAATATATCTGCGAGTCAAAGACGTGGTTATGTTGCTGTACTGATGAGGAAGCTCTTCCGGCCGAATTAAAGATCCATACATTGTTGAGATTGATATATGAATATTTTCCCATTTTAATCAACAACGAAGAATAAACTAAGGTTATTAATTGGTCTTCTACCTCATGCCTCTTCTATTTATTCAACTTATAACTGTGTGATTTTGGGATCACTTTTGAGATCTAGCTCGATATTTTGAAAAATCCCATAGGCAGATTAGGCAAGAAGATTAGGCAAGACGGAGAAAATTTTAAAAACAATTTGCACCAAAAATTTCAAATTTTCACTGAACGTAAATACAATGATACACATCATTATGAGTTTTCATCGAGATCGGAAAGTCGTTTCGGAGAAAATAGTTATTCATTAAATTAATTCTCATCAAATACCTATAGACGAAGTATTTATTCTTTATTCAGTATCCTTAGCACTGTGATTCAGGGCATTGTAGAATTGAACGACAGTTTCAACCTAGGTGTTTTTGATTATATTTCATAATTATAACTCAAGATTTGTAGAGTTTTCGAGTAGACTTATACATACTTCATACAAATATCTCGCTCATCAAATATCAAATATCTCTCACGACGCACTCTGCGTTTGCCATAGTTAGGTCATATCTCTATGGTTATGGTTATCTCTAATGATTTCACACATGTTCATATAAAATACATTTTTTCGCAGAAATATTCCTGGCGAAAGTGTCCACTTCCTATCCACCTATAGATCCAAGAATTGAGCCTAAACAATCTGAACTTCAGGTATAAACATTCTCATCGGCCTCCAGATACCGACACGGTCGAAAGCTTCAGACATCATAACTAAGAGATATGATATGAGTTATAGCCGTGCTGTATACTATTTAGAGGAAAATATTTTTCCCGAGCTCAGCGAATTGTTTCTTACGAGCTCCTATTTTACTCCCAAACTGTTTGCGAAAGTTACATTTTCCTATAGTTTATATCCGCCAATGAGGTCTGTTTCCCATTTCACTGAAAGAGATGAAAATGTCCAAGACTCATAAATTTTTGTTGTGAAATACATCTTAGAAAATGGCTAGGAGTCTTTGTTGTCTGTCGTATCTTGAAGAATTTTAAGAGGTGAAGTTTCTGAAAAATGTGATACCTATGTGATACCTTCATAGTGAATACACCTAATTTGAACAGAATTGTATAAACAAAATTATTGTTTCCGCATGCTGAAAAGTCCTCATCATCGCCAGAAATTGGAAGTTTCTGTTTGATGAAAAAATAAATATGAATATTTCAGAAAACGGAACTTACGCGTGATAATATCATTGGTAGTCTCATTCATAGACCAAGTCATAGACTCGCGATAAACTATTATACAGCGAATATCTGAGAAGAAATGTACGTAACATGTCCCATAGTATTCCAGAAGCATGGATGATTGCTGTGATGAAGTTGAAATAATAAACATTCAAATAAATAGACATGATACAGTCTGATATACAATTTTACCCACCACTATTATACTGTATAGTAGATGTTCAAATTCAAAACCAATTTTAAAAACAATATGTTGTACTGGTCTCATCCGATCGGACATAGATAACTGTCAGTAACACACATTGATGTTTTCTATTTTGATTTATTACACAATGAATAGAAGCACAATTCGAATATTTAAATAATCCAATCGATATTTCTCATCCAATGTGCATTGAATCAATCGAAACTTATATACTTTGAAATGACATAATAAGCTATCTGACGTGAACAGATGTCAAACGCGGCAAAACATTTGATACAAATTGAATCGGCGATACATGAAATGTATTTCAATTATAGCTGAAATCACCAATAAAATCGATGTATTAATCTCTTTCCTTTCATCAGACAATAAAATCTGGACCTCAATCACTTTTGTCGTTTAAAACTTTCAGATGAATGGAGCTAATTTTCTACGTTTCTTGACAAACCTTAATTGATACCGAAATATAAGTTACTGAAAGTATGAAACTGCAGAAGATAACATTTCCCAACATTAAAGCATCATCGAGAAATACTGAAACTTTTTTCGTCCTTCAACGAAAGGGAAAGTGCAATCGAGAAATACACATTCTTGAAACAAAATAGTTCAATACATTGGCTTTAAGGAGACTATTCTTTGTAATTCTCTACGAAACGACTTCAATGATATCGAAACACATGGTAATGACATTTTCATTGAAATTCTAGAATCAAGAGGTATAAAATGTCTTTCAGTTAAATGCTGCCGCAATTTAAAATCATCATACTCAGAATTAATGAATATTGGGATTCAAAGGTAAGTCGAAGACAATACGTCATTTTGTGCCCGAATAATGTTACATCGAGGCAAGATTGCGGGAGGTTAAATATACTGCTTCTTATGAATCATCAGATGTTCAGAGGAAGTAAGAGGTAGTGAGATAGAGAAGAGATGGAAGTAAAGATATATGAATAAATTAGAAGAAAATGTTGTGCTCGAGCTTCATATGTGCAGCAGCAAGCTGATCTTTGTATGGGTCGTCATCACTGACCAATTCGGACTGGAGATACGGTGTCAGTTCGAGCTAAAAATAGTTACAAATTATAATGACGTGACAATTGTTCTCTATCATTCTATATTCAATGTTGCATTTTTTGTTACTTCAATTCATTTGATAGATACATTTCAGAGTTACGTACCACTGTTCTCATATCCCATATTATGTCTTTGGTTGTAAAAAAGTGTTATAAATTGTGAATTATAAATTATTTTTCAAAAATTACTTTTATAAGTAAACTGTAGTTTGACGCACATATAAAATGAGAAATAAATTATTATAAAATAGAGTCACAATATAAATATTGTACTAAGATGATCATATGTCATAACGGATTAACTCTCACGCTTTCAGTGGCTGATGTGAATTCTTCTTATACATTTTAGTATGATGCATTACATTTGGATTTCAAAAATACGAAGAAGTTGCATGAGAATATACGGTACGGTACATGAAACTATTATGGAGTAGGTTTCATTTTCGAATAGTATTAACGCCGACGTCTACTATGTCCAAGGTCCTGACCATTTATGTATCGACATACAGCAAAAAGAACTCGGGTCATTAAAAATGATTTCCAAGTCTTCGTTGCTGCAAGAAATACTTCATAAGGGTATTCTCAGATGATGGAGGAACAATGAAGAACAAGGTACGAATGGTATACATGGTACAAAGGTATACATGGAATGAACATTTCATCTCTGGAGCATCAGGATGAATGGAGACCTAATCTTCGCTGGAAACAGAACATTTTGGTAAAACTTATTTTTTCCAGTCAATTTTTAAATTGTTCAAAGTCTCGTCAAACTCTAATCAGTTGATTGGAACAATCTTCCGACCGAAGTGTTATTTGACAACTATCTACACGATGATGACTGCATTCACAAGAAGACATTCAGTTCTTCTGATTGGCCTATCTGTTTGTCTGTGCATGTTCACCCGGAGAATTGATATCACTTGACGACGAAGTTGCAAACTACATCTCAACACCAAACGGATTGCATTTCTCGACTAAATAACTTCCTTGGTCGAGTGCACTTACAACTTTGTTCGAATATATAATAACATTATTTGTAAAACATTGACTAGTTTTACGTGATTACTTTCAAATCTTATTGAAAGTTCTTCCGGTCAAGTAATTCTTTATAAATGGGGGTTTTCCTCAAGTTAACTTTATTAGTTGAAAAGATGGAATGTTTATTGTTCAAAATAGCGCATTAAATCTTAGCTCGAATTCGAAGACGAAAGGTATACGCTAGTAAGACATTCCTCGCTTATGGCAAATCAACCCGAAATCTCCCTGCACACCTCAATTCTCCTCGACCACGACTATTCAGTAACTCATTCGTTAGCTGAACGCGCGGGGTACAGACTGGCCTATAGCCAATCACAATCCACAATTCAGTCCACTTGTCCCACTTGTCAATGCACTACAGGGTGAGGGGTTAGAAGAGAGTTGAGCGGTGAAGTTAAAAGTAAGATAATCATAGCGAAGATTTTATTTCACATTATGGAAAAAGTGGGACTTGAATCTCTTGTTCACGGCATTCAGGTTAGAAAAAGTTAACAATGGATTCGAAACATTTTCTGAACATGTTATATTACATCAAAATATATCGGCAACTTGAAGAAAAATCAGCTGAAACTTCTCTCGTAAAAATGTATTGAACATTTGAATATTCTCATCTGGGTGATATTTTCAAGGATGAGCGAAGCGAAGACTCAATTACACTTGACCCGAAAAAAATGTACATGTTTTTTTTTTTTTTTTTTTTTTTTTTTTTTTTTTTTTTTTTGTTCGCGCTCTACAGGTCAGCCGAAAATTCAAATTCGATTGAAACTTGGCATGCCCATGTGTCATCATCTGGATTGAATCCCATTAGTTTTTATACGCAATCGGTTGCACCACTTCTGAGAAAACTAATTTTCCATTTTCCAACTAACCCATAAGAATAAGCCAGAGAAGAATTTTCATAAAAAAAATGTCCTTCAAAAAATTTCAAATTTTCACCAAATTTCAATATAATAATGATACATATTATTCCGAACTTTCATTGGAATCCAACCAGTCGTTTTGATATAAAATATTATATAATGACAAAAAAAAGCAAAAGAAGAATTTTCGTACAAAAAATGTCTTTCGAAAAAATTCAAATTTTCACCAAATCTCAATATAATGATGATACAGATCATTTCGAACTTTCAATAAAATCCAATCAGTCGTTTGGATATAAAAAATTATATAATGACATTTTTACACATCGTTTTGAAGCTATTAAGAAAACCTATTAAATCCAAGCAACAAGTGTCACCAATTAATGGAAAACGATTAAAACAAGGCCTTCTTTATTATAGGAGAAATTATTGAGAATGAGTAATGAATATAAAAGGTGGTTCTCAAGGTGTATATATGTATACAGCTGTCATCACGTTTCATATAGTAGTCTAATATTACAATATAATATAATATTAAATTGCATCTACTATTTCCTTCATGAGAATAGTCTACGAAACAAACCAACCAAATGGAAAGATTGATTTTTAGCTTGAATGCCGTCAAAACAGCAACTTGATATAACAATTTTTGAAAGAATTCAATGTCATTCATTAGCTCATCCATCAACGCGGAAACACATAACGCGTTTTCCTAGTATTTATGCAATTGAGATTAAATTCCTGAAGAATATTATTATTGCTATAATACACGTTTCTATCCAGTTCATTTCGTTCGCGCGTTTTTGGGAAATGATGAATATTTAAAAAATATAGTGATTACACTATTTCTATAACTACCGAACTTATACGTAATTACCTGCGGATTGGTACTGATAATTCCAAAGCAATTTCCGATCACAGCCATCTGGATATAAGACAGACGGATTTCCAACAGGTTACTGTTATAGTATTATCAAAATGCGTATAGCTTCCAAATAATTAATATAAATATCTCGCTCATACCACAACGCATATGCTGTGTTTTCCTATTAATAGCTGTGTACAGTTGATTATGTTTCAGTCTGTTTGCTATATTGTATCGTGCTGTTAATAAAGAGCTCTATCACGCCCGAAGTGTTTCTTATTGCTTCATTAATTCTGTTCTAGCGGAATCTGCTCACAACACAGCAGACAGAACCATCTTAGCGCCATGCAGCTTTAATAAACTGCCGCTAGGATTTCAGGAATGTATGCCAACTATTTTCAAACATCAAGTTTGGAATGCTGGGCGTTTGTCAGTTGTTTTAGGACAAGATTTTACTTCATTTTGTTCGCGAGTAAATAGCAATTATAATTGAAATTAAAATGTGTTATGAAAGTCGTATAAAATTAAAGGTTTTTCAAAGTGGACACATAATACAGACGACGAGAAAATGTAGTTTTTCTTCCCAGACAGACTTGCAGATTTTCTCCCAACACATTCTCGATAATTGGAAGAACAATTATTTACAAAACGAGTAATTTTTATATGTCAAAAAACAATTGCTTATTAATTTAACAATGGAGCCATGAGTCTCTGAAAGCTGGTTTCACGAACTCTTAGTTAAGTATCAATTAGCCAACTATTAGTCAATGTATACGATAATAAAATACGTAACTAAGGGTGATGGAAAGTAAATCCGCTTACTACTGCTTTTAATCCACTATCAGTTAGTGAAACAAACCATTATCTCGATAACATATTTAGAAAAACGTACGAGACCTCAACCGCAGTATTCATTACTCAGACGTAGACCCTCTGAAGTATAAGATTAGATTGCATCATACTAAATTCAATTGAACGTAAAGTATTAGGCCTATATTCAAGCTATTGTATTGAAAAGTGAATCTATTCATGAGTATGATAACTATATTCTAAGAGATTAAAGAAGTATATATTATTGATTCAATTTAATCCCATCAACTTTATCCAATTGAAAATTGTCACACAATGTTCGTATTGTTTTATTACATGTTTATAAATAGGTCATTAGACGAGCTTTAGCGAGGATTCAATTCGACATACTGAAAAAAATTGGTGTTCGTTTTTATGTTTTTTTATTTTTTTATTTTTATTTTTTTGTTTGTTTTTATGTTTTTTTGTCGGTTCTCCACAGATCAAACGGCTACAGCTATCAACTTCAAACTTTTTTCAATATGGTTCCTCATCTAACTTAGATCTGTATAGTTTTGTGGCATTATCGAGGAGTAACTTTTTTTTTTATGAATTCTAGAAATTTCAAAAATACTCATTAGAATAACATGGCGGAAAAAAAAGAAATTATTTTTATTTTTCAAAAAAAATGAAATTTCTTGTGAAGCTGAATTACATTTTGATACACATTTCTAAAAATTTTCAGCTTGATCGGGTCAGCCATTTTGAAGAAAAAAAATAAAATGTTCTAAATTGGTACCACTTGAAGCAGTTCTTAACCATTACTACCTATACTATTACTATCCGCTCGTCTACAACGCATATGGCGTTTTCCTAGTTTATGAGAAAATCAACTATCAGGTTGGAAAAACGTCCAATATTGAGTGTAAAGTATTTAAGTAGACTTACTTTCAAAACCGATGTGTGTTTATAGCTTTCGAGCTCCCTGAGATGGAATATGGTCGTTCAAATGTAGTAACAAAACAATCAATAAAAGCACATTTCAAATAAATCTCATTGTTGCAATTTGAGCGTGCTTATATAACATATGAGCTATATCCCACAAGTTCTCCAGTTCAACCATAGATATGAGTTATATATATATATATATATATATATATATATATATATATATATATATATATATATATATATATATATATATATATATATATATATATATATATATATATATATATATGAGGTTCAACACACTCAGAGCGTAACTGTAACTTTCATCGGTGGATAAAAAAATCTTGTATTAGCTAGGTTTCGAAACCAAGGTCTGTAAATTTCTCTTATACATCACATGAGTATCTCACCCATCTTACATCTCACAACGCATAAATTGCGAGTTTCCAGCATGTGGGCCTACTATTAAACTACCTCGAGAAGAGTTTGAAAGTTACGCGACCACAACACCTATATAACAACCGAGGTGTTCCTTAAAGGTCTAGGTTCTAACTTTAGGTGACTCGGTGTGTTTACGGTCTTCCCCATTATGCTTCTACCCTTCTCGAGAACTATATTAACTTGAGGTGGAGCAACTGTCTTTTAATTTGATCATGTGGTAGTAAATGGACTGCGAAAATGGGTAGGAAATGAGATAAGAATTGGGTAATTGTCTGTACTATCCAGGATGGAAAACGTGACTCTTACTATAAAGCGTACACGCATATAACTTTTAAAACTTCATATAACAAATTATTAATGGAGTATAATCGTAATTTTCGTTCATATCCACTTCGTTCATTCCACTTCACTTACAACATGAATGTATTTTTTAGTACGACGTAACCACTGTCGGCGTAGTTATATAGATCAAGAGATCATCGTAGATCAAGATATATAAAATATAATGTTCATCACGAGCGGTTTACAACTCGCAGATTTGGTGTACACCTGATTTCAAGTGATTTCAGAGCTTTCAGGGGATTTCAAGAGATTTCATACGGTTTTCAAGGGGATCTCAAGTGATTTCAGGGATTTCAATGGGATTTCATGGCAAGTGCACACCGGATTTCAGGAGTTGTTAACCCCTCAGTTTATCAGATCATTTTTTTCAAGGGAACAGGTTTGACGAACTTTCACCTATAAACCAACTCCTATATTTCCTTCTCGTGGAAAGGACATAATTTAAACTAGAAAATAGAAATATCACTACAATTTACAACCTTGAAAATATTGGTACAATAGTCCATTTTTGAGAATGACATCCGTAGCTGGGGTACATGAGGTAGCGTCAAAAATTGATTGTTATTTTCGATATATTTCAAACATATAAACAGATTAAAATAAATAACTTGAACGACTAGATTCAATTTGTCCTGGAAAACTACATATCTCAACCTGAGATCATGTAATTGTTGTCGAAGGAAGCAGTGAAGAAGGATACACAACATTCACGAAATCCATAGTAAAGTTTAAAATAATATGTATATCAAAATGTAGACTGTTAGAATAACTATAATAAGAATATTTATACGATACGGTATAATTTACAGGTTAAAAGCTACGTCTACCGGAATTCACCATAATACACGAAATCCACGGTAAAGTTTATAATCATATAGACTGTTGAAATAACTGTAATATAAGAATATGTATACGATAAGGTATAATTCACAGATAAAAGCTACATCTGCCGGAATTCACCTCTTTTCCGCTGATTAGACAATGAGAGAAATAACATGTGGGGCCTATAGAGTAATTCCTAATAATTATCAAATATTTGTACTTGTTCATCTTTTGTATAATTCATATTTAACTTTGACGGTTTGAATAACTTACAAATTTCAATCGATCTATTGAGCAATCATCCTTCAGAACATATTACAACTCAATGTATCTACGTTTATATCCCACGGAAATACAAATTAGATTTATACAATTTATTAGAATTAGTGATTGATTCAAAAATTATTTGAAGATGGCGGCAATAGCGCAGAGCTGTACGTCAACACATTTACACGCGATTGCAGCAAATAATGTATAACTGTTGTATAATGCGTAAAAGTATTTTATGATCAATCGGGAAATTATATTCGTTCGATTTTTATTCGTTATCAATGGCTGTGCGTCTACCGCATAAATCTCACGATTTGACATATGAATACGAAAGCCATAAACCACATAAATGTAACATGTTACGTTTAGAAATCGAAGCCAGTTTGATACATATCCATAACGTAACTCCTCAATTCGGTAGAAAAAAGGTTTACGCATTTTGAACATCTAAATTATGATGAATTGTGCGAAGTTCATCCATGTAAGATGGTTGCTGTTCTTCTTCAACGGTTCCAAGACTACGCAAGTCAGGGGTCCTCTTCATGTAGACATTGTAACCGGCAAAGTGGGCCTATATATCATACCAGTGTGATGTATGGGGACTAGACATGGGAGCAAATCCGACAACGTGTATATATATATAAATATATATACAGAGAGAGAGAGAGAGAGAGAGAGAGAGAGAGAGAGAGAGAGAGAGAGAGAGAGAGAGAAAGAGAGAGAGAGAAAGAGAGAGAGAGAGAGAGAGAGAGGGAGAGGGAGAGAGAGAGAGAGAGAAAGAAGAGAGAGAGGAAAGTTGATGTGGCGTGAAAAAAATTGGCGCAAAAAAGCTTTTAGCGATAGATGAACGATGCATCTCGATTCGACTTGTGTGTGCATACGTGCGTGCGTTCTGGTGTAAAATAAAGTAACAGGAAGAATATACTGTAGTAATATTTTCCGGATCTAACCAATAATATTAACCAAGTTGGTGTAGTACCATTTCTCAATATTGCATATTTATTGGGGATGATCAGGATGATCTGCGCCTGTGTATTTTATATGTCTAGTTTCATTGTGTGTACTCTGTACTACTAGTCCAACATTATTATGATGTACTATAAAGTGATATAAATATAGTGATGATCACTGTTTTTCAACGATCCTGAAAACAACTATGTTATTTGCGGGTATGAACGCACTCACGGTATAGTTTAGTGATGTTTACAAAATCTTGCTTCCGCAAGAGTCGAACCGTCATACGACTTTACTTATGAGTTTCCATAGCTGAATGTCCTGGCTGAATGAGCCATGGGAGTAGTGTCTTGGCCTGAATGCACCACGGCGAACGGCTCAAAGGTATGAAGAGAGCTGTAGGAGTTCCGATCAACCATCAACCCATTGCGAGTGGGTGGATCGCCCATTCAACTTTCGTCGACAAATCACGTAAACCATTCTTTGAAGACTTAAAAAGCTAAGCTTACTTTGAACAATCCCAAAATTCTAGTACAGTAACTGTTTTTTTGTATATATTTTTTTTGAGTATTTTATTCCAACTTACATCCATTTCTACCTTATCTATTCTAATTGGATTCAGTAAATTAAGTGAGAAATCTAGTAAACTTACTCTAAAATATTCACCTTTTAAATCTGACAAAGGAAACCACGTCGATTTACCTCAAATATATAGGGATGTAACTCACAGCATTTTCGACTATCTTATAACACATTCATCTTTACAATGTTCGAGCAGAAAAAAATGATAGCCGAGGTTGAACAGCACCATGGGAATCATCTCACTTTCTAAGATGCTAAAATCGTCGGAGTAGATCGGTGTAATTTAGCTACACTTTGTCTTCCTTCCCTTGGGTATTCCTGCCTACCCCCATTCTCCGATTCCTTTATGCGGCGGCGGCAACTGCCTTTATCTACTGCGCTCCTGCCACCCCCTCCCCCCTCCCCCACCACCTATCTGCCGAATACCGACACTGAAATTACGACAAAGTGAGAACACTTATCGTGAAGCTACCTGTGTTTAACGGGGTTCAAGCCATAGATGAAAATGTTCAGTACCTACATGATTCAGCTAGGGAAGTAGCGTCTATAAAATATACTGTCGATCCATAATGAATATTCGAATTAGGTTGACATGATGTAATGTAGCTTCATCCGTGGAGAAATGGGGTCGAAATAGTTGGTTCAAAGGAATTAAGATTAACTTCTCTGCTTTCAACTATAGATATGCTCAAAGTATTTTGTCATTTGGGTAATCCATTTCGAGGAGCAGTAAGAATTGTTTGTTGGAGCAACTATCTATTTTTGTTTTGTCGTATACTTCCATGAAAGTACAGAAAATTGACAGAATATCTCAAAAGTCAAAACCATTAATTGTAGAAAGAAGGTCCAACTACTTTACATACCGTTTAAAAGTTACCAACAATCTTGCACTATGGTACACGCCTTTTGGCATGTTTGTTTTTTAGCATGCACAGTCAAAGTTAAATTACATTTCGTCTCAACTGCAGGGCGGATCCTTTTATTATACCATCGCTAGAACTAACAGTTGCAGCTAGCTCGCTTCAACGTACAAGAACTAGACTAAAGACAGAGAGAGATGTGCCCCGAGTCGTGACTCCTGTCTTGTTCTTGGAACGTGGTATACCAACTAAATAATATAAAAATTGTGTAATTGTGTAGAAACTCGCTGCAGATATCAATATTTACAGATTTTAAAAAGAGTAGTATTGTCGCAATTAGTAAATCTCGCCCTGAGAGAAAATAATTGAATCACAAAATACCACAATTTAAAAAATAGCATTTGCATTCATATTTTTTATGTTGGTAGATGGCCGTTATCTTTCGAGGACACAAGTGTACCAACTGAATCAGTATGTATACTTGGACTCAATATGGGTCAAACTAATGGGGAAGATTTAGAACCTGATCGATATTCATTAAACTCTTGTGTTTGAATCGGTGACTAGAGCTTTTGATTCAGTCTCTCCTTGGCCCTTCCATCCTACTCACTTCCACCACCCCTTCGCATGAACTAGGATTTAGATTTCAGATTATCTGTGATATTAATGACTGAATACGATTGATATTCATAGCATGATGTGTAATGTGTATATACAACATGTATTATCATTGACAAGGTTCAAATTGATTATGTTTAATAAAATACATGATGATGAAAAATGTGAAAATTATTTCAATTTTTGAGATAAGTACAACACAAAAGTGTGAACGAGGAAACTACGCTCTACAAAAAAACGACTGGTCAATGAATAAATATGATTTTTTGAAACGTTGATAAAGACACGTGATGTTTTCCAATAATTGTTAACCTATGTTTCTTATATTTCTAATATTTTTCTTCCTACAAATTGAACAAGGCATACTCATTAATTATCTTTGGACCACCAAAATGCAGGCTCCATTTGGTAAATATTTGTCTGATATTAGGATAACTGTAATTAAAATAACTACAATGTTTAGAATATGATTACAGGTTCTCTAAGACCGGCAAGGCATTATAAATTCGAATTGACATAACACGGATGTGATATTATGAATGTGATATTATATATTTTTCGATTATGACAAAAAGTCTTGAACAGCATTATTATTAGTGCGTAGATCTATTAACCTTTCGTAAAAATTGTCTTATATTTGAAAAATTGAAATCAATTGTAGGCTTACTTAAAACTACTTGAAGCCCTCGTTGGCTCAGTCAGCTGAGGCACCACTTCAGACACTGAAGTCACAGTTGGGCGTGGGTTCGAATCCCGCATAAGGCACGGGTTTTTGTAAACGTCCTTTCACTTATCATCACTTAATAGTTTCATTATCACCAGCTGATTCGTACCCCCGTATAACCTAGCTGTTGGTGGGGTCGTTAAGCAAACAATAATCTGAAATTACTTGAAATTTTAATCGTTCATCTTAGAATCGATTATTTCTGGCATTACTGTATCATACACTTAAGTATATAATTCTCATTAAAGATGAATATTTTATAGAAGAAAGTGAACCATTTATATCAGTACAATTCACTAGTCACTACTGTGTAAAATCTACTGTGTATGTCAATTATTATCAAACATTCAAATGTAAATTTCGTAGAGAAGGTATAAGAACATTTCTGACATATTCATAGTTATCTCCAAGACTCAGCCGTCAAGTCAATAAGTCAGTACACCACTGAGTTAATCCAATGATCCCAATAATAGAGTTACATATTATCAGTACGTCTTGCTCCGCGAATCACTGTTGTCAATGTTCCGTCATAATATGTTTTGACGACTATTGTTACACGGTCGGTAACACAGAAGAGCCGCTCAGTTCACGCTAGCTCGGTCGATTACTATAATTAACGCCCCCCTTGATCCTTAGAACGACACGCTCTCTGATATAGCATACATCACTTAGATATAATAGACGCAAGAGAGGCAGCCAGTGTCACACTCCACAGCTTGTGAGTGATGAAGATGCGAGAGCTACTGAGAAGGGTAGATCAGTGATATTTTTCAAATCAAATACATATAATATATTATATATATATATATATATATATATATATTATATATATCATTATATATTATAATTCATTATACAACAATTCACAATTGCTAAAAGAAATATACAAATTCACCAATTGAAGTAGTGGAGAAGAAGCCACACATATTTCGATCAAATTTGAAGTGTTATTTCCACAGCCTTCTTTATTAGAGAAGACGTCTCTATCACAGCCTTCTTTATCAGAGAAGAATGATCTGAATAAAGAAGGCTGTGGTTATTTCAAACAGAGTCTGTGTGGTATGAGATTGAGTTTGATAGGCCTATGTCTATAGTTTATATATAAGTTATATATATATATATATATATATATATATATATATATATATATATAATATATATATATATATACAGGCTTAGCACACATTATTTCTTCCATACAGAAAGAGAGCGAAAATTTTGACTTGAACCTAAATTGAAATTTCATCATTTTTTCAACATCAATAGAATGTGATTGAAAAATATAGATAACCCATTCAACGAGTAGACCTGTATAAGGACCTCATCTGCATGTGTATATCTGTATCCGTCAATAAGGACTCGAGTCCAGTCATAAAGTCATCCAATAGTCGAGCGGTAGCAGTCCAGACTTGGTCATGACATGTGGTCGCGTATCGCGTATATGAATATATATAATAGGATGGTAATGGTCTTTACCATCCACGTCTTGATTAAATTAGAGAAATAATTGTCAAATTTACATTAACATTCCCGACACCAGACGATAGAATACAGGCCGTCAGCCAGTCCTACAAAAACAACCTGATAATACGTTATAAAAACGAAATCATATTAATTGTGTCGTAAATAAAAGAGATTTTAGCCATCTGCATAATATACACTTCATTCTATGACACATCTTCAAATCTGAGTTTGACCTACCTCCACTAACTGCATGAAACGTTGCATACATAATTTATGTTCCTAGACTGGAAATCTGGAATACTGGAATGAGTTCAATCTGAAGCCCTAAACTGAAACAACTCATGGGATGTGAATCTTGTATTTATAATTAGTATAAATATTAATTACGTATATATATATATATATATATATATATATATATATATATATATATATACATATATATATATATATATATATATATATATATATATATATATATATATATATATATATATATATAAACTTATATATATATATATATTTGTGTGTGTATATTTAATCAACTATCCACTCCCATAGGCCTATACAAAAATAGTCTCAAGATGTTTCCACGTATTACCAGTGCCCAGGAATTATACAGTTTCGGAACGAGAAGGTATACATACAGATCATTATGCCTATCATAAGAGAGGGGTATGAGGAAGGGAAGGGGTATGGGTGTACGCGTAATTGTTTTATTACCAGTCAGCCATGGCACGCAAATAACGAGCACACTGTTAAACTTCTTCCCCGCGGTATTGCTGTGAGCTGCAAGCAACACGACGAATAGATTCGAGCTAATTACCTAAATCCACACATTAAAACTCTTCTGTCTATATTTACTTGCTGGAGGCTCAATTTCCTCGTAAAACATTATTACCCTATACAAAAAAACATATATATCGGGTTAACACCTTTTTCGGCGCCTTCCGGAATTGTAAAAATTCAATCATATGAAATATTAATAAAAATAAAAAATATCCGCGTTTCTATTTTATTTTTACCTTCGCGTGAGTTATTCATCTTTTACAACACCCTATGTGATACACGCCATATTTTCTAGTTCAGTTAATTTCAATGCAACAAACAATCCTTCACGTGCTGCCCTCCGTAACTCAGTCAACTAAGGCGCTGCTTCAGAACTAAAGTCACTGTTGGGCGTGGGTTCGAGGCCCACATATACGGCATGGGTTCTTATGCCAGTTTCATTACCACCTACTCTTTCGTACTGTTGAATAACCTAGCTGTTCGTGGGTTCGTTAGGCAAACAATTATTAGTATCAATAATTATTTACTGATGTGGATGGACCAATCCCTAGCGTGCTGGATTACCATTCTGGATACCTGAGTTCGATCTCCAGAAGATGAATACATCAATTATGATTTCTGAAATCAAAGTGATTGCTAGTTTTCCTTAAAATTGGGGAAAAACGCCATTATTCGATCAAGTCTAGCCCCAGGGTTGTGATGTCTCTTAGAAGGATATATCCACACCGGTCTATGCACTACAAAAAAAAATCTTCAAAGTAGCTTTATCATAGATATCTGCTAACTGATATATATCATCGAGTTGAATGTAGGTTTAATTTTGAGGTGATATCCACGAAATGAATGTGACACCGGTACTATGTCGGGTAACAATGCAGCCAGATAATGAGATGTGGCCGAAGGTAGGAGAGGCGACGTGATTCGGTAGTTGACAAAGAGCGTGAATCACTGGTTACAATGGTCGAGTGTACAACAAGGTAGGCTGATGGTAGTGATGTATAGTGTGTGTTTTTTATTTGAAAGAGACCACATGCTGGGGTAACGAATTTCTCACAGCACGCAGCACGCAGCTTCGAACTTTTCTCGATAGACCACCAGATATGACTGGAGAAGAAGTAATAATATGTAGATTTTTTCTCTTGATTTCGAAGCAATTTCGTTCGTATTTTACAAACAGGAAGGAAATTGAGTTTTACAAATATGAGGAAATAAATAGAACTATTTCACTGAAAACAAGTGAAAACATATATTTCCGAAAATATGATCGAATAATATTTTCAATAAATCCCTAGAAAATACCACCGCTATACAAAAAGACGAAGATAATTTTCATGGGAATTCCTGCAGACCATCAAGAATAAAAATGCAACAATATAGTACTTGGTATGAGCAAAGATTTCGATTCTCAGTGGTATTGTTGAATATATTTCTTTCGAATAAAATCGGAAACTGGACAAATAGTCATTGCCCCCAGATTACGGGATGGTCATGTGGTCGGAGCACAACAAGAGTGTTTCTTCTGTTCTATACTCCTATTCATCTTGAAACGTATGTTACATTTATAACAATCTCTTTACAAACCGAAACATTTATTTCAAACTAACGATAAGCTTCAGAAAATGAATGAAAATCGACTAAGAACGCATGTAAAAGTATGAAGATTGAATTCGATGAGTTTCAATCTTTTTTAATGACTTCTTTAGAATCATTTCATATATTGAGCGTTAGTATTAGAGTATAGCCGGTCACTTGAAAAAGACAACAATTGTGTCTCATTGTAGGCCTACTCAAATATAGGATTAATTTACCTTCATGCCTCTCAATTTGTTGAATAAAAATGCATACATTTGACATAAGCATTGTATTTCTTTCTCACTTCCACATCTTGTAACGCACGTTAAATCCTAATAGTTCATTCTTTCACAGAATGTATAAAATTTATAATAAAATGTTATAAAATTAGTGATAATCGGGTCATGAAAACATTTTTCCAGTGTTTTTCGCCATGTATTCCTTTTTGTTTTATTTTGGTGTTGGTTTTATTTACATTTGTATGGAAAGGTGTCGCCGAAGAAAAGTGAATGTTTCGCGTACGGAATAAGCTTGACATTTGTATTCCGACGCCGGCGTCGCGGCGTCTGGACACTAACAACACTCACAACACTCGTGTGTGTTTGTGTGTTGTGCTAGCATACACCCATGAGTGAATAAGTAGAAGGCGACGGTGTGGACGGTAGGAGGGAGAGGGAGAGGTACGACGTTACGTGCATCTTTATTCACATAGGATTATGGGAAAAAATCTCGACAAAATTTTAAGATACTCACATCATAGTAAACGCGTATCTTTCTTTCCGTCAGATTGAGGAATAAAATCATAACATAAATCCTTGGTACTCAGTTTGTCGCAAGTTTGTCTCAGTTTCGCAATAAATGACGTGAATTTTCGATAAAAGTATTGTATTTGATGATTGATCCATAAATACTACATGACAAATTAAATCTCGTTGGTATAAACTCGAAATGAACTCACATCCAGTTGCATTCGTAATGTGAGATTCGATACTTTGATTGAACAGTATTTATCTGTACTGTAGCTCATTGATTATCGTTTTGATTTATAGAGCACACCACAACCGTGGTTCTGTAATGAATCAATTATTTCTTCAAATTATTCATTCGTTCTAAGATGGTATCATCGTCTTTGTGGCTTGGTCTTTTTTGTTCCTTGGTTCCTTGGTTCCGGGAACAACGACTTTGAGACATGTTTTTGATGTTGATAACAATTAAAAAAATGAGAAACTTACGTAGGCCTAATGTGGATGTGAACTATGAGTATTTCATAATAAAACAGTGAATTATAGAACAATGGAGTGTTATTGAGATATTGCTTTGAACGTTCGAATGATCCGGTATCTGTTTCATGCATAGTATCCTGATATCGCCATGATTTCACAAGAAATTAATAGGCCTATATCGTATTTTAACAAGAGCAGAATCATTATTAACGCGCCATTCAACACATTTAATTCATTAAGAGTCGGTTGTACCAAGTGATGATCAGTGAATTAAGCAAAAAATTGAAAATTAACTTGTTATTACCCTTGGATACATATGCTATTTTTGTACCTTAAGTAATGATTAACTAGTTAATATTTAATCATCAGTTGGTACAATCGGCTCTTAGGGCCCATATTGCCAATAATACAAATGTGTTAATTAAGCTAATTAATCAATTGCAGTACAAAAGTAACATTGGTAACCAAGGGTAATAACAAGCTAAACTACTAATTACCGCTTAATCAACAAATTTATTATTCGTAATACCGGGCCTTAGTCAAGTTACGTTGCATGTAGCCATGAATGTGGTGAAAGGTAATTATTTAAATTTAACTAATTATCTAATGATATACGTATGATAATGATAATGACGTATTGTAATTTTGGGCAATGTTTTCATGAAACTATAAAATTCATATTGTTTAGCTCTCACCTCATACATTTGAACACTAATTAGTAATTACAATGAATTTGATGATTTAATATGAGACCAGACGTGTTATCTATGTATGGGCGAGGCTACGACATTGCACTTCGAGTCCTCTTCTATCGTTCAGCTCGAGGGGTTAACAACTCCTGAAATCCGGTGTACATTTGTAATGAAATCCCCTTGAAATCTCTGAAATCACTTGAAATCCCCTTGAAATCCGTATGAAATCTCTCGAAATCCCCTAAAATCTCTTGAAATCTCTGAAATCAGGTGTACACCAAATTTGTGAGTTGTAAACCCCTCGGTCCAGCTGCGACATCTTCCCGTCCATATAGTTCATTCTTCAAATCAACTAGATCGGCAGCGTTCATACAGACTGCGCAAATTGAACGCGTTTTCATACACTATGCACAATGTACCTTCAATACCTCATAACTAGTGTCAGCAGCTATAGCTTTCTGTTATAAATATCTCTTTGGAGTTCACTCCCTTCTATTATTATAAGTATGAATAACATTTCACAAGTTATGAGTACTATTCATTGAGTTATGATGGAAATAAAGTTGATTCAGTTCCAAAACTTATTCGATGGACTCATGACAATTGTAACTGAAATCAGGCAGAAATATTCAGTTCCAGCATACGTTATATATCACCTAGAATAAGATACGTATGCAAATAGACATGCCCATACACAAGCATTTCCATCATCAATTCATATCAATTCGTCAATACGAAGATATATTTTATTTTGAATGGATTTCGTTATATTTCAATTTCTTAAGGTACATATGAAGTATTATTATAAGTAGTTATTCGTCGAAGAATTCCTTAGAAGTACCTAGTCTGTAATTTCTGTAAGCCTTACATTTTCTGTAGAAACTCATCATAGTTCTTATTCTTATTTCAATTTGTGATTGCATTTCTAGTGAGAAATAAAGATAGAATCATATATTTGAGAACAATATAAATATTCACATCAGACATAAGCATATATTTATAAAAATATACATAAATTGAAATACCAATTCATTAAGTGATCGAAAAATGGACTAGAAAAATATGTATCACTATAGTTCGTAGACCCGATAGATTATAGGCTACAATCGATAAAATATCAGATTTTATTAACTTATTACGCTTTAATATTGTGTGCTGTAGAGGAACCGTATTTTTACGGCAACTATTTCAACGTATATTTAGACCTTTCTTTTTTGAAAATGCATTATAATTTCTTTCTAAACTTTTCAAGCAGCCTCGTAAAATTGTAAAAGCGATGTATTAAAATTTCGTAAATATGGGCTAATATCTCGATTTTATGTATGCCCAACACGTGAAGACGTATAAACGGTTTATATTAATAATATATTTCCTAAATTTATTGGTAAACTTTTCAATAGTCATTAAAAATCGTCTTCCTCTCGGTTAGATGATGGTCCATAAAATGGTTTATTGTGCCATAGATCTAAATTGAAGTTCCACGAGTAGAATCTTTGTATATTGAAACAGAACGTAAAATATCCTCGGAAAATATATCGAAAAATATAATTTTAAAACAGTAGTTCTAAACTTCCACGTTTTGTAATTAGTTTATTATTGCAATCGGCGAACTATATATTGCACACATTTATTTGTATTTTACTGAAGTCTTTCGACCCCATCGACAACTAGGTTATATTGGGGTACGTTCGATGAATGAGACGATGAATTGAGTGCTGATATATAAAAGAGAAGTACTTTTACAAAAGCCTTGTCTCGAACGTACCGGGTTCGGGTACGGGTTCGTACCGGGTACGTAGCGGGTCTCGAACCGACGCCCATTAACATATTCCGAATAAGTGATTGTAATGAGGGACGTGCAAACATCGACTGGAATGTATTTCATGTTAAATACAGCCGTACGTAAAGTAAAATCATGTCGATCTACCGCGCACCCAGATTATAACTTTTTGTTTCCTCCACCAGTGAAATCCGTAGAATAATTTGTATTCTAGTGATGAATAAAGTATCAAATAAAAACATACCAGATGACAATGATGTGTTCATGCATAAGAGACAGAATTACAAGGGACATTGCTATACATTGCCATATACTTGCAAACAAGGCGCGAACCTCCAAAGCGCTAGTAGTGTGGGATAGGAGGGA